>JBBPDE010000006.1:21102832-21123382 GCA_037974605.1 Nannopetersius ansorgii
CATGACTGGACAGACATGAAAAACATGTGGGCACGTACAGGGCAACTTAACCCTGCACGGATTTTTAGCAACACAGGGGTGGGCCTAAACAGTCCAGAATACTGCAAGTTGTGCTTTGCTGCTCATGCATTCCAGGCATAAGCAAATCCATGTGCAAACAGTTCTGAAGGGCAGGTTTGGTTAAGCGGAAGCTGCTGCCTGTGAACCCTGAAGAAGAGACAAGGAGGGGGAAAAGAACCTCACCCATTAATGCCTGGGCTGTATCTTCTGGTCTTCCAAGGCGTCCCTGAACAAAAGTGGTTGGCGTTGGAGTTGGAGAGCAGGTAGTTGATGCCGTATGTGCTCGCCTTGTTGTCGCTCCTCTTTTTGGCCTGGTGCTGTTGGTTCTGCTGGACATCTGGAGAGAGAAAGTGCCGGTGGAGGTGTGGTTGGAGCTGATGGTGCTGGCGGCGGTGGTGCAAGTAGTTGTTGATGTTGTGAAAATGCTCGGCGAAGTTGAAGTGAAGTTTGGCCCAAGTTCCAGCAGAGTCCGACTTGGGACTGTCCGTTTCGGAGTCCACGGACTCGGCCGGGGACAGAGAACCGTCCTTCTGAGGACCTTTGGCGGCCAGCTCGGCCAGCAGGTTGCCGCAAGTATCCACGGGCGGGCAGAAGCTGGAAGAGGAGGGGGCTCCGCCGTTTGGGAGGTGAGGGTGGCCGGTGAAGCCCGGCAGCGGCGGTGCTACGGCCGGACTACAAGACGCCATACTGGGAGAATCGGGCCGGTTCGTCCCGGTCCGCAAGCCCTGCGAGGTTTCCCACACACGCATCCACAACGCGTTAGCAGGTCCTTTCTGCTCGGGCTGGATCCAGGCGAGCCTCGGGTCCATCCAAGCGAACCAGAGGAGAAAACACACACACACACACACACACACACACAACAGAACGACTCCCTTACTGGAAAAAAAAAACTCGTCTTGGAGGGATAAAACCGAAGCCTGAGGGGGCTTTAAGGAACCGTGAGGAGGTTAAAACCGCCCGGCAAAAGCAGGGCTGTGGAGGCGAGCCGCTGTGTGCTGATGGGGTACTGATCTGAACCGTTCCGCTCCGTTAGCACTCCAATATGGCGCAAGCCCTGTGTGTGTGTTTTGTGTGTGTGTGTTTCCAGTGAGTGTGTATGTGAGCGAGAGAGGCAGTCCAGAGCCCGTTCTGCGCATGTGTGGGATTTTTAAACTCTTTCTCGAACACACCCACTACACCCAGACCTAGCCCCCGGGAAAATCTGTCGTTCAATACACATTAATTTGATTTTATAACAACAGTATCTTTCAAACAGTGCTTCTATTGCAAGTCAATGTGAAGAAACGGTTTAAATTTCACAACACTCACAAACTTTATATAAATGCGTTTTTGTATATAATTAACGTTTACAATACTAGTGGAGGGTTTGCTTTTGGTGTCATTCGAGGACCAGAAACAAAAAACATCCAGGATGATAAGATATTCTTTTAGCGCTGTACCAGTACTTAGAAAGCAAGAGTTAATTTATTCAGTTAATATAGTAATTAAAAATGAAAGAAGTAAAACATCTGATAGTTTTACTACGTAGACAAAAGTATTGGGACGCCCGATCCTTACACCAGGAGGGACAAATAACTAGACTATGACAGCTTCATGTGTCAGTGCCAGTTCATCCTGTAGAGCATCCATGCACTGATGTGGGACGAGAGCCCGGCTCGCAATCTCTGTTCCACTTCATATTAAAAGTGTTGGATGGGGTTGAGGTCAGGGCTCTGTGCAGGCTGATCAAGTTCTTCTAAACCAAAATTCATCCGTCTTTATAGAGCTTATTGCTTATTGTGCAATGGGGCACAGTCATTCTGTTGTTCCACAAACTGTGTCCACAAAATGGCGTTGTCAAAAATGTCTTTGTATGCTGAAGATTATCCCCCTGTACTATAAGGGGCCTAGGCCAAACCTCGAAAATCAGGTGTCCCAATATTTTTGTTCATAGTGTATGTATTGTGTAATTTTAATATTGAATCTTATCACTAATGCCCACCACAAGGATCTTACCCAAACTGTTGCTATAGCCTTAATATTTTAGCCCTCTAAGATCTTGAGATGAAAAGCACACTATAAATAAAATTTATTATTAATATTGAACTTCACTGGACAGCCTAAACCACCAAAAACAGCTTAACCATTATTCTTCCTCCACCAAATTTACAGATGATATTATGCAATTATGCATTCTGGTTTGTAGTGCCAGGTCTCATTTGGACGATCAGGTGGCAAAGTGGGATTCATCAGGTTTCCACTTAAGTTCACACACAGGTTTACACCACTCCAACACAGCTGATATTGTGCATGGCGGTTTTTGGAGTGTGTGCAGCTCGGCTGCAGAAACCTAATCCATCCATGAGACTCCCAAAGAACAGTTCTTGAGTGGACATTGCTTCCCGAAGACAGTTTATAGTTGGTGCAAATCAGACATTTTTATGCGCTTTTGCAATCAAGGCTGTGCAACTTATTTTTGCTCCTACCCTTTCCCTCTTTACAATAACATTTGACCAGGACAGCTGTAGCAGGGTAGAAGGTTTTCAGCTCTGACTTTACTCCTGACAGTGCCTTGCTGAGGCACTGAGCTCTTTAGCTTTACTCATTCCACTGATAAGGTTTTAGATATAGAAAGTAAAGAGCTTTCCGTTGATTTCAGTAGTAGCTAAGCAAAATAATCCCACATTACAGGGGCTGCTCAAAGTCAGTAAAAGGGTACCAAATCTGTTTATAGTGTTTGTCAAATTGTCCTTTTTTTGCACTCCATTCTCTGAATTGCTTATGTTATTTCTCACCAACTTAAGGTGTGCATCTATGGAGATTAGTGTGTGTGTTGGTCATCATCTCCAGTCCAGTCTGCACTAATATTTTTGTATCATCTTACCCATAGACTTTATAAAAATGTAGAGAAACAGGTTTTAATATTACCCTTCACAATAGTTTTACACCTACATACAAAATGTACAACAATTTACAAGAGAACAAACTAGAAACAATACCGCTTCGACCATACAGATACATTATCCAAATATGCGGCAAAACAAAGAATGTGCAAATGTAAACGAACAAAACAAACTCAGGTGGTGCTACACATGTGTGTTATGGTCTAATTTGACGGCACAGACAGCCAATCTGCGTGATACAGCTGGTAATGCTTGAGGGAACAGGCTGGGTGGTTTCTCCGCGCCATGATGCCATGGCCTCCAGGGCATCTTTTGGGTTGATGGCTGCTAAATCATAAATCGTGTAGATAGCAGATAACTGCACCGCCCATGGTACACCTACAAACAAGACAAAGTTTAAAGTAAATGTTTGTGTTTCACTGTTTTCACACGTAGTTTTTTTTAAATGAACCAAACTCACTGTGAAAATGAACCTGACAGAGAACCAGCTGGATAGACCATCAAAGTTCTCTTTTCTAGTCTTGTGTTCATCAAACAAACTCAGGCCTCACTAAATGGTCCCAAAAATTAATCAAACTGAGACCACTTCACAAGATAGCCTCAATAGTTTGCATGGTTCACTTTGTGTGACCATACACACACAGGCTCGATCTTCCAGCACAAACTACATATATACACTTAAAGTGAACTTGAATCACACCACTCATAATTCGGCCTTATCCAGGTGGCCTCTGAGTTCTAAAGGAGATGAGTGAGCATGAGTTCTGATATCTTTCCATTGCTAAGAGGATTGGAAAGAGATCCGAGTCCATATAAAGAGTACACTGTGAACAAACAGCACTGCTATGGGCAAATGGTTCACTTAAAAAGAAGTATAGGTGAAATCACCTTTAGAAATATGATGCAAAACTGAGTAGAATTTCACATTTGTTGGGTCCTCCCATGTTACTTCTAATCATTCAGTGTGCATTACTTCTAATCAAGCAGTATAATTTCATTAATTTATGATAAGCAAGAATTCAGTTCATACCTTCTTGTATTCCGTGTTTACCAAAGAGGTTTATTGCTTTTGCAACGTTTTCAACGGAGTTGCATAGTTTCTCCTTAATACCCAGCTGGCCAAGTCTCCCTGTTCATAGATAGCATAAAAAACATAGCAGTGCAAATGAACAAACAAAACAGAAAAGTGACTTTACAAAGTAAAATAAGAACCCCAGCAAAACGGCACTTACCAATTAGTCGCAGAACTGCTGCCACGCAAACATCTCGGACCGGGGTTTGCTGAAGTCTTGGCTGCGACACCCAAGCGTTCATGACTGGCCAAAGCTCTTTCCTGTCAAATTAAACAAAAAGAAAAATGAATATGAAAAATATCTTGGACCAATAAAACCAAAAGATTTAACAAGATCACAGGTGAAATCCTGCATGCAGTACCCGATTATATTGTCATGAGTCCATTTCCATCCCAGATGTGCACACAACAGATCCAAGGTAAAGATGTACTCCCAGGCAGTGGGGCAGAGGTCATCACCATGGCGATCATGTTTCTGGAACTTCAGAGCACTACTTTCTAGAAGTGCTTTCAGAGTGCTGCTGATCATTTTGTGGATGTCACCTGGAGGAGTCTAGCAGAAAATCTCTATATCACTTAAGATCTCTTAGCAAATTTGCTTCGACTCAAGTCCAGTGCTAGTTAGGTCAGACAATCTAAAACTCTGAAGGCTATCACATGCTGCTAATGCAGTCATCTGCCAGCTCAGTGCTCTTGGAGAAGACTGCTAACTGCTAAGAGTGGGGGAGTGAGTAAATATCATAAGGCCCAACCAAAGAGAGGAATAGGGCAGTCCCTCACAACACTAATCAGCCATGAGTAAAACCCCTGACAGCTGAAGTAAATCACACTGATTATTTTATTACAATCGCTCCTGTCAAGGGGTGGGATATATTACTTTGCATGTGAACAGTATGCTGATGTGCTGAAAGCAGGAAAAATACACCATAGACTTCTGGAGCCATCATGGACAGCAGCCTGTCTAGCGTGCTCTCTGCATTTTACCTTACCTTTCTTCTTTCTTTCTGTTTCCTCTTATTTATTTTTATGAATCTAGCTGCAATCACACAAACCTTTCCACTGTTCTACAAACATTCAAGCAATACGTCGATTACTATACCAGGGACAATAAAAGTCTGGACCTGTTCTATGCCAATGCTACTGAGACAATCTCTCTCCCTCCCCTGGGCAGAGCTGACCACAACCTTGTCTCCAGCCCCTTTACAAACCTGCTGTCCAGAGACAACCTGCAGTCATGAAGACGGTTATGAGGTGGACAAGGGAGACAGAGGAGACTCTGCAGATGCGTTGAGGCAACGGACTGGCATGTTCTCTGCAGTTTCCATGGGGACAATATAGACGATCTGATAGGCTGCATTACAGATTATATTTACTTATTGGCCACAAAACTGTTGCTTCCCAATCAATAAAACCCAGGTAACCAAAGACATCAAAGCCACACTGAACAAGAAGATGAGAGGTTTCAGAAATGGTGACACATAGGAGTTGAGACTGGTACAGCGGAAGCTTCAATATAAGATTGCAGAGGAAAAAGACTTCTACAGGAGGAAGCTGGAATGACAAATTCCAAAAAACAACACCAGGAATGGAATGAGGGCCGTTACTTGCTTGAAACAAAAGAAAGGTGTGGAATGTGCAAACAACCTAAATCTGCACTTCAAAAGGTTCAACTGCCCTACTTCTCCTATCCCCACACTCAGTTCTTCTCACCTCCTCCATTCTCCTCCCCCCTCTCCTGCCCCAACAGCCTGTCTTCTTCTGTCCCTCTCAGCAGATGACATCAAAAGGGAACTGTATAGACTCCATCCCAGTAAAGCTACAGGTCCTGATGGCATCAGTCCCAGGGCCCACAGGTGCTGTGCTGCCCAGCTGTCTGGAGTTATACATTTGATCTTCAACACAAGTCTGAAATTGCAGAGGGTCCCATCTCTCTGGAAGACATCCTGCCTGGTTCCTGTCCCCAATATACTCCCGCATCATGAAAGAGCTGGAGAAAATGATCCTAAAACATCCGCATCTGCTGGTGGAGTTTTGGCTGGACCCCTACAGTTTGCAGACCGGCCCCGTTTCAGCATGAAGAATACCATGTGTCTTACTTTACTCCAGTGCTTTTAACACAATGGGACCATCACTACTGGGGAATAAGCTCTTGGATTACTTATTATCTAACCAATCGACCACAGCATGTCCAGCTGAAGAGCTGCTACTCAGATAGCATCCTGAGCAGCACAGGGGCGCTGCAGGGGACTGTCCCATCACCCTTCCTCTAAACCCTCCACACGTGACTTTAGGTACAGATCTCAGTCATGTCACCTGCAGAAATTCTCTGATGACTCTGCATTGTGGCCTGTATCACGGATGGACAGGAGGATGAATACAGGAGTGTGGTGTACAGCTTTGTTGAGTGCTGCAAGCTGAACCATTTACAGCTAAACATCACAAAGACAAAGAAACTGGTAGTGGACTTTAGGAAGCAGGCTCCTCCTCCCACCCCCTGTCACCACCAGAGGGACGGGTGAGGACTATCAGTACCTGGGGAGTCATCATTGACAGTACACTTTGACAGTAAACTGGACCGGTTCGAGAACAAAGAAGTTGTCTTCAAGAAAGGGCAGAGCTGGCTTTACCTACTAAGGAGGCTCAGGTCTTTCAATATCTGTAGGACAATGTTGACCGTGTTCTATCACTGCAGTAGAGAGCATGGTGTTTTTTGCAACTGTGTGCTGGAACAGTGGGGTGGAGGCAGCTGATGCTAACAGTCTGAACAAGTTCATTAATAAGGCTGGTTTGGTTCTGAGTGTAAGACTGGAGAACCTGGAAGAGGTGCATGAGAAGAGAATGCTGAAAAAGCTTCTCAGCGTCATGGAAACTCCCATCACACCCCATACACACATCCTTGATGGGCCATCAGAGCACAAAAGACTCAGTAAAAGACTCATTGCCCCTAAATACAGAACTAAACGCCACAGGAAACCCTTTCTACCTGAGGCAATAAGACTGTATAACCCTTCCTCGTTTTTTTCAGGTGTAGGTGAAGTTCTCATTCACCTACAAACACTAACAAATATAATAAAATAATTAGTGCAAGTGGTTATGGAAAGTAACTTATAGTCATTTTGTTTGCTACCGCTTTTTATTTCCCAAAATGTTCCCCCTAATTTTGTCTCATCTTTATTCCTCTTGTTGCACTGAGAATGTTTATGTTGTTTTTTCCTTGGATAAATAAAGTTCTCTCTTATTTTATCTTATTAAAAATAGCTAAGAGTAAGGATCCAAGTGACTTTGACAAGAGTCAAACTGTGATAACCAGAAGGCTGGATCAGTCACTTAAAGGCAGGTCTTCTGGGCTGTTCCTGGTATGCAGTGGTCCAAGGAAGGATCACTAGTGAACCAGCCACAGGGCCATGGGTACCGAGGGCACCCTGAGGCACAAGGAAGGCAAAGGCTAGCCTGTCTGATGAGATCCCACAGAAGAGCTACTGTAACTTGCTGAAAAACGTTAATGCTGGTATAATCAGAAAGCTGTCAGAACACTGTGCATTGCTATCAGCTGAATAGCTGCTGACCAGTTCACAAACAAATTAACAGGTGAGAACTGGACCATGGAGAGTACATTACTTATCTGGGTAAGAGATGGCACCGGAATGCACTATGGGAAGAAGGTAAGCCAGCAGAGCAGACTAATGCTCTCTGCAACCTTGGGTCCCATTCATGTGGATGTTACTATGACATGTGCCACCTACACTGCTAAACGTTGCTGCAGACCAAGTGCACCTCTTCAGGGAATAGTATTTCCTAATGGCAATTACTTCTTTCAGAAGAATAATGTCCCCTGCCACACCACCAAATTTATTCAGGAGTAGTTTAAGGAACATGTTCAAGGTGTTGACTTGGCAGACTCTAATTTCCCCAGATCTTATTCTGATCGAGCATCTGTGGAATGTGCTGGGAAAAAGTAGTCTAATCCAACTAAGGGCGTGTTCACACTTGGCATCTTTTTTGACAAGAAAAAGGTGACAACGGCGCTTTTTTAGCAAAAAAAAAAGAAGCTGGAAGCGTTCGGTTACAAATAGCAGCCAAGCGCGTCTTTTGTTGTAATAACAACAGCTGCCATAGTAGCCTAGTGCTGTGTGATGCAAAAATGTCGAGAAAGAGAAAGTTGGCTCTTGCGTTGGCTTTTGAAGTTACTGGGGAGGAGAATGTCGGTTCACAAAGACGTTTGTGGGAGCACGAGATTATACGGAGAATGAAACTGTATGGTGCTTACAACAGTTTAGTCCAGGAGCCTCGGTTGGATGATGCACGGTTTGTGGTATATTTTATACAAAAGTCAGTTTGAAGACCTGCTACAAATCATTGCACCATCGATTGCAAAAACGCAGACAAAATTCAAACTGCCAGTGTCTGTTTTACATTATAATCTTTTGGAGTAAACCGTTTTTTCAAAAAAGTCCTGAACACTTTTTTAGGTTATCTACCAGCACCGTCTCCATTTTTTCTTGTTGTTCTTGTTGTTATGGAAACGACAGGTCTCGCTTGTCATTGGTCAGCTGTCAAAAAGGCGCTTGATGTAGGGCGTTCTTTTCAGAAAAGTTGACCTTTTTTCAACTTGAAGACGCTCTGAGCTGCAGAAAAAGATGCCGGCGGTGGCGTTTAAAGAAGCGCTCAGAACTTTTTTGAAAAAACGGTTTACTCCATAGGGTTAGAATGTAAAACAGACACTGACAGTTTGAAAAAAGATGCTAAGTGTGAACATAGCCTAACTGGACCTAAAATATCAGCTAGTGCCAGACACACACCTTCAGAGGTCTTGCTCAATGGGTCAGAACTCTTTTTCAGCACAAGGAGACTTAATTTTATGCAGGTGGTTTAAATGTCATGGCTGATCAGTGTCTATATTATTACAGGAGTATGAGTACCCTCTGCAAATTTCAAACAATAGTACAAGTAATAAGAAAACTACAGACAAAAGCACTTGTAGTTTCTAGTAGTAAGTATCCCAACAAAACCTGGATGGGACAGTTTTAAAGGGATTTAAAAAGCCCAATGTAACTGTTGTATTAAAAAAAAAACAGTCCATGCTTAGCCATCAAAAAAAATCTTCGAAGACAAATATTGACATACCACAATGCTGTGGTAAGCAAAAGTACTTCCATAATCCGCATGTGGTTAAAAGGGGTAATCAAAACACTTGAGCCAAGTATGACCTAATTCAGTGTTACAGTGTGACAGAGTCTACAGTGTCATCAAGCACCAGATTTAATTCAGGCAGTAGTTAGAAACAGCCAAAGAGAAACAAATGCTGCAAGTTATTAAAAAAGCTTACCTTGTCCCAGTGCAGATATGCTGTAAGGTAGTCTAAAATCTCTCCCTCTGCTTTCAGCTTGCACACTGTTTGAATGGCTTTGCACAAAGAGTTCTCACAGGAGAGGACACTTGGCCATGTGGTCACCATGAATAAAATCAGCTTCGGAGCTTCAGGGAAGTCTGTATGTGTAGGACACAATGCAACACTGTAACCATATTACAAGAAAAAAAATGAAAATGCTCAGTTGTGCCTAGGAAGGTACAAACTCACTCTCTTTCAGAATGCTGTGAGCAAAGGCATGGGCTGTCTGAAGATCACCTCTTTGACGACACAAGCCCGTGTAGACTCTACAAATGGACTGGAGGAATTCCTGTTTCAAAACTGCTCTCTTTGTTTTCATTTGGTTTAAAACAGCCAACATGAATTCTTCTGCTGAGCACTGATAAAGATAGAGGAGAATATGTGTGTATATCAGTAAATGTGCAATAAACACACAGGAAATAGTGTAGCATAGTGGTCAATGTGGTCCTCCATGCGGGAGACTGGGGTTCAATTCCCTGTCCATGCAAACACATCACACTACACTGGGTAAGAGCCTAGCACTATATAAAACATGATTAATGAGTTGCTTTGGATCTGTCAAACGTGTAAACATAAACTGCACTGGTGAATAGATGTTGTCCTAAGACACTGCTTAAGCCTAGCCCTGGAATTAAATGGCATGGGGTGAGAGGAAAGTGTGATTTAATGGGCCCACAACCAGCATTTTATATCTGTGTATCATATCTGTGTGGTTTTATGTATTGCCCATTTCCAGCCTCTCTTTATCTTTCAGACTTATCATTATGCCTTTAATATATGCAAATAAGCACAATTCTGATTGGTTGCACTGTATTGAGGCTCATTCAAAAAGGCAGTCCAGACTGAAAGGGGTGTACGGGACTGTAAGGGATATACAAAGGGTATATGTAAGGGTATACGAATGAGCTGATTTTTGTGACATCACAAAAAATTCAAAACAGGCCATTTTTGCTCTTTACTTCACATTAACAAGGACATTTCTATGCTTTAACAGTGTATGCATACTACATCAATCTGGTATTTTAAAGTAGCTAGGAAGGTTTTTGCTACACGATCCTACTCATAACACTCTTGTTACTAAAGGGTTAAATTTAGACACTAACAGAACATGGAGATCAAGTGATTTCACATGTTTGCCATAGATGCCTAAAAAGAGATAAGCAAAAACTTACTTGGCTTGAGCAGAAATCAGAAATTACAGACTTTTCTTCATCTCTTAGAACAGGAACCTCCGATATTCTTCCAAGAAACACATGGCTCTTGATGACAGGCAATACATCAAAACACATCTTCTGAAGTTTTTCTAAGGCATCAGAGATTTGGAATTCCTTATCATCTCTTTTCGACTCAGTTTTGCTTTCTGTGTTCTGTTCCTGATTACTGCTGGAGGAAAGGGGTTCGGCCGATTCTGTGACACCGGTTGGCCGGTCATTGTTAATTGCAATGGAAGAGGTAGTATTAACAGGAACAGGCGAACAGGCATCAAGCCTGAGTTTCTTGGCACTTTTCGGCAGCAGCATGTTCACTCCTGTCCTTTTGGCTTTCTGCTCTGTCTTGGTGAACGCCGTAGAAGAGGAGTTGATAGTTTTGTTCCCTGAGATCTGATTAACGGAAGGAGGCGAGGCCCCGTTCTCGCTGCCTGTCCTAGCAAGGTTGACGTTCCCCCTCAGGATGTTCAGAGTCCGTGCTTGGGCTGAGAGTTCTGGATACATGCTGTCTAGCATCTGCATAGAGTTTTCCTGCGAGGCACTGGGAGACGAGGAATTTAAAGCTGACGAAGGCAGTCGTCCTGGAACAGGAACTGCGTGCTTTGGAGTTGCAGATCCAAATTGCAATGGAGAAGATGGAACTCCACATAATGGAGAAGGCGTAGTCAGGCAAGGAGACTGCTTCGCTTCATCCTGAAGACCTTCATGAGAAGACACGATGGGTTGCTGCTTAGGAGAAAGTGGTACATCTGGTGGTAACCGGGCAGGCAACTGTACTTTGGGCCTAACTGGCGTGTGCTGATTTCCAAATTTGGGAGGAGTTGCAGTCAACGGCATAACAGCTGGAGGCAGCGGCGGACCCATCTCCGTACGAACTCTTCCAATAAACTCTGGAGATGGAGTTGAAGCAGGTGCATCTCTGGAAGCAAAAGCTGTAAGAGGCGATAGCTTCTTTCCTTTATCCACATCGGACAGTACTTGTATAACTGAAGCTGTGGCACAAACATCCTGAGGGTTGATGTTCAAGTCTTCTGCTTTTGTGTTGCACTCTTTCTGATCAGTGAGATCAGTTTTTTCCAAAGTGAGATCAAGAGCTTCAGACAGCTCTTCATTCTGATCATATGCATCAACGATTCGCAAAGAATTTGCTGAAAGATTCAGTGATTCATCTTCATGATTCTGTGTCGGCGCCGTTTCTAGCGGACCATCGATCACTGCGCTGTCTTTGAGCACTGTGGGCTTGCAAGCATGATCTGTAATGGATTCCTGCAAGCTGGTACCATCGTTCTCATTCTCAGGATTAGGTAAAGTTTTGCAGAATTCACCATGGCCGCCTTCTTCAGTTCCAGAATTCGTTTTCTGAAATTGATCTGCAACTTCTTGTTTTCCAACTGACTTTGGCATGTTTACAGTAACACTGTTCAGATCCTCAGAATAACTCTGACCTGGTTTTGAGGAAATCCCTCTGACCTTTCTCTTCAGATTGAAGAACTCTTCCTCATCTGATAACTCCTCATGTTTTGAGGACTCCACAGAAGACACACCATTGATCTTGGTACTAGAGGAATCGTGTTGTTGTCGTCCTTCATGATTTTCAATGGTCTTTGAATGTCTTTCTTCAGTGGTGGCATCTGAAGCCTTGCTGCTCTGAATATCCTTGACTGTAATTTCTGACTGTGTCTCAGAGTGCGTTTCTGTATTCAGAGGAATCTCAGAAGTATCTTCAGTTACTTCTGCTTTAGCTTCAGAACATTCAACAGACATATCTGTATCCAAGACCTTGGGGCCAGTATGATCAGGATCAGATGTTTTACTAACGGCTTCAACACTAAGAGCATTAGATTTTTCACTGCCAGCACACTGGGACTGGATGCTGATATGGTCTTCCACAGTGTTCAGCTGCACTGCGATTCTGGCTGGGTTTATTGTAACACAATCTCTTTCATGCGCACTCTCCATACCTTGTGTTGCAGCTGCACAGATTAGGTCTTCAGTGCTTTCTTTCACTTCACAGCCTTCTTCTACTTCCATGTCTTGGCTCTCTGACAAACAGTTGTTTTGGACTGATGGCACCTTTGTGTTTAAAAAGTCTGACTTTAGGACAGGGCCAGGTGAGGAGCTGATAGCTGTAGTTACTACTGCATCCTCTGTAGGATTTGGCTCTGTAGGATTAGGCTCTGCAGGATCTGTTGATTCTGGAGCTGGTTGTTCACTACCTTTGACGTCTGACAAAGAGCTTGTGTTGACAGTTGATACTGATGGAACTTTTATATCAGCCTGAAACAAAGAGCGTGTAGAATTATGTGTGGCCGATCTTGCAAAAATGTAACTGCACATTACCTCAAGCTATTATATTTAAAAGAATTTAAATAGAAAACCAGTCCAATTCTATCAAAAACTATGAATATATACTCAGAAATGTGACATAATTTGACATTCTATATGACCACATCTATATGAAATAATCATATTTAGAAACTGTCTTTTGGGAGCTTTTTGTCATTGGCCATTGATTCAGTACAGACGGTTTTGGTTTTATGGTTTTGTTACCTGTTCAAAAGCAGTATCAACAGGACCTAATGGTATTTGAGTGTGTTCCTTTTTTGCTTTAGGAACACTTGGAGCTGAAACCTACAACAAATTCAAAAGCAAAATCTTTACTCTCCTGAGTTGAGATAAGGTCAGATAAAATACTATTACACATTACACAAGTAAGTACACGAGAAAGTAAAGAAGATGGAATGTTGGTGTGCTGACATCTATTTTTACAATTACTGAGTTACCCCATTAGGACTTCAGTAAGGTAAGCCACTGAGTATGCAGAAAAGCCTTTAATGGCAGCCAATAATTTAAGCAAACAAGCAAAAAACATAAATTGCCCTAGACTTTTGACACTAGTGCTAAAATAGTGAGTTCTATTGGTTCTATTTTGGCTCAATTCTTATTTTTGTGCACTGAAAAAACAGCCTGTCAAACTGAAACAGAGCAAATATATGCTACAGTTTACAATAGTTGTTTCTATCAAAATTCTGACATAAATAATGGTTCATGAGGTTGATGATAGACTGCATATAACTGCTGGCACAAACTAATTTAAAAACAGACTAAGATATTAACACTAACCAGAAATGCTTCTTACCGATTGATCAAAACAGGGAATTGGAGACAAAAGTGCAGGTAAAGGCATAAAACACTCCAGAATCTCCTCCAAATCTGTGATGTTTCTCCAGCAGCCTCCGTCAGATGGGTGGTCATCATCATCATCGGCTTCATCAATCCATGTACTTCTTAGCTCAAGTTCCTTTGACCCCAAGCTCCTTTTCCTCTTCTTGGATATTTCATCGCTCCTTTGTTCTTTGCTCTGACTCTTCTCCTCTTGAAATGAAGATTCGGCCTTATGCCTCCCAGGAGACACTTTTAACACGGAGTTAGAGATGCCTGGTCCTTTTAACTTTATTCCTTTAACAGGGGTCGAGATCTGCTTTCTACAGGGACTGACAGGCATCAGTCGGGGTGAAAGTCTGACATGCAAGGGGGTGGACATGTGCAGACTGTCTGCAGCTCCTGCTTAAAAAAAACAAAAAACCCATCAGACACTTTCTAAGCAATAGGGATGGTCCAACACCCGTTTTTACTTAATAAAATAGTTAATAAAAAATACCATTAAAGTCCAACATTTCTGTGGTTTGGGACAGAGGTTCCACACAATGCCAGAGTTCTTCTAGGAGCATTCGAACTTTAGCTGAGTAGAAAAAAATACAAATTAATACAGTTCATAATCTTTTACGGCACTGTATCAGAAAAGAGGCATGTAAGGTGCATGGGTTGGTTTTCATGAGGAAATACCTTTGTCAACATTTGGCTCCAACTTTGTTTGTGTAGAGGTAGTTCTTCTCTCTATTTAAAAGAAAAATCCCAATGTGATACACAGTCAACGCAGAGGCATCACAAATTTTTGGACATTATATTAAGATTCGACTTTTACCTTTGTTAACTTCCTTTTCCAATTTTGTAACTTGTTCCTGTGACGTTAAACAAATACCAATGATCAAATACAACAGAAGTACTATAGTAGTGATGATTCCCATTGTATACTGAATGTAGGCTGTCTTTTATTTGATGTTGAAGGACAAATGTTGAAAGAAAATAAGCACCTGCAGTTTCCAAAGGTTTTCTTCAAGTCTACATTTTTCTCTTCTCAGATCTGTGATTTCATTCGTTTGTCTGAGTTTCGAATCTGTACATAAACACAAACAAAGAGACAAAAACAACTTCACATAATTAGATCTTGCTTCCTTGGTACTAAATCATCTGTACTGTAATAGAAATAACAGGGGTCTAAGTAATACAGACCTTCAAGTACCAGCAGCTGATTTTCAAGATTACTCTTTCTGCCAAAAAAGAGACAAATAAAAGAACGTTTCAAGACAAAACATTCATGTGTTCCCTAAAGCAGCACTTGTGCCTTTAGCTTTGTGAGTACTCACAGAATCAATGTCTTGGCATTCTGCAACCTCAGGTCCTCTGCCTCCTCTGCTGCCTGCTGACACATCCTGAGGGAATCCTTTTCAAACGAAATGAGCCAGAACCAGGTTTAAAAACTCACCAAAGAAACCAATTACAGTGTGAAGACAAGAGGAATGTTTTATTAATGATACATAGAGTCTAACCTGAGTCCTCTGCAGAGTTTCTTCTAGAGTTTTGTTCTCAGATTGCAGCTTTGCATATTCTAGGCTTTGAGTTTTTGCCATATCTGTATGAGGGCAAACAGTAGAAGTAACACTGTGAATTTAAAAGTCAGATCCCAAACAGCTTGGCAAAAAAAATAACATTCACACAACCATTCTCCAGATGTAGCCAATCAGTTCACAGATGAAAGATTATTCATATCCCAAACAATATGAAATATTTTTACATTTTCAAATCAACAGGAGGTACAGATTATTTTACATTCCAACAGTATAAAAGGGGAACATCTTTGAAAACCAAACATTCACTCGTCTTAAATAATGGAGATGAATGTAGTACATAAGACTATTCAAGTTTTAAAATGTACCAATCACTCTCCGGTCCTTACAGTATATATATGGAAGTCGCACAGCAAAACCAGCTCATTTTGAAGTTGTTGTTTTTATGAGGTCACAAACACCAGCTACTACAGCAGTTTAGTCATGTCCATATTCCTGTTAAAATCAAATTAACTCTTTGAATGAGTCACTTTTGAATGAGTACTACTTTTGAATGAGTCACATTACATTCAGCTGGAACATGGTACATTTGCATAGATCAAGTCTTAAAGGCAGCATCAACAACAAAACGGACCAGAGAATAAATTAAAAAAGGCATATGTAAATGTAAGAAATGGGATCTGCAAGTAAACTGTGCTTTAATGATAAGATTCATTCTTGAGTGTCTCAAGATTAAATCAAATTCAGACACTCATTGCAATTTACATAATGCAGCATTTTAAGGGGGATGAGGTGGAATTCTTTAGTTTTGTTATATTACTTCTATTTGCAAAACATGTGCATGTAAAATCATGTTCCAGTCAAATCCTTTAGACACAGCAGAAATGTTGATTTAACCATAATTGCACTCAGCTTTTCCTGCTGTTGATGTGGATATAGCTGAACAGGAGGTGGCACCCCAGCAGCACAACTGTCTAATATTATGCCTGATTGCATGGGAAATGCCATGACCAAAAAATAAAGGTGCTAATCATCTGCATGTTGTCAGTGTCAGTGAATAAAACAGAGGGTTTGAAAATTTTTGCTGATGTGTGAGGTTCTTCTGCATCTAAGCTGCTTTGGGATTCCACTCTAATCAAAGGCAGCGTTACACATCTTGTTTGAATAGAGAGTTATTCATACCGTCTGCTGTCTTGAGATCAACTTCCAGTTTCTTGTTCCTGAGAAACAGAACACAAAGTAAACAAAGTGAATTAAAAAAGGTGGCAAGTAGCCATTTTTGTCGTGTATGAACACAGCACAGCACACAGTGTGAACACAGTCACCATTCAAGTAAACCAGTGGGCGGCCAGGAGCAGTGTGTGGGGACGGTACCTTGCTCAAGGGTACCTCAGTGGTGCCACTGGCAGTCCTGGGATTTGAACGCATGACTTTCCGAAGACAGGGGCAACTCCCTAACCACCAGGCCACCAACCATTACATTTACGGCATTTTTCAGACGCTTTATATCCAAAGCGACGTCCAATTCCTACCTACAGGGGGCAGTCTCTCCCTGGAGCAACTTGGGTCTAAGGGTCTTGCTCAGGGACCCAGTGGTGGTGTGCCCAGTGGTGAAGGTAGGATTCGAACTCATGACTTCTTGGTCTAGAGGCAAGTATCCTACCCACTATGCCACCACCACCCCCCAAAAAAAGTTAGCGCAGGTATCTATAGTCATATAGCATGAGATAACTTACAAGGCAAGTGTCTTGGCATTTTCCTCCCTCAAACTGTCCACCTCCTCAGACTTCTGCTGATAAGACTCCAGAGCAATCTGAGAGGAAGTTACAGCAGAAGCATAAACATGCAATAACAACAGTGCATGTATTAACCAAAGTATTGTTTAACTGTGAATTAAAAACACATCATGTGTTTAAAACGACATAACCTTTGTCTTTTCCAGCTCAAGTCTAACTGCCTCCAAGTCCATCGTTTGCCTTTCTAAAGGGCCGAGTTTCAGCAGCACCTCATCCAGCTGTTTATGCAGCGTGCTGCTCTCTCTGCAGAAAAAAAAGGGAATCGCATCTCAATTCAAAGAGCAATCCTGCTGACAAATTCACAGGCCACATAGCAGTCAGTCAGTACAGTTAGTTACAATGATTAAAGAGGGACGCCTGGTGATCTGTCAGCATTTGCACAATACATTACACAGGTAATCAGTTTCAAGTTACATAAACATTGGTCTACTTAGGCTGGCTTTACACAGAGAGACTTTTGGTAATTAGTTGTATGTCAATAGATAAAAGCGGTATTACTGTTACATGAAGCAATCCATTTTTTGTACATTTTGTACATTTGACTACATGAAGCCAGCCATGGATGGTTAATGCTGTGTTACGATTATTTGTACATGCTTTGTTCAATATCAGGAAATTATTCTTCTTTGTTGGAAATTATTTAAGTTATTCTGTCTCCTTTTCCATATTTCCCCAATTATAGCTTCAATGTTATGATCTGAGAGTGAGAGGATGAGCAGGAAGTCTCCATCAAACTCCACCAGATCACATGTGCACTCTTAAAACAGGTTTTTTAGGTGTTTATAATCTTTTGTTTTTTGGACGTGTGGTTCTAGGAAAAAGACTTCTTTAGTATATAAATGTTACATTGTTTGGCTCATCACTGTTTCTTCCCACCCACACACAGTTCTTTAAAAACCTTCCATTTAAAGGTCATCCATGACGCAACTATGGCGCTGCTCAGAAAATGCCTTTTGGCACCTCTGCTTTTAAGAGTGTGAGCTGGCAGATGTCCATGACAGATCAGCAGCGCTGTTCTTCAGCAGAAGACATCTTTTGCATTCAGAAAAACCTAGAGCTGATCGCGTTCTCTTGGACCCTCAGGCATGGATGGCTCTTCACGATTATTCCTGTAACTTTTTACTAGTGGTGGGCATAGATTATTTTTTAAAAATCTAGATTATCTCACTGCAATCTTGGAATTAATCTAGATTAAAATGGCTCATTGGAATTCTGCTAAAGGGATGGGAATCGATAAGTTGTAAATAAACCTCCCTCCCTCCCTCCCTCCCTCCCCCTTTTTTATTAATCAATGTGGTATGACCCATATAAAGGTGATTTATAAGGAAAGGAGAACAAAGTCTTACCTTTGGGATTTCTGAAGCTGTAAAACTCGTCAAGGAACGCTCACAGTGACAAGAGAATCATTTCAGGCATTTTCTATTTTTCTGTCTTTACAATTATCTTCTACACTCTTAAAAATACAAAGGATTCAATTCTGTTTCCCTAAAGAAACTTCCAGTAAATGGTTCACACCATTCCAATAAATGAGACAGCGGAGAGTGAAGGACCCTTTTAAAATGGACAGAGGCTTCCATTCAAAGCTTCAAATTAGTTAAAGGGCAAACTAACTAAAAAATGTTTTACTTTTAATACATAAATGTTCTTTAATCACTTTGAAAGGTTCTTCATACCCTCACACCTTGGTTTTTAAAAGACCAGTTGAAAGAACCCTTTGTGGCACATTTTTTGTGTGTATTTTCCATGAATAAGCCTGAATAAGAAAATATTCTCTTATAATTAGACAGTTCTATACAAGATAATGTCATTATTATTGCACTATAGCATGAAGCCTGTATAATTATGTCCTGCATGTTACAAAAATAAACAAATAAAAAACTTCATTAATATTCTTAACAAACAGTCATTAATAGACAAACCAAAACTCATTACAGCTTTTAAAGGATATCATCACACTTCCCTCTGTACTCAGTCAGGAGGTGGCTGGAACAAAAAAGAAAACATAAACAACTGTTTCCATGGTTACAATGACAAGTCACCCAGCTGACTGAAGAACAGTCTGCAGGTCAACAGTGCATTCAGGCTTCCAGAATTACAACACAGGAGACGAAATAAACTATGGTCGAAAGTATTGGGACACCTGTTTTAAGGGTTTGGCTAGGCCCCTTACTTCCAATAAAAGAACAATCTTAGTGTTGCACCTTTGCAGACATTTCGGACAACGCCATGCTTCCAACTTTGTGGACGCAGTTTAGGGAAGGCCCCTTTCTATCCCAGCATGACTTTGTACCAGTGCACAAAGCAAGCTCCACAAAGACATGGTTGGATGCGTCTGGTGTGGAAAAACCTGACTGGCCCGCACAGCGCCCTGACCTCAACCACATCCAACACTTTTGGGATTAGTCTAACATCAGTGCCTGAATTCATAAATGCTCTACAGAATGAATGAGCACAAATTCCCAAAGAAACAAACTCTTGTGGAAAACCTTCCAAGAAGAGTGGAAGCTTTTATAGCTGCAAAGGGAGACCAAATCCAAAATAAAATCTATGCAGTCCTAATACTTCTGTCCATACGATGATTGTACAGCCATAGAAAAAAATAAGAACACTTTTCCCTTTTTCTCTGTTCACTGTTTGTAAAATTTGTGGCGGTGTGTGTGTGTGTGTGTGTGTGTGTGTGTGTGTGTGTGTGTGTAAAATGTACAGGTTCCTATTGTTTTATAAACTATTGCAGTGGGAGTTGTGTAAAATGTAAGAAATGCTTCCATATGTGTTATGAGTGCAGTAGTGTTTGTAGAGCAGCTTTTGTATGTGCTGTATTCCAGCAGCTTCACTCCTGATTCAGTGTCTGATGGGAGTCACACATGCACTACACACCACACATCACTATTTTAATTGTTGCAGCTGTAAAATAACGGAAGAGCATTGTGTAGTTTAAACATTTCCAAGGTATCATAAATGATCCATATGTATTATTTTTAAATTTTCTGTTTGGAATTTTGAATCAAGTGTGGTCAATAGTATATAAAACAATAGTGACATCTAGTGTTGCTTTTGTCAACGAAAATTATGACGAAATATCTTCAACGAACATTTATCATGTGACAAAAACAAGACGAGACGCAACAAAAATGATGGTTATGTGACAGTAACTTAACATATATCATGTAATATCGTTGACGAATAATAACGATACTAAATGTGGTTTACAAAATAAAAACCATGCTAAAATGTCTCCTAATTTTCGTTGACTAAAACGAGATGAGACGTTGGATGGACTACATCAGTGGACTACTTTCAGCGGCGGAGTAATAATAATAATAATAATAATTTTTATTTATATAGCGCCTTTCCTGAGCTCAAGGACGCTTTACAATTGGTAAGGTAGGAACAGAGATGGACAGAACGACAAATATACAAGAAAAGCAAGTACAACAAACAGTGATGAACAATGA
>JBBPDE010000006.1:21125390-21135869 GCA_037974605.1 Nannopetersius ansorgii
CAAATTATTAGTAAAAGATGAGATTCAAGTTACTGTCTTTCTTTCAGCTGTCTTTCTGATGTTTACATTTACTTTTACTTTAAATCGTGTTTTGATTTTCTTAAGTACATTTTACATTAACCCATGTACTATCGTAGGTATAGTAGCATAAAAGATGTACAAGATCATTAGTTTAGTATATATATAAGTACAGTAGTTCATATTAGAGTACAGTACTTTACAGTATTTAACATAGAGTAGTTAATATAATGTATAAAATTACAGTAGCATATATAATAATACTATGGTACAACAGTTTACAATGGTTTATTCTACATAAAATTACAGTAGTTTAGAACATATGAAACAATAGTAATTTACGGTAATTTAACATGAATACAGATGTATGAAAGTACAGTAATTCAGTATACTTTTACTAACGTACAATCACTCAACAGTCAAGTATGCTGAAGTAAAGCAGTCTACAGTAGTTTAGAACGATAGAACGGTAGTTAACATTAGTTTAATGTGCTGCATCAGATTAATTCTACCATATATTTTCAGCAGACAACAGTTCTATCCTGCTATGTGTCAAGTGTAAATGACAGCTCCCCGCCAGAGCTCCATGAGGATAGAAACCCGTGTGTAAGATCTCCTGACACACACCCTGTTTAAGACCGTGCAGTTCTCACAGGTTCCCGCGGAGGCTTCCGAGGCGACCCCCTCGGGCTCGGCCTGCTTCTCCCCGGGCATCATGATCCACAAACTCCCCCCAGGACCTCCAAACACTCCTGACACCACACACAACAACACTGTCTCAGGACACGCACACTCACACACACATCACCACCACGTTTCCTCAGGACCCCAAACACACACACACTTCTGCCCCTGACAGTTCCTCGCCTGAGCAGAAAAAACTCCAAGGGTTAAACTGTGCTGAGAGGATTCCCGCAGCTCCTCTGACACGGAGCAGACCGGTACAGAGACAGTCCGTTCACAAAGACTGGAAAACACACTCAGGAACAAAAAGAACACCGAGTTCCAACACGGCAACATATCTAGTCACCTAAACCTGATCAAAACAAAAAGAAGAAGAACAAACAATTACAGTCGCGCGCTCCCTCTAGTGTTCATCCAGAGAGAGACCGCCCGGACAGACCCTCTGACATCAGGAGACACCATACATACATACATGCATACATAGATAGATAGATGGAAGGATGGATGGATAGTAGATAGGTGGTTGATGTCCAGTGCTTCACTTGTTGAATGGGTTAGATGCTGAGAAAAATTTCACACTATGTGCTGTGGTGTGTTCACATGAGGCTATAAGGGACCACTTGACTAAAAGGGTGATTGCATTTTTATAGTTTGAGGCTGGTCACGTCACAGTCTAGTGTTTCATTAGTGGTCCCTGCTGGAGGAAATTCCTCTGTTTATGAATGAGCACGGTAGTGTTCCCTAAACCAGCTGGAAAAACAATAAAGACAAGGCAAGTGAAGAGAGTGGAAAGATGTGTAGTAACATTACATTAACTTCTGGGTTTTACAGTAACCGTAGGTGAGTAAGTACTGTAGTTCAATAGACAGTAGTTTTGTAAATATAAATATGCAAAATTACATCAGTTTACAATGGTTATTCTACATGAGTGCAGGAGTTTACAGTAGTTTAGAACATATGAAATAATAGTAATTTCTGAGTTTTACAGTAAATTCAGACACCCACTGTAGTTAACAGAATAATACACAAGTATTATATACCCAACCAGTCAAAAGTTTTGCACATCACAGATTTTTAACACATATCTAAAACATTTAAAACATATTTTATTCTGGTAAAAGACTGGAAAGAGTGAACAAGTTTCCTTTATAAGATACATATAACCTGTATTAACCGGTTGTGTGGTGATGCTGAATCAAGTTTTAGGCTATCCTTTAACTTTAAATGCACTCGTAAATGGTTTCATCCTACACTTAAACTCATTAAATATCTAACAGTCATCTGGTGATCCGCATTACAATTCTAGGTCAGTAGTATTAGTAATAGTAGTAGTAGTAATAAACTACTTTTCTGGCTTTTAAGGAATTTAAACAGTGAACATACTGTTAATTTATTCGCTAGCAAAGAATACAGTCTATTGGATATATTGGTATATTGGATGAATAGTTTTGGATCACAATATCAGAATCCGATCACAAGTATCAGATTCTGCTTCTTCCCTACAGAGAACACAGTTTAGCTGCTCCATGGCTCATGCCTGAGGGGAAGCTTTGTGAAAGTAAAGAAAGTAAAGATAACTCTATTCTCTCAGGCCTTCCACTCAGACTCTATCAACTTCAGCTGGTTCAGAATACAGCTGCAAGCATCATTATCAGAAGCCCTGGGAACATATTACTTCTGTCCAGAAGACGAAATGGAGACAGATGACTCTCTGTGGCGACCCCTGAAGCGAAAAGAGAAAGAATATGAATGCTGTTTAAGAAGAGTAGATGTATAAAGAACAAGTTAATGGTACTCATTCGTTTCCTGATTTTTGTGTTTTCCCTGCTTTAAAATACCCACCTTCTTCCTTTCAGGAACTAGGCTGGGTTTCCCCAAAGCATATAAAACAAAACAGTTGTTAGAATAGTAAAATGATCACCACACTGAACACACTCTCCCTATTTTGGGTGCTAATTAGTTAGATCTGGTTTTGCTTAGAGAAGGGAAAGCCAAATAGGCTGCTAGGTGAAAGGAAAGGACTAATTCACCAGTTGATGAAACAGCTTCAGAATGTGTCATTTTAAGGTTTTAATGGCTGTATGAACGTAGTTGGTAACAGCTTATGTACATCTACAGAGACCAGTCTTGCAACAAAAAAAACCCAAAAAAACAAAAACATAACATTAGGAAAAAAGAAAATGCCTCAACATATGATCCAGCTTTGTGCCTTACAACTTACATCAAAGTGATGGTGGTTCATCCCAAACAGTCTATTATGTCTCTTAGCCAAAGCCATGTGTAGA
The DNA here is from genome assembly GCA_037974605.1 of Nannopetersius ansorgii. Lineage (NCBI taxonomy): Eukaryota > Metazoa > Chordata > Actinopteri > Characiformes > Alestidae > Nannopetersius > Nannopetersius ansorgii. The sequence continues at coordinate 21,128,378 of JBBPDE010000006.1, forward strand.
TTTCAGTCTCTTTTAAAACCATTTGCTAGTTTACATAACCAGAAGTCAGTATTCCAGCAGAGCAGCTGATTTTTGTCTCAAGGACTGCAGACCAAAAGCCCGTAGGAAGTGGTACGTTGAAGTGACACGTGATGGAATTGTCTGAAAGCTACAGTCTCCCCCTGAAGATACACTGGCAAACAGATGTGGGCATGTTCAACACACCTGTCCAAAGCAGAAGCTACATCAAGTTGTCACAGATGTTTTATTAATCCAGCAGATTTGATTAATCCAGGTTCCACACTGTTGCTCTTTTATCCCACATCTACAACTCTGTCAACTTCCCTCCTCACACTCATGCTCGCTCTCTTGCTTCCCTTCTCTCACAGACTATTTTATATACAAACACACAACCGCTCTCTTCCTCCACTGTAACGCAGTGGCCGTGCAGTTCACAGGCTTAGCTGTGTCTGTCGGGTCAGTTCTGCTCTGTGGCGTCGGTCTCAGTCATCAGCGCTTTCCAGGATGCTCTGGCTCAAGGCCAGGTCCCAGTAGTGCTCCGTCCCATGCTTCTTAAAATGCTCCCGTGCCATGTTCTCTGTGGGACACTGCTTGAACTTCAGGTCTCCAAAACTGCGTTCTTTTGCCGTGCCCTGAGAGAAAGAAGGACCGAGCAGAAGAGCAAGGGAGAAGGTGAGATGGGTAGGAAAAGGGAAAAAAAAATTTTTTTTACTTAAAATAAATTACCCTGATAACAGTCTGCATTTTCAAACTGACTTTATAGTAAAAAAAAAATCCCAACTAATTTAGAATATTGGAAAATCTTAAATGTAAACATATTTAAGAACCATGAGATATCTATTTCGACTACCAGCATAAAGGGCAGAGTAAAGCCTGGATTTCAGCTTCTTTTATTGACATGAACACATTTAGCATCAAATAAAAGGTTACATATTAAATAAAAAAGCTTAGGGTACAATGTGACTAGGCTAATAAATGTTAGCTTGTTTGTTTACATTCAATGGTAAACTGGTTACCTTCTTAGCAAAATCACCTAATGTGGATTTGGGGGTCTCAGTTCAATAAAGCACAGTAATGATGTAGAGTGGGAGTTTGCAGCGCATGTTGTGAGCATTTACCTCTCTGTGTAGCCTTTAGCCCCAATGGCTTTTAAACATGGTTGAATCATAGCATAGAAGTTTAAATATCAGAGCTGCACAAAATGTCCAACATCGGCTGACAACAGCCTAACTGCACAGAAAGGCAAATGATTTTCCCATTTTACATAAACCTAGTTTTAGTGATACATTGATCTACCTCGAACAAATCTATGAACAAATCTTTAAAGGTCTTTCAGGAAAAAGGTTTTAGTACTTTCATAAATATGTCCTTTTCTCATGTGCTTACCTCCCAAACCAACCAGCATTTGTTTTTCTTTTTTGATCCCTCATCATCTGAACAATCAGGGTCTGGCAGAAAAACAATGATTCAGACATTAGATGTTAACTCCTGAAGGCAGATCTCTTCAGGGCAATCTTGGTATTCACATATTAATGAACAAAAATGTATATTAAGGTATAAGTAAAATGGTGTCAGTATACAGTATATCCCCAAAAAGCTAAAACAAGGCCCCAGTGAATCATTTCCGACCATTTCTCTGAACCACAACCCCCAGCACTCAATTAAAGTACAACACATGGCATCTCTCACCATCCCGCTTTGAGCTGGGCTCATCCCATTTGATCCTGTTCAGCATCAGCTTCTTAAACTTCTTTTGGGATTTTGGTCCTGGAAGAAAAAAGGCCATTTTACTGCAAAATGTCAACGCCAGCAGTGCTTAATATGGACTCACTACACAGAATCTGAACATTACTGCTCATAAGCTTATTTCTTATTTATGCCTGCTTGCCCCCTCTTTCACTCACCTCCCTCTACCACCACAATGTTGACATCTTTGTGTAGCACCACAGTGCCTGTGAGGTAAAGCTGGTTAGCATTAGCCTCCACCTTGAACTTTTTGGCTGGGTTGTGCAGATTTCGGATCCTGCAAGCAAGGGGTGAGAGGAAGAAAACAATAAATCAGAACATTTCCAAACTGCACATGACGGTGCTTCCACACTGTCGAGCCCATATGACAACAGATTTGGCTTTAGAAATTCAGGAAAGTACAGACTAGGTTTTATCAAAAGACCATCTATAACATACAGTCAACAAATGTGTTGAATGTCAGGAGAGTGTTTTAGGAGAGGCAAATGTATTGCTAGGAGCTTTCCGTACAAAACAGCAAACAGAGCATTATAGAAAACACTGGGAAAATATGCACGGTTCATTTTAGACCCTTGAATATTTGTTTATACAATATTGTTTTATTAGTCTATATTTATAAAATATAGTTATTAATGCCTTCAAACTGAGCATGTTACTTTATGTACAGTCACAAGCATGTCCACTCCTCCAAAGCATTAGAGGATGATATCAGCACACAATAAGCAGATCATATTGAATGGTGCAGGGAAGTTTAAACAGGCACCAGCCAATTAGTAGGGTGTGGTACAGCAAAATTTATCAAGGTACAATAAAAATGCTTCAATATATAATATGGCATTGTAAATAGACATGTACAGTAAACTTCCTGTTTTACATGGATTTCAGTCACACGCAGATTTGTTTTGAGAACCGAACTCAGTTTTACACAGAAACACCCACAATAACGCGGATATCCTCCGGCTTTTTACATTTTTTTTGTGAACATATTTTTCCTGGATGATTTCACACTAGGAGACCTGTTCACCTCACCGCAGTGTCCCAATACTTTTGTACCGCAACCCTCTGAGTTGCATATTTCGGTGGGAAATTTAAATTATAATATATGCGAATACAGGTTTGCCATTACATTTTCTTTAAGGGTAATGCATTTAACTGAAAAAGTGTTCTGGGAGCATATGTGGGGTTTACACAAAAAAAAATGTGGGGTTTACACTTTCAGGCTTTTTTTTTTTAAAAACAAAACAACAATGCGGTTTTTCCACTATGCGAAAAAAGGTGGGGGGATTACTGTAATAGAAAGAAAAAATATATTTTATAGGTTACCGGTGGCTTATTATACTGCAAATAATTATATTTAGCAACTGCAGTAAAGTTGGACAGTATGACCAAAATTTTTATCACTGTATATGAGTTTTAATCTCTCTTAGAATCCCAGCAGCACAGGTTCATACCAGAAGCACAGCTTTCATTAATGGTCGTGGCCCAGCAACACAACTCACTTCATGGAAGCTCTGCCTGTTTTTTAGTTTAAAGTTGCCGTTGCAGTCGTGCAACTAAACAACAAAAACACAATTTTCTTTTATTTTAGGTGATATAAACAAAATACAAGTAATGTGAAACTTGGAGCAGAGCAGTGCGAACAGGCTTGTTTATCACTGACAAAATGCTTTGTGTCCTCGTTGTGATTTGAAGAGCTAAAATTCCTTTTGGAATTTTTTTTAATGTACAAAACCATTCACATGTCAGAATCAGACCTTGAACTAACGTGCAGGTATATTCATATATTCTATATGAAAATATTTGAGAAAAGCACCAAAAAGCTAAAAATAAGAAACTGAGCAAAAATACGCTCCCCAAAAATAATTTTATTACGCCTTATAACCCACAGGCTGTTGTGACTCACGCAGAGCTTTGGCTCTCGCTCAAATGAAATGTTCCCTTATACCCCCTTCCCCCAGCAGTTCAGCAGCGAAAACGTCCCCCTTCAGCAGTTTCCAGCTGTGCAACTTTCCGAACCTTGTTTAGGGTATTTTAACCAGTATTGAGGTTTAAGAAAAATGTATATCATAACAATAATAAAAAATGATTTTCAGTAATAACCGGTATACCGCCCAGCACTAAACTGCAGTAGATGAACTATTTTATTGTGCAACATTATCCGGATAAGGATTCACAACTTTTACTTAAAAAAAAAAAAAAGGATGCCGACCTGCTCATCTTGCATAAACGAACTGTTACTGAATTTGTTACTTTGCTTTTTGTTTTACATTCATATTGTCTTGTGAAAATGCACATTTCTGGCACGGTACTGGTATGACAACAGTTAGTTATTTAACTAAAACCTTTGGATGAATTTCATGCGTTATATTGCCCAGTACTACAGCTAACCTTAATATTAAATTCAACCCTACTTGTGTGTTTTACCTATACACAGAAATGTGGACTCCCTGACTCAGATCTTCCTTCAGCTTCTTCACTTTCTTTTCTTTCCTTTGTTCCACTGTGAGCTTGCGTGCAGCATTCGCCTCTTCATGAGCCCTGCATACACACAAGAACAGGTTATGGTCATTAAAGCTCATGTGACTTACTCATTGTGGGGGATACAGTAGAGTGGCTATATCCCATGTTTTATACAGGGGGTTCAAGGAGCTCACTTTTGTCTCTTGGCCATCTGTGCTCGGACATGGGCCTCCACCTTTGTAGGATCTTGCACCGCCTCCGTGCCCAGCACACGCATCAGATTTGAGATACGCACTACAGACAGATAAACACATAAGTACACAGCAAAACAGACACATCTGACACTTACAACTGAATAAAGATACAAACTACATTCCTCTCTCACCAAACACTGTAGAATAAACAAACGCAAGTCAACACAATTTTCTACAGTAAAACATTTGTTGGGGATGGTGGGAGAGGAAGGTGAACCAGGAGTAAAACCATGGTTTGTTTTTCACAGCTGTTATTTCTCCAGTCTACTCTGCATCATGCTTTACCTTTGGGTTCTGGTGGGGGCATGAGTCCAAGCCTAACCTTCTCCTGGACCTCTTTCTGGCTTTCCCGACGCGTCTGACGCCTGAGCTTCTTCTGCTCCTTCTTTGTCAGATACACACCCAGTGTGACTGTCTTGTCTGGGTCCACTGAGAAACAAAAATTGGGAGAGCAAAACAAACATGAAACAGTAAAATGTGGGAAATTAATTCCTAGTACTATCAACTGTACTGAGACGCAGTTAAGATATTTAGTATACTAGAGCAATGACCTAAGAGTCTTGCAATCCTCTGATCATCAATTACTGTGTATCCCTAGAACAAAGCTCAAAACCAGAGGTGGCAGAGCCTTTTCGGTAGTAGCCCCCAGCCTGTGGAATAGCCTCCCCTTGCAGTTGAGAGCCGCCGAGAATCTTAATCATTTTAAAACCATGCTTACAACACATCTGTTTTCATGCGCATTTTATTCCTCTTGATTTACTAAGCTGGTTTTATCTTATTTATTACTATTATTGTAATTTTTGTTATTTTATATTATTTTATTTTATTATTATTTGTCTTATATTTGTACAGCACTTTGGTCAATGAAAGTTGTTTTAAATGTGCTTTATAAATAAATTTGATTGATTGAAGCCTACCCAATACCACAGCTCCGGTAAGTTAGGTGATGAATATTCAACTAATTCAGCCGATGAATGGCTGTGCACTGCCGTAGAACCCAACAAATGTCTTGATAATTGTGTGGATTATAGTACCTGGAGGTGCCATTTGGGCTGGGTGCTCTACCAAAGTGGTGATTCCATGAAACTCCAAATTATCAAGTTCTGTGTTGGCAGATCTAAAAAAAAAGAAGAGACAATCTTAATCGATACTTTGCTGCTATTTAAACCATTTCTTTTTCATGTTTCTGACAAACTGGAGCTAATTTGCTCAAGTAATGAGAAGCCACTAAAGCAGCTGTAGTTTTCTTACAGTTCTAGATTGTAGGGTAGGATGAAGGAGTCCCACCACTCAATAAAAGGCACCTCTCCCTCTTCAAGCTCCTTCTTAGGGGCAATTAGAGCCAGCTTAGTTGAGGCCTGGATCCCAGTCTTCTTAGCAGCCTGTGCAATTTCCATCTGTAGCCTTTCGAGCTGAGCCTGAGAGAGAGAAGGATAAAGATGGACCATTACTCCTGAAAATACATTTTGAATAAATCCTTTGATTATGTAAATGTAGAACTGCAGCAGCACAGAACAAAGGCGAGACTAGTGCCCTGCAGTTTAGCTCACCTTTGTGCGTATCCGCTGAGCTATTTTCTCAAAGCGGCCTTTTTCATGGAATTTAAAGCCCCTCCTGGGTCTCTGTGGTGGTACCGCAGACATCCGAGGGTCAAAGTAGGAAGTGGACTCAAGATCATCACTAGGTTTCTCCTTTAGCTGCTGCCTGAACTGCTCTCTCTTCACTGCCCTAATGTTAGCTACAGAGCAAAAATAAGGGTTATGCAAAATGAAAGGGAATATGAAAGTATTTCAGAATAATTTTGGACTAGTTAAAAAAAAAAAAAAACCTTTTGGACTGGACACAAATGTGGAGGCCAATACATTACCTTTTAGAGTAGGCATGCGATGTGTGAGTTCCACTTCTTTGCCGCTAGCATCAACAGTTCTTCCAAGCTCATCCAGAATGAGGGGTGTTGGCTTAGTAATCTCACGAGCCTCGACCTTACTGCAAACCCAAAAACAGCACACTAAGGACCATATCATGAGACTGCCAGAAAGTACACATTTTAAACCATGTGTTTCAGATACACATGTGTATACTTTGATCTACTGAAGTCTCCACTTACGGTGGCGCAATACCCATGGCATGCAGATTGGCCAGAGCTACAAGGTTGTGTGGTCCGGTGTTCCCCAGAGGCCCCAAGATGCCGGGCTTCATGGCCAGGGTGGACTGGATCTTGGCCTGGAGCTCAGCCGCCTTGCGTGCTTTCTCGATGGCATCGTTCATGAAGCTAGCAGCCTGGGAGGGAGCAATGGACTGAGTCGTTCCCACTGCAGGTGCACCGAGGGAGGGGAGGGTGGAGCGTGGGGCAGGGGTCTCTGGCTGAGGGGGAGCCAGTGGCAGTCTAGGCTGAGAAATGGCAGACAGGGAAGAGTGTTACATTTGACCTTCATAAAACTAATTCTGAGCTACACAGAGCATTTAGAAATAAGCCTGGGATTAGGGATGGAGATTTCAAGCAAAAATACTATTCAGTACACAGTGAACTATTTGATCATTCTTCAGAGATCATCCAGCACATAATAAAAAAGTATGAACTGAAATCTCTCCTACCTGAGAGACAGGTACCGGAGCTGCAAAACTGAGCTGCTTCTTCCTCTCTTCAATCTGTCGTGTGGCTGCTTCCATCATCTGCTTTATCTGTTGAGAAAATATGACTTGTTTAGAAACGAGCCAAAGGGGTTGCAGTCGCACTACTCTTCAATCTACACTAATCAGCCTTAAAATTCCAACCACCAGCTAGGGCTGCACAATTATGGCCAAAATGATGATTATTTTTGATCAATATTGAAATCACGATTATTAATCGCAATTATTCATTATTTTAGGTAAAACACATTTTTGTCACTTTCTATTTTAAACAAACTAAGTGAACAAGGCTTTCAGTTCAAAATGAATCCTCAAATTAAAAATAATAAAATTTACCAAAGATACACACACACACACACACACACACACACACACACACACACACACACACACACACACAC
>JBBPDE010000006.1:21249863-21262220 GCA_037974605.1 Nannopetersius ansorgii
AAATATGGAGGTAGCCATTGCTTGACTATTGAGTCCGGTGGGAATCTCTACTCTTCACAAGTTCTCATAGCAAAGTGTGTTGACTACCAACTCTTTCATCAGACTCAGCCATTGGGTTCATCCTCCATTCTACACTGGTGTAGCTGCTGGTGCCTTTCCGTGACACTGAATCTGATTTGTAGAACTGATTTGATATTCCTTCATTCGCTTTGCTCCTGAGTAATGTTAACTCATTTAAGAGCATGGAGATGTTTTGATATTTAAATACACAAATACTTCCATGTCAATCAGTTCCTGACCAACAATAAGAGAAAACATTTTAGATCGATTGGAATGATTTGTATCTCAGGTGGATGAAACAACTATGACACTTTCAAGACTGAACCAGGTCCTGCAGAGATTATTAGCTGCATTTGCCCGAGGGAGAATAATGTAGTTAACATTATTCATTACAATTTACATTTACATTTACATTTACGCCATTTAGCAGACGCTTTTATCCAAAGCGACTTCCATTCTCTAGCTACAGGGGACAGTCTTCCTGGAGCAACTTGGGGTTAAGGGTCTTGCTCAGGGACCCAGTGGTGGTGCTGAAGGTAACACAGCTGCTTGTTGTTTTTGCGTTCTGTAGTAGTAGATTTGATCCAACAGGTGGATGTCGAGAAGTGTTAAGTTATCTGCCATCTTTTGTGTTTGCACCGTACATCAGCTTCACACTTGGTCACTAGAAAAGCCCAAGGTAAAGGCCACAACTCTTTTTGGCTATTTATCTTGCTTTCAGCAATGCGTAGAAGGCTTGAGGTGTATTTTACACAGATGTTTGGAAATGACATTGATGTGGAACTTTCGTGGAAGGCCGACAGCTTTAAGGCTTATGGCAATAACAAAACTCACCTGACCAGCCTAAATAGGACTGTAATTATCAGCTGTGCCATACTAATATCTGCCAGCTGCATAATTCATTGCCAAATGTTTAGTATAATGGATGGAAGGCAGTGTATCCCTGCAGCAACTCTGTTGTGACTGGAAGAGTCATTTTGACATTGTTGAATTACAATTTGCTCAAGCTATTAATAATTCAAAATGGGAGCTTTATCTTCATCATCACTCATTACTGTTGGTCTTTGAACATCAGTGAGCACATGCTACGCAACCCTTATTTAGAAGGCAAGCCGTGTCCACACCTTTACCTAGGCCATTTGTATTTCTAGCTGCTATGTAGTATTACCATTCTATTCAGTTTCCCATAAATGCTGCTGTCCAAGACAGCCCCCCTTTACCAACCAGTAGTATGATTTCACACACACTTCAGACGTTTAATTTGGCCACCGCTCTGTGAAACTGCACCAAAAAAAGAAAGGAAATTGGAACAATGTGTAGCCACAGAACGGCCATGGATTCAGCTGTTGTAGACGGACCCGCTGGAAAAACAAAGGCTCAACACCGCTCAATGAAGCATCTCTTTCGCAATCTCCCAGGACATCTGCGAAGCTGCAGGCTAATGCAGGGAGTGGCTGTGGCCACTTTGACACGAGGCTTTTCTGGAAAGCCCATTCTTAAGTTAGAGGGAATCCTCTGTTGTTCTGCTGTGCCTTTGAAGCAAGAATAAAATAGAAGTTCGGCTCAGAGACAACAAGCCCAATCTGACCAGCAGCACACCACTCACCCGAGGCTTGCACGGATAAGATCTTGACATTTGAGAAATGAGTCATCAGCACTGAAGGAGAGTGTAACAGCTAGCTGACGGGATTTTGAGACTTTGCTGGTCTAAGGAACACTTTGTTCACAGAAATATTCGAAAGAAAAATTAGTATATTTATAATTTTCTTCCAAGTCTATGTGGATCAAAACTCATATTCTTCTATGCCATGACCTATGTTTGTAAAAAAACATGATATCAGGTAGTATCTCTGAACATTGATAGGAGTTGGTAGGAGTGGGAGGGGAAGCAGTATTTGTTTCTCCTGCCAACTGGTGCATGGCCAACGATCTAAATGTTTCTGTTGTAAAAGTCATTACATATGGATAGAATAGTGGATTGAAGGCAATAGTTAGGTTGCAAGCTAAAGATTTATTGATGTATAATAACATAATTATTTTGTGGCTTATTTTAGTTACTTAGTGGTTCATCTGATCGCATTTTGACAGAGTATTTGTTCAGCAGGTTTTCACTGTTGCAAATTAGTTTTAATTTATTTATGTCTGTTTTTTTTAGAGATTAGGGCTAGAGATATATTTAACCATCAAAGACCTTCATTTGTATGACGTTTGGTGAAATCCTCAGCACTTTTTTATGGTTTCTACACATTTTCGATCAGGTTGGTAGATTCTTTCGTTCCAGTATGACAAGGACCTATAATTGGAGGAGCTGGCACTGCTGTGCCTTGTGACCCACAATTTTGCGTTGATGGGAAATTACCGCGGCAGAGAGGAATTCAGAGAGCCTTTGAAACACACTAGATTGGGAGAAGTTTCGGAGTTTCATTTATGCCCTGGTTAGCCACAACTAACCACACATTGTGCTCTGAAGTTGCCATCAAGGACCAGATGCTGATGCCTGGGTTTTGAAGTATATCAAGTCTTAGAGGCTGAGTCAAAGTAATAACCAAAAGATGCAATTAATGTATGATCTCAAGGAGATGGAATCTAAATCTGGACAGATCCTGTTTAGATAAGGCATGGAAGCAGCTTTAGTCTGTTGCTCTTTTATCGGAAATGTATCACAGTTTAATTCAGTGGAACACTGGAATTTTACATTCAGAGGCCAAATTTGAAATTATGGTTAGCAATGTTATAGTCATAGAGTGACTCACTTTTTACCTGCTCTCAGGGGCCAGCGCAGCACACCCAGAGTCATGACTCAAGGAAAGGTGTGCCTCATGCAGCCACTGGATTTCTTTGCCATCTCCAGCACAAGTTCCCCTGTGGCATGTGTGAATTTAAAGCCTGCTGTGGTCTGGCACTTGTTCTTTAGCTAGTCCGCATTCACACACAGCGGTGGCGGTGTTGCTAGGTTTCCTTCCGCTAGGCAGACTAACAATTATGACCTATCAGTCCTGCTTTCCTGCACAGGAGAAACTTGTTTGGTGTTTGGTTTCCCGCAGCAGGTTGAAGTTCTCCTAAGCTGACCAGTTTTCCACTGTTTCTCATGAGGTGTGTTCTCTGTTGCGAGTAGTTTTTGAGGAAAAGTAATAAGCTTTGCTGTTGGCCTGCTCAGAGTTAAGTGGCAGTCGTTTTTCATTTTGAATTTGATTTTATAATTTTGACTTATTTCTCGGTGTATGAATGTAGATGAGTAGTATGAATATGACGATTAACAGTCCATAAGAAAACCTCCAGGGAAGCAGATGCATAAATAAATGTTGATTGCAAGGCTAATTGAAGGCTAAAACAACTACAAACATACGACAAAGCATGGGATGCTCCAATAAATTCATGAGTTTTTTCTTTGTTTCACTGAGGAGACAGATTTGTTTATCAGTTTATCAGTCATATGTGCAATATGTCATTTCATAACAATGTTTGAAAGTAGAAACGTTATGAAAGAAATCAAGAAAATCTTAAATGTGGACATTTGATGTATGTTCAGAAACAAAGTTTATGATTTTATCAAAAGCTTGATTGCAAAACTGCGACAGTTTAGGAATTCTTTCATCTGATGGTACATTGATAGACAGAGTGTCCTTCTATAAGTACTTAGGAATATGGATTGATGAAAATCTCTCATTTCTACATACATATTTCTAATGTCTAATTTAGAAATTTATCATGTTTCACATTTTCTGCAAAAAAACTTGTGAAAGCCACCTTGGTGTCTCCTCCACTCTAAGGAGCCTGGATTCAGTGCTTCACTTTCTAATGCAAAATCTTTCACTCATCACTGCATTCTCTATGATTTAAATGACCTGACATCATTAACCATTCATAGATAACAGCATATATTTATCTACAAAGCTTTGTCGGGTAAACTCCCAAAATGCCTCAGTATCCTTCTTTTTGTCAGTTCTTGTAGCTACCAACTGCGTGCATCCGAGTGGTTGCTCTGGAATGTTCCATGGTCGTGCAGTAAACTTCAAAAATGAAAACAGTTGTATCTATAAATGAATCCAGGAGTATAATTAAGAATGCAGTGACAGATGAATATTATTGTCTTTCTTGTGATTGACCAGTAGTGTTTTATTGTTGTCTCTTAGTTGTTTTTATGTGCTGTTTTCATAAGTCATTGAGACTTCCTGGAGAAAAAAATACATAAAATGTAACATACATTCCTAAATCTTATGCTTAATTTAGATTTCAAGGTCACAACCAAGTTATCTAGCTTGAATCGTGAAAAGAAAAGGTGTAATCATGTCAATACATACATTTTCAGCATTACAGCAAATTTTTTTTTTCTAAAGCGACTTCCATTCCCTAACTACAGGGGACAGTCTCCCTGGAGCAATAGGGGGTAAAGGGTCTTGCTCAGGAACCCAATTGTAAGATGCTGGAGGTAGGATTCGAACCCATGACCTCTTAGTCCAGAAGCAAGTATCCTACCCACCACCCCGTGTTGATATGTACCTAACAGTACTGTATGATTGTTGATTAACGTGAAGGGATGCTTTTTTATTTTGTTTTTGGCAGGTTGTATTCGACAGAACAGAGACCCTTTATTACATTTTGTGTCAAGAACTGGATAAAGCATCTTCTGTTAGCAATTCTATCTACCAGATATTTGCAGATGCGAAACAAATTCTAAAGTAAGGCAATAAATGTTCATTTAATTTAGAAAAGGTTCATTTTATTTAGAAATTTATTTAGAATTGCCACTGATCATGAGGTGTATTAAGAGTATCATTGTGGGTCTGTTCATGGTCCTTCAAGTGAGAGTCACTTGCTGAATACAACACATGGTGTGGGTAATGCAGGCCTGGAAGACACCTGTCAAATTATTTGTCGTCTGTAATTTTCATACCAGAGGGTTAGACATGACCTTCTCATGGAGTATTTCCTTGAACCTTTCATTGTTTCCATGCGACCTAAATCGAAGAAGAGGTCATTCATGCTGCTCTGTGCCAAGCCTGGTGTGGAGATGCCCAGGTTCTCCCCTAAACGTCATCATCACTGGAGCCCTTTTCAAAAGTCTTCAGAGCGCTTGCTTTACCCAAAGCCCTTTAATGTGGCCAACGCTGACTTCCAAGAAAGATGAACCGGGCCATAATGTGGCCACAGAGTGACCGTCAGTGTACCACGACTGTGGTTACAGGGAGATCTCACTGAAAGCTGCCCAGGATGGAGAAGTTTAAGGAAATGCTTTTGACAACCCCTTAAACAAATATGGCATGGCAAAAAAAACCCAAAGAGCACATTGATTGATATTTATTTTTTCCCCCTTTCGAAACTGGATCCCTTTTTTCTTTCTTTTTTTTTTTTTGAATGAGAGGCTTATTTCCATTCTGCACCTATCAATTTCTACGGGAGGATTAAACAGTTTCCTCTGTTCTCTTTCCAGTTACAAAACCTCGGCTAACAAATATAGATTTCAACGCCCCTTTACTGGCAATGAATTCATTTTATTTAGCTCGCCTTGTTTGGCATTTAAGGTTAGTCAAAGCAGCTGTCTGTCTTAACTCTCAGCCTGGTGAAATCTGTGCTCTATGGCTCATCTCTGTAAAAATAACCTCTGCTGAAGACTCATCCGTCAGAAAACATCTCTAAGTTGCTAAAAGTCCATTTCAGGAAATCTGAATCAAATTATAGTCATTTTTGCTAATGTAGGCCAAAGATGGTTAATTCAATTTCCAGCTTGGAAATACTGTTTATGAGCTAAAGTCTGATCCCTAGCTCAGAGTGCATTGCGTTTTTCCCTTGAAAAGCTTCTTTTTTTAATCGTGTCAGCTTTGTAATTTTGCATTTGCTGAACTGTGACATTAAGCTCCCATGTTGCAATTTAGTGTGCTTTATTAGTTCAATATTTGAGGTAGTGTTTATAAGACTGAACAGTTTCAGTAAATGAGTCAAGAACGTTTTTTGGGGGCGATTACCAAAAAAATTAGTTGTTTTTTAAACGATTAATGTACTGCTGATGGCTAGACAAAACATTCCATCTGTTTGATATTGCAGCAGTGGCTGAGATGTACCTAAGAGGACTGAAGCATTTTCTCTTGTAGCTGTTTTAGCGTTCAGGTTCAGGCTGATGATATATTAAAGAGTAAATGCACAGGTCTGGCACAGGTCGAGCTCGGTCTTATGGGTACTCAAAAATGCAGGAATTTCTAGAAGCAGAAAATCCACCAACGACTTCCCAGTGAATTCGAAAGCAGCTTGCTAATTTTGGACAGTGCCAAAAGCTGTTTGTCAATTTCTGAGGTAACGAGAGCTGCTGGAGATTTACTGTATGGAAAACGCTTACAAAGATATTGTCGGAAAAGCAAACAAAGCGGGAAAATCTGTGAGGGCCATGTGGAAACTTCATCAGTCCTGATTTAGCAGTCTGCTAAAGTCTGCCCTTTCTCGGGTGTTACCGTCCGTCTGCAGGAAAAAGTGGGCCTGTGCTCTCCTGGAAGTCTGATAATTACGAGAGCATTTCATTTCTTCTAGGAACACCCAGGGCTTCTTAACAATGACCTCGGGGCAACCCTTTTTGTGGGTCAAAAATATATTGGGTAAGAGGTTAGAATACTATTAGAGACTACTCAGTGTGTGAGCAGGCCCCGAGCCACATACACACAGACACATGCTTGAATAACCAAGAAAGCATGCTCTTTATGGAGTAATTTTGCTCTGAATGAGTCGTTTCCTGAAGCAGAGGGCGACGTCACAGCACGTACAGGATGACTGTGGCTAAAGAGAGAGCACTGCCTAACCACACTCTCGTTTTGGACTGCAAACACCATGCACAAAACATACATTCACTAAGATGCCCATGAAAGGAATAAAACAAACAGAAAACAAGCAGTTGCCTACACTTGTTTACTTTCTTTAACCATAAGTTTTTGCTCCTGGCGACGAACTCTTAAACACATAAAATAGGAGCCGTGATTTGACTGGGAGTTTGTTTGAAATGCATATTGGCGATTTCCCGGCACGAATCGTCTGGGAGCCATTTTGCATTCAGTCTAGATGCCATGAATTGTAGGCTCTCCTGTTACTGCTTAAGTAACCAAAGTAGTCATAAAAATGGTAATAACCTCATTGTTGGAGGTCACTGAAGTCCAGTCTCTGTAATGAACTGTGAAATTCATGGTTTTGTATAGTTTAAATGGAAAATCAACTCGTGGAGTTATAATTCTTCAGAAAATATGACATTTCCTACCCAACGTTATATGATCAAGTACGCAAATACGGGAATTTGTCTCAAGGACACTTCAAAGTAGAGCGTGCACTTAATATCAATTTCCATTTCGTGCCAGTATTAAGTTACAGTTGTGTGGGATACCTCAAATTATATCCGCATTCTCTACTTTGATTAGTTCTAAGCGGGAAGGGAATCTATAATCTTTACAATGAACATGCTGAAGGGTTCTGTGTTTTATCTGGACAATATGTCATCTGACCTGCTGCTTGCATTGGCAGTGCTTGAGAGGTTAGTTGGGAGGCCCGGAAGCCTATTTATGCAGTTGAGTTCTTTATATTGATTTTTCTTTGTGATGCCTGTGGTGTTCTTCATTTGCGAACAAATAAAGTATCGTCTTGTTGATTTATTTCCACGAGAGTTCGAAAATGAAAAAAAGATAAAAAAGATGTGGACAGATGGGTCATCTGGGCGAGACCACACGACTCTGGGGAGAACTTGAGAAGGTCACATATCTCATCATAGATCTCCTACAGCCCAGCCAACAGAGGTCTGGTCACCCACAGTATCTGGTAGAACCCTTTTCTCATATCCAGCCATCACTTTGGCCGCTCTCATCTGTGCCACACAAAAGACTGCCCAGTTGCTCTAGTGCTGCCTGTAAGAGGCTACAGTTGCTGTTTCTGTCTTATCAGTCTTGTGTGCAGCTCTAAAATTCAAAAAGATTTTTAACCTCAGGCTTAGAATTCCCCTGTCAAAATGAAACGCAATTATGTCTCATAAGCTCGTTCTTGTCCTGGATTTATTATTTTTTGGTATAGATGTCATATCTGTGTGCAGTTTGGCCAATCCAATCATGTAGGTATGTTTTATAATGAAATATGCTGTGCTCTTTGGGTGAGGATTTGAGAGAGAAGAAAAACTAAGTAATGGATGTGTTTTTATACATCCATGAAAAGGGTAATATGACCATTGGATTAATGTTATTATCCTTACAGTTGGGACTTCATCCCAGGAATCCTGGTACCGGCCTCTCCCAAACACAACGGCACGCTGTTGCCAGCCAACTTTCAGTTAAAGTTCCCGTTCTTTTCATTTGCGAGATCTGCAATGGAGCCAATTATGTTTTGTGGACTGAGTCTGTTATCACAGGGTTCATACAATAGATAGTGGTGGGGAGTGGAATATTATCAGTGTACAACTCATGCAAATGAATGAGCTTCATTGTTGTGCCGCTGCCGTGTGTAATACCTCCAAAATCCTTATTTGAAAAAGGGTTACCCTCGCTTAATCACTCCATGATTATAGTGAAAGCTTTGAAGAAGCGCTTTGCATATGTGTAACCGAAGATGTACATGTTATTTTACTTACTCAAAAAAACGTAGTTGTTCGTTTACAAAGGATTGTGGGAATTATACAGGAAGGGTCCATATTGTTTGAGATATACTGGCATGATTCTAGAGTTTCTATTTTGTTTGGGATATAACAGAACTGTAAATACTGGACACAAATACACATTAAAAAACAGAAAAAACACTTTTTCGAGAGTGACAGACTTCTTGACAGCCTGTTTATTCTGTGCTTTGGGTTTCTGGCCTACTCCTGGATAAACAGTAGGCATGTGGAAAGAGGGCGTCCTACAGCAGCTCCAAAGCATTGGCGTTATTTTTTTGTGATGAATGTGTGGGCATGGTCTTTGAGTTGGTCAGTGAAGTAGCCACATGGCAACATCGATGGTTGACCTCTTAACACCCACATCTTGTGTGCTCACACACTGCTGTCAGCAAAACTGGTGAAATCCACTAGGCCTCACCACAGATCGCCGAGCCACGCGTCACTGGTGGCGTTTGGGCCCACGTCCGCTTAAACTTGCCTTAGTGTTGCGGTGGTGTCTTCCACCACGGCTCCCGAAGATATAGCTATTGTTTCCTCCGCTGTCTGAGGAGTGGACTATCCAATACGTCATCAAAAGGCACAGCAAGATTTCGGAGACGTCTCTTTGGTGCGTTAGTCAGAGTCTGGCGTATATGAGGTGGAACAACGGTGGCATGTAGGCCGTTGTGAAAAGTCATTTCTGAGAGACCAAATAAGAGAGACATATCAGACTAGAGGCTGTGTTGGTTTTGGCTGGGGTGTCCCGTTATGTTGTGGCAGGTCACAAGTTCAGCTCCTGCTTGGTTTGGACTCCAGTTAAACATATTCAGTAACATGTATTTTGTGTCGATAATGCCTTCAAGATAAAATGACAAGTAAAACAGGAATTCAGAGGTTAAGAACATTTCTTTTTGGAACTTTAGCTTGAACCCATTGGTGTTCTTTTTTTTTTTTTTTTTTTAATCTTTTGAGAGTTTGAGGCTACCGTAAACCGTCAGAGCAAAATCTTAGAGCGGCGCGTCGATCAGATGAAGGCGTGACCTGCTGGGAACGGGGAGAGGCCTCAAAGACGTCATGGCTGTGCTATTTTTGGGCAGGGACACTTGGGGACCACATCAACATCACAGGCATACTTTGTGGCTTTGTCGTCAAGTTGGGGTGGTTGAACTATTCAGAATGCAGATGGAGTCCCTGTAGTCCCCTTTGACCTGACGTATATTGCCGGGCAGGCCTTCTCTGGACCGCGTGTCCGCTAACCACAAGCGCACTTAGCGCTGACTTAAATCACTAGATGTCCCTGGAAATAGAATCTAAGACGCAAGAAAAAAAAAGCTGGAATTGTGAAAAGCTGTGAAAGTAAACTGAAATGTAAAATCAACACTACCAATAGTATTTTAATGGCCTTAAATATTTGCAGGCGGCTGGTGGCCTGGGGGTTGGGGAGTTGCCCTTGTGATTGGAAGGTTGTGGGTTCAAATCTCAGGACTGCCAGGGGCACCGTACCCTTGGGCAAAGTACTGCCCCACACACTGCTCCCCCGGGTGCTGCATCACTGACTGCCAACTGCTTCACTTGATGAATTGATTAAATTCAGAGAGAGAATTTCACACTGTGTGCTGTGCTGTGGTTTTCTAAATACAAAACACATTTTTATGTTATTTTCAGTTTACACACATACTGGAGAAAAAAAAACTTTACACACAGAAGTTCAGAATAAACAGATACAAAAAGATTATGAAATTGCTGGGGCACACTTACACTGTACTACCCTTTGTAGGCTAACTGTTTCTGGCTACAGCCCATCTATTTCTCACTGTAAATGTGAGCCTCGGCCAGCCAATCGTGGAGCTGGGGGGCGGAACCTGCCGGAATACAGGTAGGAAAACAAAAATCAGGGTGGACGAATCCTTTACTATAAAAGTAATGGACTCTGAGCGACTTCAGTGTTCTCGGAGGAAATATGCAGCCGCTGACAACGATGAAAGTGAATATGGTAAGAGCATGACTGACTTTAGACTTTCTTTGAACCAGATAGCGTACCGTTAACCTCTCCGCGTCTCATAGATTTCTCTCACTTATTAAATTTTGCTCGTTTGATTATACCGGAACCTCCCTGAACTCTAACGGACTTCTAACGGCTTAACCCAATGCTGCAGGTGAATGAAAAATCTTAATCTTTCCTCCAAAAATTGCTTTTCCGTACTCTGTGCTGCTTTCACGGACAGAAGCAACTCACAGAAACATCTCACAGAAACATCTCATAGAAACTCCAGGAGAGAAGCTGATCATCCTTTTCCAGGATTCCCTCAGCTTTAGAGCAAAAAGGTTTTTTCGTCAGTTAAATGAACTTGATCAATGAATTCTCTCTATGCCTGTACCACATTACATTCCCTCAGCGATGACTAAACCAGACCAACACGTGTTAGGTGTGAAAGAAAGGCACTTTATTCTAAACTGTCTGAAAATAGTTTACTGCTTTCTTCAACTGTCACATATATTCCTCGTTCAAATTTTTCATTACTTTATTTGAATTCTGGTCTATTTTTGGCTGCTCCTTATGATGAGCATCCTTACTGGTCTGGAAGGAATGACAGGTCTTCCACTCGTTTAAATTATGGTGGAAGTTAAACCCATCTATTTACTGGGTGATTCAGCAGTCACGGATTGAACCTAGTCCTAAAATGAGATGTGATGGGGATTCCGTGTTGACTGTGCAATTTCCAGACAAGAATAGAAGAGATTGTTGCCTCTTGGTTTGAAAAAACACCTTGTGGAAATGACACGGACCCATCTTTGGTGTAGCTCTATTTATTTGTACTGTACGAATGGATAATAAGTTTGAGTTCTTTCAGTGTCCATGCTGCTTGCTGTCGTGAGGAACGACACTTATTTCATGTACTTTGCATGTTGGCCGTCCATGGTCCTGCTACATGATTTGCATGTAATCTTGTTTTGATGTGTATCAGATAACATTGAAATAATCCAGATCCACTATAACTTTACCTGCGGGCTCTCTCTATGGGTCTGTTTCTGGGTTATTGTGTTTAAGTACTCAAAGTACCTGTAGAGAGGCAGGGAAGGTTTGGAGATGTGTGTGGTGGGGTGTAACATGGCAACAACATCATCATTAGCTGAGTAGGTGAAAAATAATGGTACTTTCTCTGTCGCTCGCCTGCCCTTACCTGTCTGTCTCTCTCTCTCTCTCTCTCTCTCTCTCTCCCCCTCCTTAATAATAATAATAATAATAATAATAATAATAATAATAATAATAATAATAATACTACTGGAAACAGTGTCCAGAGTGCCATTAAACAAAATATGAGCCTACAACATTTATTCAAATGGGAACAAATAATCCTGAAGGGAAGTTCAGAGCAATAAGTTCCTCTTTTGGATCAGAACGGTTAGTATAGTCTTTGAAGGTCATTATTGTCTCCTCTGTTGTGCCAATTTCATAATGGCCCAACAGATGACCTACGGCTATCACCGTTTGTGTTTTTTTAAATTATCCAGACAAAATAACGGAACGTCTATAACGGCCATAGATAAGTATATGAGCACGGAAACATAATGTGTAATAATAAAAACACCCCCCCCCCCACCCCCCTTCACTCTTGTGAGTCATTATTAACAGAGCTGACATGAACTAGGAATAATACAACAGAATTTCAAAAATAACTTTTTTTATTTTTATTTTATTTTCAATTGGA
>JBBPDE010000006.1:21291747-21319779 GCA_037974605.1 Nannopetersius ansorgii
TGTGTGTGTGTGTGTGTGTGTGTGTGTGTGTGTGTGTGTGTGTGTGTGTGTGTGTGTGTGTGTGTTTGTGTTTGTACGGAGGCACTGGGGTGAGGCGGTTCAGTGTTTGTCCTAGCAGAGGTTGGGTCGGACAGGGAGGAGGTGTAGGGACCGATTGTGTAGGGTTTGCTGTGGCTGAGTCCGAAATGAAGCCGTGCAACAGCCTGCCTCAGCCGGACTGTGGGTGGGTGCTCGGTGGGAAACTGGTTCTGGAATATCTGTGGTTACATCACATTTTTATACGTGCTCGCACGCAAACACTGCGCCCTGCACACTTTTGTGACAAATAGGCATGTAACAAAACACGGACGTATCATGTATCAGAACACAGAGCCGTCACCGCGGATTTCACGTAAAGAAACCTGTGGGTAACTTTGCTTGACATTTCCTGACAATTAGCTGATGTGATTTTGTACCAGTTTCCATGTACTATTGTTACATTAGGACTGTTGCTTGTCTTCTAGTGTTTAGTAGTGTTTAAAAGAAAGGTGTCTTCTTCCATTCGTCTCTGGAAACAAAGTGTGGTGGGAACATTGCAGGATTAATCGTGTCTAGAATCGCGTTCCATTGCGCGATTATAACCCTGTAACACTGTCTCCTGTTTCTTGTTCCTCTTAGTTTCTTTCTTCTTTCGTGGTTTCTCCCCCTTTGTGTTCTTTGTGTCGCCTCAGCTCCCCTTTGTAAGCACTGTCTCGGTTTACTGCCAGGTATAGCAACACAAGGTGGGGATCCCTCCTCCTGGCTTCAAATCTCCAGGGCTTGCAGCAGTCTCCATGGTAACGGAATGGAAGGAGCATGTGTATGTGTGTGTTTGTCTGTGTCTGTGTTTATGTCTGTCTGTGTTTGTGTGTGAGAGAGAAAGAGTGAAAGAACACGTTTAACATGCCGCAGTTCAGTCTTGGAACATTTCTCTTTTTCTCCGAACCACTTAGCATTGCTCTCTTTCCCACATCTAGGCCACATTTCCTCCATAGCTCCATCACACTGATCTTTAGCTCCTGTTTGATTCCAAATAGGAGCGTTTGATGTTTTATTTAACACCCTTTCTCCTCCATCCTCCCCGCTTGTGACCCCCCACGGCTCCTCGAGGGCCTAATGTTTTTTTAATTGAGCCACATGCATGTTGGAGCATGCATTCTCTCATCCTGTTAAACCCTTAAGCATAACTGGCTTGCTGTAGTTGCTGTTTGTGTGTGGCCCGCTGGGTTATAATCACGGCTTTATCACTCCACTTTCTCTTGTCCATTAACATCAGTGTTTTGTGTTGTTTCTTATGTACCTACCTGGGCTATTTGTTCAGCCACGGCTGCATCCTTCCAATCTCCTTTTTTCTGCCTACACCACCTCTTGCCATAAGAATAGTTCCAATGCCAGCGCGTTTGTCGTCATCTGTGACGCACGAGGGGATGTAGCGCCTTCTCACAGTCTCTCTGATAGTAGGCGGGCCGCAAGAAAAACGCCTCTCATTCATCATGTGTGGGGTTTGTGCCGTTGCCATGGCAACAGCTTGGCGTAACTCGTTCAAACCTCTCCTTAATTTAATACCAGGCAAAATCACCTTTGGCCTAGTGCATGGTGCGGTGAAAGCTGGATAAAACCCCTTTCTCCTAAATTTCTGCTGCTAGGGTTATTAACGTAGTGTTGTATTAAAGCTTACAGCAGTGGGATTATAGGGGGTGAAGCCCAGCTGCTGTCTAGGGGGGTCCTGAATTGAACAGAGAGCAGCTAGAGAAGCACAGATACTGTCTGGGCTCAAATCAACCACTTTTTACTTTGTTGCTGTGGAGACTTCAAAGACCTGCCCTCATAGCTCTGAAAGATACAGAAGGATAACGCCCCCTTGTACAGCAACAGTGGTTTCTTCATGTCTGCACTGTTATATGCTTATCTACACTGTATATCTAGTAGTTGCCCTCACCGCCAGCGTACACTCTGTAGTCATACTGGAATCCAGTGTCCAGGCTTACTGACAATTTAATACCAGTGATTTGATGTGGGGATGAATTAGGAATGGAGGGAGTTCGGTGCTAGGGTAAACAGGGAAGGGAAAAGGGGGAGCCTTCTGGAGATAAGAATGGTATTTCAACATAGATGGATTTCTACGTTCTAAGCAGGTTTATTGATCAAGCCTGTCAGATAACAGAAGAGGTCAGAGGCATTGCTACTGGACAATCCTTACTTTGGGTTCAAGTACCCAGATACACCAAGCAGGCAAGGAAGAACTAGCGGCAACTAAAACTGAATAATGAGCGCTTTTCACAATCACTGCTCGATTTCTGTGAAGTTTTGAACCTGAACCCATTGAAAGACTGCAGCTGGCAGCAGACATGCATCCATCTAATGTTATTCTGTTTCTTGTTGAGTATACAGTATTAATATAGTTGTTTATAACTCTGAAATGCCCATGCCTAGTGATAAGTTGTGGTACTCTGGCTATTCTTACAGCGTATCCTTTTGAAAATGCTGTTTGCTTGCTTTGTTCGTGTTCGCTTCTCTCCTCATGTTCCAGTTCGCAGCTCTCCCACATCAGACCGCTGACACAGATTTAACATGCCCAAATGGCCAAACCAGTGCTGACGAGACGACTAGAGCCAACAGTGGGGGACACCTCGCACACTCTACGGCCTTAAGTTGGCCACCAATGTTCACAAATGGCCTGACAGTGGCCAGCAGCCAAGTTACCTTAATGAAAAAACCTGAGATAACTACAAAAACATAAATCACAAAAAAAGTCTAAGTTATTTCTCTCTGAGACCGTTTAAGTCTTCCCCACTGACTTTCAGCAACCGACTGTGGTGAAAATGGAAATGGAATTAAACAGACTTGAAGGTAACTTAGAACAGGTGTGTAAAATCAGCCAATTAACTGGTCACACTCTCTTGACTGCCTTCTCTCAGCTACATTGATTTGTGGAGCCTCTCGAAATGCTTTGAACGGGCCATAACTTTTATGCTTGAAGAAGATCCAGATGTATGCTAATGGCTAATCCATTGGTTGCCAGTGATAATTCTAACATATTATATAAGAAAGGGCTTCAGTGAGTATTGTCTCTAAAGCCCTATCAGTTCTTCAAGCCAGGAGGTACAAATGTAAGAGTGAGGTGGATATGATTAGCTCTGAATTGTTTAAATGTTTTAGTGAATCGACCTTTAATAAAGATAAAGATAAAGATTTTAAAGATAAAGATCAAGTGGTATAAAGGTGACATTTTTATTTTTATTTTTTACTAATGTGATTCTGCCTGCAGTGTAATCATGATTCTTGGGTGGGGTGTAGAAGTGCCGGAGAACATTGAGAGGAATATTGAGAGGAAGTTGTTTTTCATTTACTCATACTATATAGTGGCCTTGGTTGCATCTTTGCCCATAAAGTAAGTGCTCACTGGAGTGTTTATGCAGATGTCAAATTGGTGAGACTGGAATCTGACCTCTTTGCTGGGGTTTTCCTCTTGCTAATCTCAAGCAGGGAGAAGTGCAGACAAGTTTTGTTCTCACGTGTAGTGTAGGAATGCAGTAACTTTGGTCATGGCACGTAGACCCTGGTAGTTACTATTTAACTAAATTAAAGAATGTCTACAGTAATAAAGTAAATTAGAATCAAAGGTCCGCTTTTACGACCAATGCTATAAATTTAGTTTTTTGTTTACACTCTGCGGTAGAAACTTTCCTAAGTAGAAAGCCATCCCAAGAAAGTCTTAATATATATTACTTAATTTACTTAGCAGATGCCACAATGCATCATTCGGGACCCCCCATTTCTACTCTTTCAGCTCCCACTGCAGCTCAGCTATAGTCCCCTTTCTCTCTGGACAGGTGTTTTTCTGTTCACTTGGGTCTGTTGGAAATCCCTGCTGTGCCTTCATAGTCTGAAAAAGGCATTCACGTTTTCTCCTAAACATCTCAACAGCACTTTACATTTTAAGTGCCCGTTCCACTGTCACCATCTGGGGCAATTTACTACATTCACAAATCACCTATATGCAGACTAAACTTTGCTATACTATGCCCAGCCTACCCAGTGGAGTCTTGTCAGTGCTAGTACTATATGATCTTTATAAGTTAAACACATTTGGAAGATGTATAAAGCATGTCCCTCTTTACATAACTGAGAAACTTAACAGAGCAAGCTCCATATGCCCACAGCCTCTGCATCTAACGGCCCATATAATTCTCTGAAACCTTCCATCCACATATCTGTGCCATATGAAGCAGGTGATTGCAACACATTGCATACGTGGTTTGCAGCATGCTGCATTCCTTGGGCGTAAATCACCATGGAGTCATGTGCAGTCGTAAAAACAACTCGGCCTCAGCCCCTCATCCTCCGCCCACACATTGAAATGGCCAGCCCAGCCTTAAGCTGTGCCACTAATTAAACAGTACCTGCTGGAGGTGGAGAGAATTTCACTGCAAGCTTAAGTTTGCTTTTTTAGTTCACAGATGAGTGCTTGGAGAAAAGGGTTTAGCAAGATGAGGAGGTCTTATTTTCCAAGTTCAGGGTGTTCAAACACACATTTAACACAATGCTGGTTAAAGGGTGTCTCGTTTTTGTTTGTTTTGTTCTTCACATTGACTCACTCCCTCATCATACCATAAATCCATCCAATTTTTTGCTTTCTTCTCAGTCTTTCAGACCTCCCCCCACCCAATCCTTCTCTCACAACTTGTTTATTGCAAGGCCAATAATTAAAATTTAATCAACTTTTTTGAGATTTGCTGAAATTAATATTAAGTGCTCTTGAAGATAAAGAGAAAGCTTGAAGTGATCACTTTGCATGTTGAAAGACCACAAGTAAAACTCAAGGCACTACATGCAAAACAAATCCCTTTCAGTTATTTGCGTGAGCAATGAGGCCAATTCTTTTTTTTTTTTCCACCAATGCTGATTGCTCTCAGATCATATTTTCCCTCCGAATGTAGAATTGCTCCCTGTGGGAAGCCTGAATGGTCTTGTATGAATGTCTGTCTAAATGCTTCGACTTTATTTTGTTCCGTTGCGAATCCAGAAGTGCTGGCACGCATGGATATTCGAGCTACTGTACTGGTCAAAAAACACTTGGCCTATTGTGAGCACTCTCTGGCCGAGGCCCGGCGATAGGGTTCACAGGCTGTAGCCACAAACAAATGGGGATGAAGTCACTGCTTTGAGCTGGACTGAAGACCACTCATGCATGCTTGGGCTCATTTAGCTGGACTCCCAAAAGGGACCCAGATCCCCCCTCCCCTTAAAAAAAAGTGGGAGCAAGGTCCAAAGACTTGGCTGTGAACTCGTGTGCATGGGGAAATGGCACAGAAGCACACTGTCCTGAAAGCTCCTGACTGTATGCACTGTTTTGCAGACTGAATGGAAAGAATCTTGCACTCCAATTATTAACCATAGATACAGAACTGGAGCTTGAACTTGCTGTCTGACAGATTTCAGTTTTGACCCTTAAAGTCTAAGCCTTCAGGGGTCACATGAAACTGTTCTGCTCATGGATTGTATGTTTCTTTTTGTCCTGAATGCCCTTACTTGCACAAGGGAGAGCTAATCCTAGATCATACTCTGTGGTGCATGATCTATAGGGGCAGGGTCCTTAAAGTTAACTTTGTCAGTAGTGATTTAGAGAACCCATATTTCCCCCCATCTAGTTTGGAATCTGACACGGAAATGATTGTGCTGATCGAGTGTCAGATTGTAAAATTTGCTCTGTTTCAGTCATAGTTTATACTTGCTGGATGATTTGCGGCCCCCAGAGGGATGGTTTTTGGATGGTACTATCAGTTAAGTATCTTCATGCATTCCTTAATTATTTTGTTTCTCTCATGTTGCTCAAAAGTTGAGTCACACCTTGTATAAATAGGCACAAAAGTACCCCTATGTAGCCAACGTTTCAGTCTAGCTCTGACAGAAGCAGAATAATGAGCTGAGACTCGTCAGGGGAAGATCAGGTTTCTGGGGAAACCTGTTCGTCTTTCCCTTTCTGTCTTCAGAAGTGTTCCTCCAAGCATGATTCATTTGTTATGAGTCTGCTCATGAAGCAAACGTCAGCAGCCCATCTTGTCCGAGCTCGTCTTGCGTCACTGGCAGTGTTGCAAGTGTCTGATCTTCCAAAACTTCGGTTGTTCGCTTTGCCAAAAGGATACGATCACAAAGCAAAACATTGTAACATGGCAAAAATAGGTCCTTGAAGCCTAGCAAAGCATGAGTGATCAATTTTCTAACTCTCATGACATTACAGCTAGGATGCTGTTTAGAAACTGTGCTCTGATCATTTGTTTCAAGTGAGTATGATTCATCTTTGCTCTGAGGCAGTTGACGGTATCATTTTTAACCTTGGAGCAAAATTGCTTGTTCTAACGTTGCACCACTCCAAAGCTCAGAATAATCACTCATGACATGTTACAGCAAACTCTAGAAAGTGACGCTTTATCGACTGTACTTTAGAGTAAAACAAGCTTAAATGTGGCTCCAGAAGTGCCTCATGCAACCTATTCACTCATGTATGAAGTTCACAAGGAGGATCTTATGGCAGTGGGTTCCAAGTTTGAATAATAAATTATTAGAAAGAGAAAAAATGACAAAGGCTCTATTTTATCCA
This sequence comes from Nannopetersius ansorgii, assembly GCA_037974605.1. Lineage (NCBI taxonomy): Eukaryota > Metazoa > Chordata > Actinopteri > Characiformes > Alestidae > Nannopetersius > Nannopetersius ansorgii. Next base: position 21,298,367 of record JBBPDE010000006.1, read on the forward strand.
GCTTCCCCTGACTTCATTCTGAAATCCCTTCAGTACATTCAGTGCTCATGAGCAGTCACTGGCTTTGAGTGCAGGTGTGATAATTTTGCTTCTATTCAAACAAAATTCAAATTTTGCTTACATCCTTTAAATCCATGTTTCTGTACAAGTTTATCCTTAAAGGATCAATTCAGTTAGTGGTCTTACTTGTTCAAGTGAAACATTCATTTACATGCCGTTTTATACCACAATAAACATGTTTTCTATCTTTCGTCATATCCCTATATCCTTTCTGCACAAATATTTTTCTTTAAACCAGTGACTTGATGGGAAGGAATGGCTGAAACCCGCATAGTCTTGTGGTGCAGCGATCTTCCAAACATCCCTCCCCCACATTGAAAGCAGAGTTGGCTAAGCCCCACTGGCATAACCATCTCATCAGCGTGGCCAGATTCTATAGCGGTTTCTGTGCATGTGTGTGAGGATGTGCATGTATTGTGAGAGATGGCGTACATTTCGGACGCCAAAACCACAAGCTCCGAAACTTGTGGTTTTCCTGATTGGCATTCCTAAGACATGGCAGCCGACTTGAGGGGCCTCACAGTGGCAGACGAGGCCGTCAGCTATCTCACCCAAATGTAAGCCACTGAAAACTAACATCCGTACATCCGTGCCTCTGAGGCACAATGTAGTTGCAGTACAGGGTTGTTTTCCCCCATTTCCTTTCTAAACATGAATACAATATCTTTTCAGTTGAGCTCATTTTCTGGGGTTTCACCTTGGTTATAATTTGGAAGAAACGATTTAATGGGGTAGTCTGTATGCAGGGACAAAAGGACTGTGGTTAATCTCTGCCGGTGTATTATGTCTATGAATAGTTACCCTGTTTTTACCCTCTGTAAAATAATCCCCAGCAGGGAGTTTCCCTTTCCAAGAAAAAAAGTGGTCAATTTTCAGTCTCGCTTTATCCTTGCAAGTCTAATCATGGTACTACCCAAGAGGCTTGTGTAAGGGCTCCTAATTGAAAACCGCCCACTTGGAGCTGAGAATGCACCCAGCTAGCAGTCCCATCTTAAATGCCTTAATGAGGTGGTCAGTGGCCCACCAGTGAACTTGCACCCGTCTGGAGGGGCTTTAAAGTAACTGGGTGGGTGCTAAGGTAATAATCCCATTTTTTAAGTGGCTGGCTAGACGGCCTTGGCCGTTTACACCTTGCATATGTTTGTGGTTACCATGGGCCGATCAGACCCTGTGGCCTCTTGCTAACTTGGACTTCGACTCTGACTGGCATTAACTGCTTTTTGTCACATGCCGCCTGTTTTGTCCCGTGTGGTGGTGTTTTTAAAAGACGGTTTTGAAAGTAAATATGACCTCTGCCAATCGACTAACTGTTCCTTTGCTGCGGGAGTCAAAGTTCTGTTTACAGCCCTGTCGTTTTGACAGACCTTTGAGCTGTGTGATACTGGAGATTTCTATTAGAAAGCCTATGGTGATAAGTGGTACTCACAGCCACTTGGCCAGCTCAATAATCCCAGAGTTGGCTGATTGTGGATGCTTGGTTCCATATTTTTTTTTCAAATCACAGCTCACAAACTTAAGAGCATTAAGTTCATTTCACTTGCAACTTGAAGTAGTTAAGCTTACAAAAGGCCATTGGCTAGCATCCAAGCCCAGGCTGAGCCCTTTAATACTTACTCTTTCTCACCTTTGGATCTTAACTACCTAATACATGGCAAAGATTCTGAAATTTGAGAAGTTTAGTACCGAAACTCTGGCAAGGATTAGGAAATAGTTGTGGAAGTGACCGTTCTGTCATACTTAAACACACCACATCATGAAACTCTTCCTCTCTCATTTACCAAGTGAAGCCACGGGCAGCCAGGAACACAGCGGCCGGTGAGCAGTGTGTGGGGACGGTACCTAGGCTACCTAGATGTTGTATCAACTTAATAAAAAGTGACTGAGATTTTGGTCAGATGTGTTCATGTGAGCATCAGACTCTGTTTGCAGTCTCTGCCTTTACCAACTCTTGCAATGCCACCCTGTTCCTCATGGAAAACCATGGCCACTGTGACACACACACACACACACACACACACACACACACACACACACACACATATATATACACAGTTGTCTCAGGCCGGATCCACAATATGCCCTGGTGTAAATCATCATGTTTGCATTAGAATTCATATTTACACTCAAGCACACAAGCTAATATTCAAGTTGTTGAAAATTCATAGCAATGTATCCTTACCAACAGAATACAGAGCCTTGCCTCCCAAATGCTATACTGGTTTTAGTGGAACATGCGTGGTCCATATTCATGTTGATTTGTTTACGCTTCTATGCTTTCTGTAATTGTGTGGTTTTGGAATGTTTCATAAATTGCTTGGAAAGCACAGTCTTAAGCCACCGCCTCTTCTCTGATGTTGCCTAAACTGAATGCTTTAGTAGACTGTCAGAGATGCAGCCAGAGTGATGGACATTGCACAGTAAATGTGTTCTGCATGAGAGCTTGCCAAAGCATAACTCCGTTTTATGGTTTGGAGTGATTACTGTATACAGCACCTCACAAGTTTCCGCTCGACTTAAAGCTGACAGATCGTTCAAAATGCTGGAAAAAGCTCGGCTGAATTCAAATGAGAAATGATTTGCTTGGTCTGCACACGTGAATTGTGAGTCTAGACACGATATTTCTCCTCCAGTATTTTAGTTGAAACTACTTCTGTGCAGTATATTCCAATGTACCTACAGGAAGCCGTGTCAAAGCAGCACTTTTTTAGGAGAGACTTTGTATTTTCTTCTTTGTCGGAGATGCAATTTGTCGTGCTTCCATCCTCTGTTTAGTCAACTTTTAGCACAGGTTCTTTCAAGGACACTGTGTGCAAGAAATCAACAAAGGCCTGTCGCCTTGGGAAGGCTGAGGACAGGAACAGATTTTTTCCTCTCCACTCACAGGGGGAGGCTCATCTGGCCTTTCCCTACCTGGGTCGACCATCTGCCATGGGAACACACTATTCGGAAAGGCTTTGGACGTTGTCATCCTTTTCAGCTGATCCAGTCCCAGTGTTGGTGCATCTTTTACAATAATTAAAAGAAGGACTTGGCTGGGAGTGACTGTTCTGCAATCAGGTGAACTTTCATTATGGGTCATGCAGGCAGTCTGAGAGCAAAGTCCAGCTCAGAGTGCCCAAAACCTTGCGGTTATCATTAAGCACCCGCAGTGTTTGCAGAGTAACAGCACTCAAGCCCTTGCTTAGAGCACTCCAGCGACGGGAAATTTGCCACACATTCTTTGCCTGTTTGAGTGGCCCTTACTCCAAACGCCTGCACGTGTTGGCCAGTGCTGTGTCCAGCACTTCACAGAATACGGCTTTGTTGAGAGTTGGACATGTGAGCTGAGCTGCCTGTTCTTACTAAACCATTATTTTACTGATTAAATATCTTTTGAGACTTAACTGTCAGCTCTGACAGAAATGAATACAACCCCTGATATAACACAGGGCCCAGACTATGCCAGTCCACAGGAACATGAGCATTTCTTGTCATAAAGGGAACAAGGCATTCTCTGTTTCAGACACAATGTTCAATATCAGTTTCTGTCTTTATCGTGATAACATGTTAAACTTTTCTCATTAAAGATGGAGTAAAGAGAGCAACTCGCTGTGGGTTGTGAATGGCTTGCTCTGACTGCAAGGCCTGTTTATTGTTTTGCCATGATGGCATGGAGAGAATAGGAATGAGCTTGTGTTCATCGTCCGATCGCTTCAAAACAGAGCAGCAATGGAGGACATGCCATGCTGTATTTTGGAAAAAGAGACCGAAGTCATTCTGACAGTCTAAGCTGGACCACTGTGAACATTTCTTTGGGAAATGGCCAACCCACAGTATTTATCACAAAGAATCTCACGTTCTTACAATTTTAATGTGGGTCAGCTTTTTGCACTCATTTTATTTCTTCTGTCTCTTTTATATGCATGTTGAGAAAATTGGAGTGTTAAAATGTAATTGTATGTAAACTGTGTTTTAAAGGTTTTTTTTCCCTTTTAGATGTGTTTTTAGTTAGGTGCTGATAGCTTGAACTTCATTGGTTTATTTTAAATCCTTGTTTCCTCATATGATCTTCCTGCTTCAATGAGTCAATGAGTCTGTTTCCTGAGGAAGTTTTGTCCTATGGGCTACCAGTAGTGATCCATTTTGTTGACATCTTCATGCATTTCTGCGCACTTATCAGCAATGTTATTTATCAGTTCAAGGTACGCCAGGTTCACAAACACCAAACAGACAGGCCGTTATCTGTCTTCAGACTGATGTTTCTGCAGTTCTGGGAGCCTTAGACAAGGCAGGTCAAGTCAAGTTTATTCATTTAGCACATTGTCATACACAAATGCCATTCAGTGTGCGTTACAGGACTAGAATAACAACTAAAATAGAATACAATTAAATAAAATAATAGAAGAAATTGAAATATATAGAAAATCAATAAAGGTAGATTGAAAGTGGAATAGAAATGTAAAGCTTTTTAAAGCTACAGTTGGTGCAGATCTGATACTGATGGGCAGTTTGTTCAAGCAGCATAGTGAGTAAACACCATTTCAGCATGTTTAGTTTTGTGTCTTTTCACTACTAGCTGGCCAGCTCCTGCATGTCTAAGAGACTGTTTACCAATTGACTGCATTTGAGCCTTAAATCTTTACCTGTTCATATAATCTGCACAGACATCCAAACCAGTACTTCTCCAGTCAAAAACACTGGTAATTTTGAATACAAAACGTTGCATACAGACTTCCATGTTTGTAGCTTGTTCATACCTCTTTATGCTTTATCTCTTTATTTCTAACTAGTACAGTACCCTTACAAATTCCCCTCTTGTGGGACTAATAAAGGTTTATCTCACCATGTCCTTCAGTGAGAGTGTGGTTGTTACTTGCTCTTTGACATCAGTTAAGCTGCCGAGCCGAGTCCCTTCGTGCAAATTAACAGAGCATTCCAAATAATCCTGTCACTGGAATGTGTGTCAGACATGGTCAGATTAAGCAAAGTGGGTCCACTTTGGCCTAGAAAGACAGGGGTCTGTAAGACTCTGAAGACATTTCTAGGCTTCCTTAGGGCAATCGATGACATTAGACCAAGCCAATGGGTGATTTATGGAAAATAAAGGGAGGTGGCAGGAGGCTTCTATAACCATACATCTTGTCCTGTTTGGAAAATGGCTAACGCAGTGATTTTCATGCACCCAATTCTGATGCATGCCTTTATTTATCACAGAGATTGATTGCATGTAACACCGACTAATGCATCATTCTTAGATCATGTCTTGAAGCTGATTCTGCAATAAGGGGCATGTAACACAATTTGATTCACTGCATGTTCTACAGTATTGAAAAGAACGGATTTTGCTTTCATAGTCCATTTCCCTTGAAAAGAACCCAGATGTGAAATGCATTCATTCGTTTTATGCAAAAAAAATGTATGTATCTCTTCTGGCCAGTATTACACAATGCCACATGCACTTCAGTCATTATTGGAATGGCTCTATTTTACTAGCTCCATATATAGCAGCTCAATCAGCCAGGATTTAGTATGAATTACATTCCTGAGCAAGCTGCAATGAAGTCCTTCCTGGCTGGAGTCGGGTTTTATAAATCTCCCCTCGACCTAGATTTTGGGTGCCCTATTTGGAAATTGTGTTAGTATCTGCAGCTATTTCTGTGTTTCTTGGCACTGTTACAAACAGTGGACACTTTCAACTAGATGTCCACTGATTATGACATGTAATAGTTTCACCTGTTTTCATTTGGTTGTGTGCAATGTCACTATTACAGATATAGAAGCTTTTTACTGAAAGAAAAAAAATCTAAGCAGAAGAGAGCTCTGAATGTAGCAGTTTCCATGTACTTAAGGAGAGATGTCTTATCCAGCAATGACTATTATCTTGGAAAAGTGAAGTCTTGCCACTGAGAACTCTGAATCAAGATAGCTAGTAGCCTCTCTTGCTTGAGACTTCCTAAACAAGTTACTACTTCCATGCTGCTACAAGGAATATGATAATGCAGCATCATCACAATACTGGCACACTGCTCTCAAAGTGTCACATGCTTTCACATCCCTCCATCTCTCTGTGCTTTGCCAGGCGAATAGTAGTGTATTTGACTGGCTGGTTTCAAATGATCTGTCTAGCTTCCAAACAGAAGGCAGTTTGATGCAAAGTGATGCTTTAATCTAGCCAAACAGTCAAGTTATACAAAATAAATTATATACGATGTGTTGCTCAATACCCTCACGTACTGCTCCTGCTGCCATAGACTGCAGTATATATCAGTAAAGTATCAGTAAAGTAAGTATATCCTCTTACATGTGCTGTAACAGTCACAGTTGAAATAGTCCCACATTCTCTTTGGCAAGTGTGATAATGAATGGAAAATGTCAGCGTTCACGTTCCCGGGAAATGTGTTGATGTCAGTCTGTAAGTGAGAAAGAGGAGGGAGAAGCAGCCAAGTAGTCCGATAAATTTACAGCGTGTGAGGCAACTGTGGGAGGCAACACAACATCAGAATTTGTGGACATTTGCCCACTGTGCAGCAACAACTCGGGATTGAAAGCCAAAGCACAGTATTTGACTGGAATAGGTTTGCAGTCTTTCTCATAGATTGTGCAAAATGTAACATTCTCACTAAGAGTGATTCATCTCATTAGTTACCCATAGATTGGTGTGTTTATTTGGATACATGCTAGTATACAGCTAGTTCTCCCACTGGCTGGCAGCTGTCAGTGCCACTACTTTTGTGCCATGTCAGCGGCGGCGGCCTCAGCAAGTGTGCACGCCTTGTGGTTTGTACAGTGAGCTGAGCACCCTGCCCTTCCCAGCCCACAAGTCTGCGCAGCGCTCAGCCACCACCTGTCTTGTCCGCTTCGGGTGGGCAGGCGGTCTGAGCCCGCCAGCTGCCTCTGATGGATGGGGTAGTGTGGTTGGACGGGGAGGCTAATTAAAGAGCTGATATGTAGGCCACCACTGGGACTACCATCCCCTGTCATCAAACCATGCTGTCTCTTGCAGATCTACATAAGCTTTTTTTTCTTTTTCACCACTGCTAAGATGCCATACATGGGCCAACTGCATAGCATTTTGGTCAGTTTGGTGTGGCACCTGAAGCTCTACTTAGTATCACGGCTCATTTCATGCACAGTTTGATCAGTGCCTGAGCAAAATATTGACTGAGGATACAGCTGGGTGTTACAGTAAAGGGAACACGTTTGGACACTTTTGTTTATTAAATATTTTCATTGCATATATCCACTTTACTTACATACTTAATGTATTTTCACACTGTGCTTTTAAATATGAACCAAAAAAATACACATATATGTATTTAATGAAAATGTGTTGGTGTTTCATAAATGAAAATGTTGTGGAAGTTACTGTCATTAGAAATGATGTAGCATAGCATTGCAATCATAGTACAGTGGGACCTGTACTTCCTTGTCAGGAATACATTATTAAACGTATGTGCTTCCTGCCTTACCAGCCAAATTCAAAACTAGTGTATAAAAAACTGAAGTTTTTAATATAGTTTAGCCGACATATGAAGTTATAAAGCTTCTATACTGTTCTCTTCCTTCACTTATTACATTTTTATGCTTTAAAATCTGGATGAGTCTTGCCAATGGAGCACCCCAAAGTTAACTGACTTAAAAACTAAGCCGAACAGGCTATACAAACCGAAATCCAGAGGGTTTTTATTAAATTTTTATGTCCTGGGTCTTGCAGGCTCTGCCTTGTCCTTACATTGCTTTCATCAGACTAAAAGAGGGATGCGGTCGGTGGGGGTCGCAAATTGTCTGCAGTCGTAGTCAGATGAACATAGCTGCCTTCTGGCTAAATGTAACCTAATTTGTCATGGCTGTCAGAGCAATCATGTCTTTCACTGTCTGTCTCTCGGACAGCAATGCTGGGGATGTCGCCTCTTTTTCAGCATCTCTAATTTATGGGTTTGGGGCCAAAGTTGTAGGTCTATGGAGATTTCATGAATAGAAAGATGTTGCTGTAGTACTCGATGATCCAGTTCCTTACAAAAACAGTTGCAGTCCAGACAGCTGTACTCTGTAAAAAGATTTTCTATTCCGCTTAAGTGGCCCTTTTTGCTTATTTTCATGTTTCATAACAGAACGCTGCCCTCAGGAAAAAAGCTCCTGAACTTGTCTGACAAGTTTGCTTGGTAGAAATCAATTTAGATTGTATTTTCTATGTTTTACATGTTCTATGGTTACATATGCAAGTCAACAAATCATGCACATGAACCCATATAAAACAGTATGTTTAACTGAGCAGTGTGTTCAGCATCAGGCAGGACTTTCCTGGGAAGGATTTCAGAGCGTGTAAAACTGAATGCAGTATGGAGGATACACAATACGGGGAATATGGGGTAAAAAAGATCGAGAGTAATCAAGAGTAAGAGAAATTTAAGTTTTGGTATTTTAACTTAATACTCACAAATAGGCTCCACCATTTCACTGTTTGCATTTGTGTCTCAACTGTCTGCGTCACCTGCCTTCAAAAAGTACACAGTATTGTGCATGCATGAGTGACCGAGGTCAAATAATGCAGGTAAGTCCATGGAAAGGATACAAGAAAGCCAGTGTTAAGCATGCAGTGTTGTAACAGTCATTAACCTTCACCCATGTCTGAAATAGTGCTGTGCTGAGTGCTTGACTTTGAATTTGGTTTAAGTCTATGTGGGAACTCTGCATATAGATTTATTCTGTCAGAGGCTTGTGTTAAGTTTTCATCTTGTTCACTTCCATATCAACTTCGATGACTTGAATTAGTCTTGATATGTAGTTTGGCTTCAGGTAATTCTTTAGTGGCCTAAAGTAGAATGGTCATGCTTGCTTAAATGAAAGCCAGTCTATAGCCTTCCATGCATGTAACAGGTCTCATCTACAAAAATGTAGGCTTCAGATTTTTAAAGTCTTGATTTACATCAAATTTAAAACACAATAGATACTAAGGGTACATTAACATTAGCATTCAAGTGATTTCAGTAAGCTTCAGCTGTGTTGTATAACTAATTATGCCAAACATTGTAGGCCTAGCAATTAATGAACAGAAAGTGTTTATTTTCTTTAAATTAAGCAGCAGCTCTGTGGTTTTTATTTTAGAAAGTCAGTTGAACAAATTGGCCCCAGTCAGTCAGATCAATGAGGCGATAAACAAGCCTAATTTGTCATCTGTTATAATTTAAAGAGAACATTTTAAGTCACCAACTTCTCACAGCCGTCAAGTTTGTCATGCACTGTAATATATGGGACCCTTGACTTTTCTCTCTTTTATTCTTTGCTACTTGTTTGGCTATGGACAGAAGTCCCTGTCACATTTAATATTGTGTTGATAGAGTCTGCAGTTACTTATATATATATTTTAAGTGATGCTGCAATTTCACCTTAAAGTAGACCAATTTTACATCTTTTTAGAATTTGCATCTCAGATTTTTGGTTTTCTTTAACAAAGTATACCCATTTTGGCACCCAAGCAGGCACGGATTGGTCATTAATATGTATTGCATCGTTAACATGTTAATGTTGATTAGCTCTCACCAAGGACGTAACCACCACAGGGGGAAAGAGAGACCAGCACACTAATCTCTGGCATAGTGATTTTATGATTAGCGCTGTACATTCTGGGTAGCATAGCAGTTTTATGAATCTGCCCCATTGTGCTCGTTGCCTGCTAATGCTGGTTTAGCGCAGACAATCGGACATGGTGGTGAAAAAAATACATGTCAGCCTATTAACGTTCACGCTGTAATGACGTTACTGCTGGTTCTATGCCAAAAACAATGTTGCAACATCAGTAATACTCAAGGTCTTGCTTCATACTTTGTCAGGTGTTGGTCACTGACTGAAACTTTTCGAATGGCTTCGCACACAGCTGTGACTGCAACAGTGAGACAGTAATCAGCACAGTCCTGCCTTGGTGCCTCTAATTAGCAACTTAATCGTTCTTTGTGTAAAGGAGGTCGTTATCCAGGGGGTTTTGGCCTTGGAAGTAAATCGAGAACATCTGGGCAGCCAACCCCAGGGCTGCCTGAAGCAGTAGCTTGTACTAAATGCCCAAGCTGGAGATTAGCTCACAAGACTCTTAGAATTCCCTATCAGGTCGTTTTGCCTTCATCTGCTAGATAAGCTCTGAGGTGGAAGTAGTTTGATAAAGAGTATACAGTTTTGTTTGGTATTGTTTTTTCACCCTTGAGAGATTTGGATAATACCACATCCAACAAATACCACATCCTTGCCGTACTGATTCTACTCCTTCAGACTGCCAGCATGATTTGGATGAATTTGCCAGTTCATATCCTTAAAATACTCCTGAGACTAATCCTTGGACACCTATTATCCACCATCACATAAACACAGATAGCAATAAAGGAAGCAAATGTTCTCTTGGTAAAAATACTAAAAAAAAAAAATAGATTAAACTAAATAAAATAACACTTCGAGACATTCTGTGTTTGGAGCCATGCATGTTTATTCCAACTGTCACTATTTTAAAGCTATATTCTGGTATTAAGAGATTGCATTAGAGCAGTATTACTGATCTGTTTCTGGTTTCGCTTCCTCAGCTTGGACTAGAGACACATTCTCAGGAATTACATTATTAAACATAGATTGACTGCGTGACTGACTATTTGGCAAACACAGGTTGTTCTAAAACTTCAAGGTTGTTAATTCAGCCCTCATGTGGATTTCATTTTGCTTTCTTTTGTCTTGTTACCTTAGTACGCTGAAAACACCTGACCTGCAATACTTCCCTTGGCCTTTGATGGTCTTTAGCAGGTGTGCACAATTACCTCCTACTGTTTTACTGATAGTCTGGAAAACGCACACCTGTTTTCACAGGTAAGATTGAGGAGCTGATAAAGACCAGTGAGGAAATGAGAACCTAATGACTGCCAGTCTTAAGATGTGTTTGACAGTGGGAAAGGCACTTGAATGAATGTGTAACATTGTATATTCTTGGTTCATTCTTGACACTGAGATCAGTTTTTGTACATTGGGGGTTTGCTGCGCTGCATCGTACAACATTCACATGCCCCACTGGCCTGCTTATTTCTAATGTAGTCTACCTGTTTCATCTTCAGTGCATTCCTCTCATGCGGCTGGCCAAATGAGTGTCCCTCGCTGATGACTTAAGCATGCATGCTGTTCTACACTTGTGCCATCAAGTGTTCACCAGCATGGTTCCCGAACCCTGGGAAAACAAGTAGGAATGATGGTGACAGCTGAAAAGCCTTATTGATGGATGGGCATTATCATACTCTCTTGACTGAGATGATAGTTGTGTTTAAGTATGTCTCGAGAAAAGCCTCTGCCATTCCGTCTCCTTTGGGTCACTCTTGCTGCAGTATTGTTGACCTACATATGGAGGCTAGTAATAGCTGTAGTGCACTTTCTAGACTCTGCTTAGCAACAGTATCCCATCCTACTGTACATCCCATTGGTAGAACATGTCCAGTCCAACAGACGACATATGTTGAAATGTAAAAGTGCCACCGGAATCCAGCCCAGAGACATAAATGATGTAATTTCATGTCAACTCTGACGGTTGTAACAGGGTCCCTGTCAGCAACAGCTGCCAGTCAAACCCCTATCCAGCCCACTCTAAGAAAATCTAGGAACACAGCCAGTGGATTATTTAAATAAACGCGGATTACCGTGATTAAAATGTGCATCGTATTTTAATCTAGGTTTTAAATACAGTCTGCAGTTTATTTAGCCCTGTGCTCTCTCTTCTATATCATTCCTGCCAACTCTGAAGAGACAGGATGTTGTTATATTCCTCAGCATAACTGGCTGAATTGATTTAATGATGAAATAAAAGGACAAAGACCTCTGACTGCAGGAATGCCCAGTGGGTTGCTGGGGGGTGTGGAGTTTGGGGGTTATGTGGGGGGTTGAGCGGGGGATCCACTCATCCTGCTATTTTTCAATCCAGTTTTAGGAAATCAGATTTAGAGAGGCTCTGCCTGGCACAGTCTGATCCCTGAGATTTGCCAAATTTGAAATGAAAATGAAATCCTTTGTCCTGCAAATGGCATGCCTACAGCACTGTTTATAAACTCTTTATATGAGCTGTAAATAATTGCCAATGATTTGCTAGTATCTTTTTCTTGGCCTTGGGGATGTCCTGCTGTGTGACATAGAGGATGCCATTCTATTTGCATCTAAGAGAAAGTTAGCAAAGAATGCTACTCACTTATTTTTGGTATGCATGACCTCTCATACATGCTGTGACCAAAATATCAACACAAGGTTCACGATTGACATGTCACTGTACGACGAGAAATGCCATTGGATGGAATCTGGAATTAGAACCTTTTTTGTCCTATTGACTTTCCCTTCCTGTCTCTATGACACAAATCTGTATTGCTTAGACACTGTGATTCAAAGTTAGGTTGCTGATCTGGGGTCAGATTCCTTCTTCTTGGTCTTATGACCCCGGCTGCAAAGCAGGTCCTAGGTTAACGCTCCCACTCTGGAGGTCTTCATGAAAGCCCACCCTTGTATCCATCCCCAGCTGAAGCTTTCTTGTTGGAAAACTGTGTCCCCTTTAAGCGGCCCCTCCCCCAGCCAGCGTCCTTTACGCTCATGTTGGCAGGGATGTGCCACATACCAGGAGCTCTTCTGGGCCTGGCGGGAGGCTGGGGAAAAGGACAGGCTGTGTGCTATCACCTCCCTCACAAACGCCCCTGCAGTGAACTGTCTCACACCAGCCTTCCCTTCGCACTTGCTTTATGCTGTTCAGCAAAGATAGGTTGGAGGTGTCCAGTCCTTCCTTTTTAATGGATTAGTTGCGATGTGATTTGTCATCAATTCCTGTCACATATATTTTTGGCACTCTATAATCCACCTGGTGTCTGTGCTCCTACTTCTGCATACTGCCAAGTCATTTATGTTGTAGATGACCATAATGTACCTTCATCTGGCGTCATATGTGGGGAAGAGAAGTAGGACATGATAGACAGAGGTGATGATAGAGGTGCCAACATGATGTAGCAGCTTACAACGTGAACAAGGAGTCTGTGATTTGCTATATCTGACCGGACATCAGAAATTGAAAGAATAGTGATTTGTTTAGTCTCCCATGACACTGTGCCTAGTTCTGGGACTACACCTATCATAACAACTCACATCAAAGGGGACAAAGGGTGGATAAAACAGGCCAGCCGACAGAACAGCAGGGAGTATGAGAAGGACACAGGAGTGGCAGACATACAGGCAGTGGCAGAAAGAGGTGTGGTGCTGTGCTAATCACAGAGGCCACCACGTCACGCCTATTTATTTGGAGTGCCGCTCCACAACATCGGGCATTCTGGGAGGGACCTAGCAGCTGGAGTCTACCACCACATCCAGGCTAAATATAGACTCAGGGGTCACAGGATTTAAGTGCCATGCTCTAAAACGGCTCCGAAGCCAGATGAGCATGAGCTTGAGCATGTTGAGACGGATAACAGCGCACCGGGGCACGTTTCTTCTCTCAAGTGGGCTTTAATATCAAGCTCTTTCATGTCAAAGCAAGGTGCCTCCCCCCTCTCCTGAGTACAAACAGTTGCGTGCTCTTTATGACTCTTAGTTTTTTCGAGCAGTGAGTCTGGAATGGAAAGACGCGACTTTGTGACGCTCTGTTTCCTCCCTAGTCAACCTTAGAAAGCAAGAACCACAGGAAGGGTTCATTTAGTGAGTGTCCATCTAGCCTCCACAGAAACCAGCAAGCCAGGCCACACTGTGAGAGGGAGGGAGAAGCAAAGATGATATCCTATTGGCTTCATGGCAGGGGCTCAAATATGAGCTTGTGTCACGAGACTATAAAAGGCCCAATTAAAACCATAATTTTTTGCTGACCGCAGAAACCGACATTTCCTTCTACAAGAATGGAGGAACATGTTTTATTGGCTTGTTTTCCCCGATTATTGTTTTTGCTATGAATGAAACATGGTGTCTGACATTCTTGATAGATGAAACTTCTTTATGTGTTGTGGCTGCTCTGGAAAACAGGGGCCTCTGAACTCACTCTGACAGAATTACATGGGGGGTGACCTTTGCTGATGGAAAAGAACAAATCAAGCATTAAAGCCTGTAATGGGCTGTTTTCATTCTAGGATTTGTTGCTAGTTAACCTACCCATGAACAGCAGAAAAGCTGTGCAACAAAACCGTTACTGGGGTACAATATTACAACTAAAGTAGAGTTGCTTAGAGTCAACAGTAACCGCATAACCATGCTGTCTTCTTCACTTTTGCACAGATGTGCAAACTCGACATATATCAGGGACAGACTGCCTTCAAGCTGTTAAGTGATCTCTCTGTTTCACCATCGCTTGTTATGTTAGGACCTGCTTTTCCGTGGGCCTCATTTCTTAGACAGCAACAGAGACAGGATCTGCTTGTCAGCCTAAAGGAGCCTGCAAGTGAAACCAGCCTCTTGCTTGATGACCTCAACTTTCAACGCTTGGCTTTGGTGTGGATTTGAGCTGCTGGTGTTTCAACGAAGCCTAATCTCTGTGATTAAAAAAGGAAAGCCTCTTTTTTCTGCTGGGCTGACTCGCCTATGCCAGACCACCACTGGGGACAGGCAGCAGAAACTTAACTGTGGCCGCATTGTCGTTTGTTTCTTAAAATACTCAAAAAGTCACTTGTAATATCTGTTTCCAGTGCCCCTTAAATAGCCATGGTGAACTATGAAGACTTATTCATACAGGCTTTACTCAAGCAACAAATCATTCCTTGATGACCGGCGTGAGTGAGAAAGAGAGGGAAAGTGCTCCGTCTGTTTAAGCTTAGAATAGTTCTTTTTTGGTCTGTTTGGGTGGGACACGTGTTGGACAAGGCTCTGTATTTGGAATGGGAACAAGAGGTGGACTGTCTCTTGCAAAGCGGGAGCTGTTGTTTTAAGCACTGCGTGCTCAAAAAAGACTGAGATGGATTAACTGTGAACAATTGGGTTCCACACAGTTATGCTGAAACATGCCAGCTCCACCCCACCCCCCGAAGTTTGCCTGAATGAGTTTACTTTCTTCAGACCATAAACCAACAGAGAATGAGGAAAAAGGGTATAAATGAAGTTACACAACATGGAGACACATCTGCCTTGTGATTACTTGTGTTCCGTTTTCTGTCACTTTTTTTGGTAAGAATAGCCGTTTGGTTCATTTCTTAAGGAAAGAAATCACTGGAACTAACTGGCTCTTAATGGTAAACCTATTGGTTGTACCCAGATGACATGTTAGTGAGAATATTGCTGTTACTGGATTATTAGTAATTGTAAAACTTAGCTGTTCCTGAGATGCTATTTTTGACAAAGGTCTAGTTAGATGTATTGTACATGTATGAGTTAGATTTGATGGTATTAAGTACTTAGTTTGTAGTAGTTTCCATGTTCTCAAGATTGGAAGAAGGCCCCACACAAGGAGGTGGGGGGTTGGGCATGTCTCTAAATGAACCTCTCCATCTTTCTTGCCCTGCCCAACAACTAGCACTACAATAGCAGTTAGTCCCTTTTGAGATAGATTAAAAGTCACTTCCAGCAGAGCTGCATATTGATTTCTATTGCAGAGCGGGGCTGTGGCAGAGCAGGGGGGCTAGGCCAGCAGTGTCTGTCATACCAAGGGCTTTTAGACTACTCCACAAAGGTAGTGGCTGTCAAAGTCAATGCTCTCTGTCTGATGGGCCCCTCTGAGTGTCTCAAAAAGCAGACTTAACCACCATGTCTTGAGTTTACACTGTGGTTGTTCTCTTGTCTGTCATCTGTGATTTAAATAGTGTAAGAATGCTGATCTATGATCATTTTTTTTGCTTTCTTAATCCATTACAAGAAAATCCAAATAACTAGAGATGGCTTAGAGTAGTGTGAGTGTGTTAGTGTGTGTGATTATGTCTGTGTGTGGAGGAGAATATGTTACCCTAATGTCTGTGGTTCATAAGAAACAATGTCCTAAGATTTGGTTCTGCTATAGCAGTCACTTATCTACCGCATGTTTGTGTCTGAGATTAGATTTGGTCACTAAGGTGTCCCCGAAAAAAAGGGCTCAAGATAACTTTCCTGTGTGAGGTTACATTAATCTTGCAGTTAAATTGCTGATTGGTAGGTTGGTGGTGTTGAGATGTGGGCTGTGTTTAGTTGGAGAGGTGTGTGGAGTCTCTACCAATAACCCTAGCCTGATAGAGCCTACTTTCTTTCAGCCTCAGCATGTATTTGTATGTTACGAGCACATAAAGCCGTGAGATCTGTGAACAAAAGCATGGAAGGGAGTCCCTGTCAGGACAATGACTCCGTCTGTGCATCCACAGGTCGCCCAGCTGCTTAAGATGCTTTTCACTCTCTCTCTCTTTTATGGTCTCCTCTCCAAGTGTTGAACTCTTTTGTGGAGGCTCCCCTGAGGAGAATTTGTCCAGTAATTTTACTCCCCTGGGAGCAGCGTTGAGGTCATAGGCAGCATGTTTCTCACTCTGGTCTCACACTGGCATGGAGGTGACAGGCTGGTCTGTCCCCATCTCCTACCTCCACACACTTTTGTTCGGGACACTTGTGTCAATGTTGGCAGCATGCTGTTAAGGTTTAGCATTTTTGCATGAGGCTGTTCTTTCTTAGGCATCTGCGTCAAACTATTAGTCCAACAGTCTAGTGTGCCAGCCTAGTTTAGAGTATGGATCATTACTGATTTCTGTTTTTCCTCTTTCTCTGTCGTTGCAGGTGGCACCAGAGACATCGGCTCCGCTCTCACCAGGATGTGTATGAGACACAGAAGCATTGAGGCCAAGCTGCGACAGTTTTCAATGTAAATATTCTTTGCACAAACTATCACCATTGCTCCAAAGATGCCGATCTTCATTTTTTATGAGAGGAGAGCTTTCAAGTGTGAAATAGCATCATTGTCCTGTTTCTATTTATCCTGGGGAGCTCGGTATTTGAAGTCACAAATCTGCATCTCCATAAACATCATTATCAGAAGTAGGTGTGTTATACCGTGACTAAGACTGGGAACCCTGGTTTCATATCATTGACCATGAAATGCAACTGTGGAAACAGTCATCATTTCTTACAAGAAGTCATGTGCAAAAGCTTTGGTGCCCTGATAAATTTCATACCTCTGAATTTAACATATTGGGGGGTGGGGATAACATTTGACCTCTGCAAACACTATAACACATGTTGTATTTTTAATTAAATTTTTTCCAGTATATACCCATCCATCCATTATCTACCCCTTATTCCTCTCCAGTATATACATTTGCAGAAAAATCTGTTTGGTCCCTTTAGAGCAGTGGTCACCAGCTCCCCTCCTGCTGAGCTCTAACGTTTTGCCCCATCCCATTAAATTAACTCTCCAGCTAATCAGGGACATCTGAAGAAGTTCATTAGTCAGAGCAGGTGTTGTAGATTGTGGCTGGAGCCAGACTTCTCAAGAAGGTCTATCCCACATGTATAATCTGACCATGAGAATTTTGCATACAACTGACTACCATCATTCTAATATCGCTTTGAATAATTTTAGCACAATTATTATCTTTACATGCTTTGAACAATACACTTAAACACATTACCTTGGGTCCATTACACTAAATGGCGTAAAGACTGCAGACCAAGTGAGTCAACAGTGTCTCGTGCAGGTCCTGCAGGCAGTAGCAGCAGAGAGAGCTGTGGATCTGTGGTGGCAGAACTCAGGAGGCCCCAGTCATTCCAGCTCGGCCCCACAATTCCGTGCTGTGCAGCTCAGAGACTCTTAATTTGAGGAGACATTTTGAAGTTCTCCTTAGTGGTGCTGTAAATCAGTAGTTTGTGGTCAAGTCGTTGGATTCCTGGGGACGGCCTCAGAAACAGCGACTGACTACAAGAAGGCTAAATTTAACGTGCCCCTTCTCAGCTGCTCCAGTGCTCTCTGCATACCATGAGAAATGAAGAGAAGGAGTGAATGATTTACCCAACCCAGGGCAAACAGTTCTAGCATAGATAACTCGTTGCTTTTAGGCTTTCATGGATTGGAAATGCTGGTCCATTTGAATATATAAAGGGCAAAAAATTAATTGATGGCCGTAAGGAAATAAAATGGACAAATATTAGGCCTAAGTTGGTTATAAAAGAACTGCTGTAATGTCCTGTTGTAATGGTATTGGTATTCTGTAATGGTATAAACAGAAAGATACGTTTATAAATAGGAAACATGTCTGTGTCTCAGATTGTCTTGCTATCTTTCTTTAATGTTTTATAGGGCATTCATCGATTGCCTGATCAATCCTCTGCAAGAGCAGCTGGAGGACTGGAAGAGAGGAGCAAACACCCTGGACAAGGACCATGCGAAAGGTGAGATGTGATGTCTCCCTGTGGTGCATTTGCAATATCTTTCTGTGCACAGCCGTAACCTTTTATAACAAAGGAGCTAGAGGTAGAACTCATAAGATACATATTGCTAGCACCCTGCTGGCTGCAGCATAACAAAAGAATGACACATAACACAAATGTGCTACCACTGCAAGAGCCATCATGATGGTCATAAAGGATGCACTTTTTGTTATCCTGAAACATTTACTGCATGCTGCGATTATTGGATACCTACACTGTTTCTAAAAGTATCCAGACATACTTGTGATTTTTGAATTTAGCTTTTTCAGTGATTTATTGCTGGTACAAGTGTTCATTTGTGCACAAACAGCTTGAATAACCTTCATAGAAATTTTTGTCAATAGAATGGGATGCCCCCAACAACTGCGCATGAGCCTAAAGTCACCATGACCAGTGGTGAGCATCACCTAGAGCTTTATAAAGTCCCCCAGCACTTGAGTGTGGACCAGTCAAACTGCACTCTCTGGTGTATTTGTGCTCTGCCCAACAACTTCAGGATGAGTTGGAGTGGCGTTTGTCAAGCAGAATGCCATGAGATCATCACAGAAATGTTCCAACATCAATATAAAACCTTCCCAAAACTTCCCAGTTTAGGCTGTTAATGCAGTAAAAGGGTGTCAAATTTCTATATGAATTTCTTTTTGGAAGAACTATATAGTGTATGTTCAGATATAGTGTATATATTGTATATTCATTCCTTTTGTTGCACACTTTATGGACTGGTTATTGTCATTTGTGCTAACCAATACCATATCAGTGTGAAATTTATTAGTAATGTAAAAGTAATTTTTATATATAAAAACAAAATCAGATGTTCTCATTGTTATTTCATTGTTTGCAGAATACAAGAGGGCCAGGCAAGAGATCAAGAAAAAATCCTCAGACACATTGAAGCTGCAGAAGAAGGCAAAGAAAGGTAACGTCCTTCACATCACATCCTGTGTAGGGGGATAGTGGTCCGAGATGGGCAAGTAGTGATGTCATTTTGGATGCACTCGAGCCCTTTGGAGGTAAATTAGCTGCAAATCAGGACAGAAGGTTACGTAACTACAACTGTCAAATCCTCTGTGCCGCACTCATCTCCCAATGCAGTTAAATCTGTTTAACAATGCTTTAGAGTGATGGTGAGCCGGACATCCGCTTAGCACAAGTTTCGATAGCAAATTCCATGTACAGCTATAAGCCTATTACGTAAGACAAGAAAAGTTCAGAAAATTATTTGAATCTGAAAAATTGCTTTAGTTGCTGCTTTGCGGATATGAAGAGGGGAAACCCTGTCCTATCGTAGCTCCAAAAGTTCCTACTTATGAATTTTGGAGAACATAATGCTGTGTTTCCTGAGTATTATGCAATAACTGCTAGTGAGAGTGCCTGTCAGATCTACCTAATTATATTTCATGAAGTGATGCACAACAAAGCTCTGGCTAATATGCCTCCAGTTGCAGGGAGACATGAGTGCTATTATGTCAGTCTGTGTATACACACCTGGTATGTTTGTTATGGTATGAAAAAACTGGTATGAAGTTCTTTTTGTTACTTGTAGACAGGTTTTTTTATGGTGTATTGCATCTTTAAAAACCCTTCTGTTTGAAAAACAAAAAAACTCTTGTGCAGATACTCCTCTCTGCAATCTAATATACTCCTAACATAATTACGGCGTCGCCTAGATTCTTCAGAAACGTGTTTTTCCAGACTTGGTGTACATAGTAAAGTATAGGGTATGCACTCTGAGCCAGCCATTGTGCAGAAGATTGCAGCAGCTTTGGGTAAAAGCCTACTTGCTAGAGAATGTAAACATGTCTTCATAGTACATACAAGATATTTTTAAATATGATTATAGATACAATGAACCAATTCTAAACTAATGTTTCCTTTGTCTATCCACTCTGTGCCTTCGCCTCACATTTAAACAGGTTCAACATTTGAATTCCCTAGATCTAGGAAACCGCTACAAGGGTTGCTCCTTGTGTGTGATTTTTTTGTTTAACACTTTACTTCAAAGAAATAAATGTATGGATTTTCTCAGCTGTATTAAATATCAACACCGCTAGGGCTGATTACATTGATTATATTTCCGCAATTTTGGATTTGAGCTGCTTGTTCTTAAATAGAGGAAGAAAGGATGAAAATGTTCTGCTGGGTGAAGGCACACTAATTTGGGGGTTGTGGGATAATGCCAATGTCAGTGTTTTTCTTATTCTTGTTTTTCTGTGTCAATGTAGATGCATTTGTAAAATTGAAATTGGACTCCTGAATTAGCATTACAGAGAAAACAGGCATTTCTTTCTTAAGTTTGCATTATAATGAATAAAGTGCATCCATTTTAGCAAAGTAGCCTATCATCAGCCTCATTTGAACTCTTTGTGGGGTACAGTAAATTAATCTGGATCAGTTTGTAAAATCAGTCCAATCGAAATCTCTTTTCTGATACGACAGCAGGTAACCTCCTGATACAAATCTGTTAAATCCATAGTATGTTTTGTTTATTAAGGGCACAGTAATTTTGGAAACGTTGTAAGGAGGCACAGTGGATATTACTTTTTAACATTGCTCTCTAACAGACTCCCATGACGCTTTTAGAAAAAAGTTTTAGCAGTATGCTTTCATTCAAGAGCCTGATATTTTTCCTTTTTCACATTTGTATCCCCCTCTGCTCTGCATCATGGTATGCACCTGTTCTGAGCAGCTGATGCCCTGGGTAAGTGTATGTCTGTAGGCCAAACTGTATGATCGAATGTGTGTGGTCCCTCCAGACCCAGCCAGGCTGCCGCCATATGACCACTCCCCATCAGTCCCCCACATGTATGTCCTGTCAGTCTTGCTCTTTTCCTGTCCCCACCCCGCAAAAAGCTGCCTCTGCCTGGTATTTTGAAATCCACTACCTTGTTTTTCTGTGCGCATTGCCACCAAAGTTCACAAGAGCAGTTAAGAGTGCAACAAAGAGCTGATTTTCCACTCTGAGAGAGAGTGCGTGAGAGAGAGTGCGTGAGAGAGAGTGCGTGAGAGAGAGTGCGTGAGAGAGAGTGCGTGAGAGA
>JBBPDE010000006.1:21654357-21665115 GCA_037974605.1 Nannopetersius ansorgii
TCGGAGAGAAGGTCCCGGGGAAAACGGTTTCGGGTCTGTTACAGAGGAGACTCAGAGGGTGAAGGTCCCCCTCGTAGTGCTGAAGTTCATAAGCGACGAGCTTGTTTTGAGTTGGACTTGTGGCACTTTGATTACAATAAAGACAGTTTCTCTGGAACTCTCACTGCCTGCTGCCGTGTCTCTCTGCTTATTACAACTGTGTGTGACATCAGAGCCCCAGAAAACAAATATTTAAATCGACAGTTCAGGCTTTTAAGTGGCACTTTTTTAGAGAAATTAAAACAGGTCGCACCAAAGCTCCCAAATATATTTTGAGGTCGCAAAGATGAAATTTCGGGAGCATTTGCGACCAAAATGGTCGCAATTTCGAGCCCTGTTTATAGATTTACTCGGTTCATTGGCCGCAGAGTGAGTGTGTAACCCACACACTGAACTATTAAAGGAGCAAGGCGCTCATATCCTGGCTCTTGAACAGAGTTTGGCTGTTTATTTATATTACGCACTTCGAAAGCAAACATATAAAGATAACAGTACAATATTGTTAGGTGCCGAGGCACGTACTGTTGTTTGTTCTCTGTGTGTCTCTCTCCCTCATCTTTCCCGCTGTTCTTCCTGCCTTCGACGATTGGTCCTACCCCCTGCCTTCGACGATTGGCTGATCACCCGCGCGGTCGGGTATTGGACAGAAACGTTCAAAGTTCCGCCTCCAGGCCGTTTAAAGGTCCCAGCGTCAAGTGTATCGTGTTGGATGTTTGGATGGTTGCTTATGTATATCGAAATATCGGAAATCACCGTTATTGAAAAAAATTCTATCGCGATATATATTGATATTGAATTATTGTCCAGCTCTACTTGCATTAGCTGCCCAAAGCCAAAACAACACTTTTAGAGCTTCCAAAATAAAAGAAAAAAAAAACGGCAACAATTGTTGCCATTGGGATTAAATGGGTTAAAACAACTTTTCAAGTCATCAATTCTGATTTAGTTATGATTATGCATGATTGAATTTGGACCATTTTGGTTTTTAAAACCTAGATCATGGCTCTCTGCTGTGCAAAAAATGTGTACAAATTGATCACGATTTACATCTTGTCCGTACTTCTATGTCACAAAAATAGTCTGCTAATCTGACGTGATAACAAATCTGTCTCTGCAGCTTTGGGATATTCATCATAAAAACGGATTTGATAACTCATCACTTGATACTGAAATTTTGAAAATGCTTCTGAAAGCAATATCAGCAGAAGAACTGTGCGCTTCAGAATCGTTCAGTCTGACGAGGTTTGGCCAGTGCCAGGGGAAGGTCTTCTCACGGAACACACAGTGGCAGCAGTAAAGTTCAGCGGAGGAGGGATGAGGGTTCGGGGCATACTGATCTCACAAATGTGGACTTTATTGCTTTTTGCACGTAGATGGTGCTGTTACGTGATGCTCCACGCGGACCAGGATGGGGAGAAGCTGCAGGCCCTCCTCCGGCTGCTGACTGAGCTGCTGGAGCGAGTGCGAGTAGTGGAGGCCCTCAGCACCGTCCCTCAGATGTACTGTCTGGCTGTAGTGGAGGTGGTTCGCAGAAAAATGTTTGTCCAACACTACAGAGAGGTGAGACAACATTTATAAACATGCAGTAGTTTATAATAGCTATTTTATTACTTACTCTTTTCATACCAAAATGATGAATAAATAGATTTTTAATCTATTAACATTAGTCTTTAAAATTGATCTTTAATGCCATTTTTTTTATCACACTTAAACAGTATTCTATGTAGGACATTTACTAGGGCTGGGCGATTTGACCTAAAATCAAAATCTCGATTAATTGAACATTTTAACTCGACTACGATTAATGAACCATTATTTTATTTATTTATTTTATTTATTTGCCCTCATAGTTCACTGACGAGTCGCTCAGTTGTCTCAGTGTTTGAGCTCTCCGTGCTCGACATGTCGGCGGAGTAACGTAACATAACGGAGCGGGGTCACGTGACTCCACACGCGGTAGTGCTTTTAAAGGGGAAGTAATCGAAATAATCGAGCTGGAAACATTTGATCGATTATAGGTTCTGAACATCGATTTCGATTACTTTTCGATTAATCGCCCAGCCCTAACATTTACCACTCGCACCCCTCTTTTCTACTTTTTTATTTGTTGCTTTTTTGTTCGTTCATTCATAGAATTTTCTAGAATGTGTGTTTGATTGTGTTTTCCTAGTGGGCCAATGCCCTGGTTGAAGATGGGAAGAACCTGTATGAAGCAGAGAAGGCCAAAAGGGAAACATTCGGCAAGTTGTTCAGTGAGTATGAGCTTCTAGTTTGCTGTAACAGTTTTTAAAATAATGACCAGCCATTTTGGATGTAGGACTTATTTTGTTTGATTTTGTGTGCATTGTAGGAAAGTCATTCCTCAGAAATCGTTTGTTTCGAGGGCTCGACTCATGGCCTCCCATGTCGTTTTGTGTACGTATTTGAGCACTCCAGTATAGTTCAAATATTACGCCTCCTTTCTGTTATTCGTGCTGAAGTTTTAAGTAACTGTGCAGACCCCTCTGTTTTACTGGCCCTTATTCCTTTTGAATTTCAGACTAGAAAACCTCGCAAGTTTGACTTTGAGCTTCCAGACATCTCCTTATCTGACTTGCAGTATCTGAAGAGCTGCTGTCCTGCTGAAGTGCAGCCATTTCTCAGGTGAAACGTCTTGCTCCTGTAGTGTATACACTTCAAGCAGGCTTTAAATGTTTAGTAGTAAAGGAAGCATGGTTTTGTTCTAGGCACCATTTTCTTCTTTCTTGGGGACTAAACAATATTCTAATACAGCCAAGTGTTTGAATCTGAATTAAGGCCTTAATGTTTCTATCTTTTAACAGTTATGCCTGTCACCTATCTTCCATTAGGGTTCCATCACTGTGTGACTTTAAACCTCTAAACCACCATGTGGAGGCCCTTCACCAGCTTGTGCAAGCAGCTCAGAGTGTAGACGAGATGTCTCAAACCATTACAGACCTATTAAGTGAGCTGAAGGTACAGGCGCTGCTTTTCATTCAAGTGTCATTGCTTATCAGTTAGATATTCTTTGCAATGTTGTTACATTGTAATGACCTTCAGTAAAAACACGCACAGCTGTGCTCATCAAATTCCAAATTCATAAATAACCGAAAATATGTATGCTTTGAAATTATGTTTGTCTCATGATGACATGTCCTTATAGATTTCTGGGAGCCAAAGTGCACAGAGACCCATGGTCTTATCGCCCAGGTTGGACAGCAGAACAGAGACCACGCCTACCTCCTCTAAAGCACCATCGTCCCTTATTATACAGTCTCCACCCTGTCAGCCAGTTCCCCTTTCAGCTCCCTTAGAGGATCTGTCTCCTGACAGCATAGATGCCCATACATTTGACTTTGAAACCATAGGACACCCCAACATGGATCCTGTTTTACAGCAAGGTTCATTGGACCTGGATTCTCTGGCGGAGAGTCCAGAGTCTGACTTTATGTCCGCGGTCAATGAGTTTGTCATTGAAGAGAATGTAATGTCGCCCAATCCGATCAGTGACCCTACGAGTCCTGAGATGATGGTGGAGTCTCTTTATTCCTCTGTAATTAATGCTATAGATAGCAAACGCATCCATGACACCACCACACTGGAAAGGGAGAACTCCAGGATCGCCGTCCTCAAACTGAGCGTCGACAAATATCGTTCTGCTGCTGAGGAGTCGCAGAGCAATCTGAGGAAAGTGAAGGACGACCTGTCCCACTTCCGCGGTCTTGTTGTAAAAGAACAAAGAGACTTTGGATTCGCCTTGACAAAGATGAGCACCGAAGTGCACAGC
Source organism: Nannopetersius ansorgii (assembly GCA_037974605.1). Classification (NCBI taxonomy): domain Eukaryota; kingdom Metazoa; phylum Chordata; class Actinopteri; order Characiformes; family Alestidae; genus Nannopetersius; species Nannopetersius ansorgii. The sequence goes on from JBBPDE010000006.1 coordinate 21,658,184, forward strand.
ATAGTCAACAGCATTAGATACTATCATGAAGAGGACCTGAGAGAGATGCACCATAATGAGCTGCAGAACCTGAAAACAGGCTATGAAAAGCAGATCCTTGACCTCAGCAAGGAATTGGAAGGGAACCGCAACATTGTGAAGGATGTTCAGCGGGCCATGCTTGAGCTGGAAGGGCTTGTGGAGCGCAAGGAGAAAGAGCTGGTCCAGTTAGAGGGGGAAAGGGAGGAGTCACGAAGCAGCCACCAGCAGGCTGTGCAGGAGCTGGAGAAGAAGTTCTCGGAGCAGAGTGAAACGCTTCGGGACGCTCTGCTGTCCAGAGATACTCTTGCCGGCCGGCTGGAAAGCCTTCATGTCGAGATGGAATGTAGCCAGCAAAGAATACGTCAGGAGATGGAGGATGCAGAGAAGAACCGTCTCCAGGAGTTAGAGGCGCGTCTCAGTAAGGAACACCAAGCCGAGCTGGAGACCCTGAAACGGGACAGCCAGAATACCCTGAACACGTTGGTCCAGGAGAACAAAGCCAAATTGAAGGAGCTGACCCAGTCATACTCTGCAGAGCGGAAGGGCCAGGAGGGCCGCATTAACGACTATGAGGCCCGAATAACCGAACTAGCCGATGCTCGCTGCAAGTTAGAGGTGGAGATAGCCCTGAAGGAGACCGAGACAGAAGACCTGCGAGTGCAATACGAGGAGGCCAAGGCCCAGCAGGAAGAGGCGCTAAAAGCAGAGCTGACTTTGTGCTCGTCAGCCTTGCAGGGGCAGGTGGACACATTGACGCAGCAGCTGCAGAAGAAGAATGAGGAGTATGAGCTAGGCCTCGCTGAGCTGCGGGCACTAATGCGGCTGGAGAAGGACCACTGCATCTCCGAGCTGGTGGACCGGCATGAGGAGCAGAGCACCCTGCTCCGTCAGGAGTTCTCTGTGCTTAAGCAGAGGTCGCAGGACGCCGAGAAAGACCTCGAGGAGCGCCTGCTGAAAGTCCAGCATGAGCAGGAGGACCAGCTGACTGTCTTGCAGAAGGAGCGAGAGGTGGAGCAGAGGGCTTTCCTGGGTAAAGAGCATGACTTGCAGACCAACATTAGCGACTTGCAGGCTGAAAATGCACTTCTGTCAGGAAGCTTGGATCGAGAGAGGCAGGAAGCCCAGAGGAGAGTGGAGGAGGAGAAGGAGGCTGCTAAGACGATGCTAAACGATGCCTTAAGGGAATTCCAACTTCAGAAAGAGGAGCTTGAGACGAGACTTTTAGGAAAAATTAAACTACTTGAAAATCAACTTGAAGAAAGACAATCTGCTGAAAAGTAAGTGAAATGAAACACTTTGGCTCGGGCCGCCTTTACACAGTCCACATTCATTCCTGTTTTCATCGCCTTTTCTTGATCAACCCAAATTAAAGCCTTTTGTGTTCACTGGATTTTTTGTTTGTATATTTTCATGATACATTTTACTAATTGTTTTAAATAACACTTCATAAAAGGCTGTATGCATGCCTTGATAGCAATACACAACAGTAAAGAATAGCTACTGAAGGGCAGTATATTCCTTTCAGATTCCTGTGTTCAAATGACAGTTATGGTGAGACCAGTCTACTACGATTGTAAAAATATTTATGATCAGCTTTAAACCTTTTTAAATGTGATTTTATATATTAATACCACATTTATTGTACTTGGAGAAGATGAAATGTGTGTGCAGCTGTTGAGCTGTGATGGTTGACCATCAGACAGTTGTCATGCCTACAGAGAGCCGTCTATGTTACAGTGTATATCCTCAGGCTACAGTGTCACAAGGCAGCTTTGGGTTTCATAAAAGACACCGTCTTGTCTTTGTTTGTATACAGTCAGGATAAGGTAAGTGGTTACAGAAACCACAGCAGTGGACAGTTTGTGTTTACCTTCTCAATTCTGTCCTTCATTATTAGGTTATTTTCACAAATCAGGCGATAGACTACAGCTCTTACTGTATTGCATGTTTATTATATTTGTTTATTTTCAGTTCACTATCTCTGCTTTCATATCTGCTGCATAGTTAGAGTGGATCTAAAAAATGACTGGTGTGAAGTTTTTGGATACATAATCCGATTAGAAGAGATAATAATAGTAAATCTTTTTCTTCTGGTCATTTTTATGTACTCTATAATACTCAATATAATGCAAACAATGATAGAATGTGAATTGGACCTTTATTATCATATAATAAGGAAATGGTGAGAGAGGTTTGTTCCAGAATTATACAGAAGGAAACAAAATATCCTCAATGTTACTCAGACTTTTAAACTGGAAAGCAGGATCAGTGATGGTTAGTACCACAGTATACTGTTTTGAATGACCCAGCACTAGCACATACTTCATCTGATTGTATAATTAATTGGAATTAGGTGTGGGATGATGATCAATGTTGAAATAAAGTACGACAATTTTACTAATTTAAAACCATGAGTATGTTGCTGTTCACTAACTCACGGCTTGACACTTAAGCAAGCTATGACTCAGTATCGCTGTTGATCTGCAATAAATGGCAAGTGACATAAATGGCATCTGACACATCAGTCAAATGCATCCCTTGAAAAGAGGACAAACTGGATAAATGGGTTTTACAACAGGAACGTTAAACTCCTGGAACGTTAAACTCAGGGACGTTAAACTCCTGGAACGTTAAACTCGGGGACGTTAAACTCAGGGACGTTAAACTCAGGGACGTTAAACTCCTGGAACGTTAAACTCAGGGACGTTAAACTCCTGGAATGTTAAACTCGGGGACGTTAAACTCGGGGACGTTAAACTCGTTCATGTACAGAAAAGGCTGTTGCAGACTAATTTATTTTAAGCACTGTAGTTACTCTGGTTGCTCCGATCAGGATTTTTGCCACCGATACCAAGTACCGATTTTTTTGTCATGGTGATCGGCCGATACCAGTTCTGATGCTTCAAGTTTATATAACTGATATGTAAGCTCTCTGATCACCATTAACTTTTTTTTCAGATAAAGTAATAGTGAATTAAATGTTGTATTAAATGTTTTGGACAGTGCGCCTCCATGTGAGATTTCTTCGGAACATAAACGGCAAATAGCGAATTTTTCATTGTTTCTCGAAACGTCGTAGTAATTTCACACCGGCGGTGACACGACTGCGGCGCCAAAACATTTACGTCCCCACTCGCCTTGTACGCCCTCACGCATCGACGTCATCGATTGTGATCGGTTCCTAAGATCGGGCAAGTTTAACGAGTACCGATCGAGTCATAAAATGTGATTATCGGCTGTTACCGATCTTCGGCCGATCGATCGGAGCATCACTAGTAGTTACTGCATGTCGTTCTCCAGCTCTGTCCTTCAGATGAAAGTTTTTCTGATGAATGTCATTCTTTGAAGCAGTGAAATATAACCTGTCAGGACAAAACCTTGGATCCCTAAAATGGTAGCGTTAAATGGAAAATTGAGCACTGAATGGAAGTTAATAAAGATGCTAGTAGTTACTTCTTTCACTCATAAGCAAAAACAAATACATAAAATATAAAGTAAGCAGGAAAGCAGTCCCACAAAGCTAGAAGTGCAGTGTTTGTTGTGAAAGCAAAAATATTCAATTCTTCATTCATATCTGCAGGAGTGACACATCCTTTTCACATGCACAGGAAAAAAATAAACACTAATCATATCATTGACATCAGAGCTCATGGTTTTTGCCCTCAAAGCTCTGTGCTGAAGTAGAGGCTCTAACTCCACACATATCTGATGTAGAGCTTTGGTCTACTGTTTTGAGTCGGTGGAACCTACACTGCTAACCCTTTTAGAAGCCTGCACAAGTCAATCAATCGCCTCTTTTTTTAATCCACGTCAATCAACTCTGTGAGAAAAGATAGGACTTCTAAACATGAAACCAAAACTAATTCAAATACTGTTTTATCTGGTGCTTTATCTGTGTGACAAAACCCCAGTAACTCTCGCTCTGTCAGGGTAGATCTTTACTATGTGGATAAATGAGAGAATTAGGGGCCGTTCACATATCGCGCCTAAAAATGCGTGGAAAATGCGAGGCGCGTCGCTTTCTCCTTCTTTCCAAAAGTGCTCGGGCGCTTGCGCTCCGGAAGCGTCTGTCGTTGCTAAGCAACCATCAGCCGCGCTCTCCATTTCCTCCAACGAAAACCCCTCGCTGTGCGGTTTATTTACGCAGAAAAGAGAAAAACGCCGCAGTGTTTGGGTGCGGCCCATTCTTCAAAACCGTAAAAAACACGGGGAGTTTCACCAGCTGATCCAGGAGCTCCGCCTGGACACCGGGAGGCTCAGAGCCTGTTTCAGACTCGACACGGACCAGCTGGGTAACATTTTAGGGAAAGTTTGGGGGCTTGACAAATCATACAGTTCAGGAAATCCCTGGAGCACAATGATGAGCTGCTCCACCGTGTTTCTGCTGAGGCGACAGTGTAACGGAAAAGGCGAGGAAGCTGATTGGTCGAATCTTGTCACATGACCCGTGGTGCACTTGCGGCGTTCTGAAAAGTTGAGATGTTTTCAAATCGAAGCTGTGCGGACTGCCGCACGTCTACATTTTAAATAATGGACTTGCGCGCGCAAAAGACGCGATATGTGAACGGCCCCTTAATGGTACTACTGAGAATCCAGAGTGTCCATTCAAACAAAGACAGTAAATGCTGGGTTAAACACAGTAACATCATGTCTGTTTGTGAGGTTTTGATACATTGATCCCATCCCTAATTAGATCAGATTCTAATATTCCGTCGTCAATAACTTCTTGACGGCTCAGAGACTGTTCGGGAAGTTTTAAGGCTACACTTGGAGAAAACGTGTCTCAGACTCTGGAGTGGTTTGTACTGCGTTACTGAACATGAAATCTCATTAGCAGCCGTGACCATCCCATGCTTTTTACCAAAAGCCACTGTGCTGCCATCACTGTGCTTCAATCCCTACTGCGCTCTGCGGAATGGACACTGTTCCTCCATCGGATTGCGTTGGGAGAAGACAGTTTTAATAAAACTGAAGTCTTCACTCCTGACTAGAGCATCATGGATACATTTCCTGCGTATGAGGTGTGGAGGAGCTCAGTGGGTAGGATACTTTCCTCTGGAGTAAGAGGTCATGGGTTCGAATCCTACCTTCAGCACACCACCACTGGGTACCTGAGCAAGACCCTTAACCCGAAGTTGCTCCAGGGAGAGACTGCCCCCTGTAGGTAGTGAAGGGAAATGTAGAAATGTACATAAATGTAGAAGGCTGGCTCTTAGTGAGAGCTCACTTTTTTTTCTGTCATAAGTAGACAACCCTGACCATACCTGTGACCTTGCAGAGTGGAGGGAGCATATGGGCAGAGCGAGGTGGCGCCAGCCGCTGGTGTGGAGTGTACCCTGCAGCAGAGGCTGGAGGAAGAGAAGGCCTCGCTCTTGGCCAGGCTAGAGGTGCTGGAGAAGAAGAAGAACGAGGAGCTGCAGAATTTAAAAACCTCGCTAATTGCAGAGCAGCAGGTAAGTGTTCTATCCCACTTACCATTAAAAACCAAAGTTGTTTGATGGGAAGTACCTCATGACCCTCATGAGAAACTTGGGTTGCTGATACGGTTTCAATCAATTTAATCAACTTAAGCATGACATGGTACCTCTAACATGTTCAAACTGAAAGTTAATCAAGTGTTTCTGTTGCCATTGACATTTGCATTCATGGACTCCTGTTTGTTTTTGGCCTAGTGGATCCTAGTAGTAACATAAGTCTGGGCTAACTGAACACTATATTGTCTGAAATTATTATATTTGTTTTTTGTTGCCGCTTCCCCTACAGGCGTCTAATCAGTTTTGGAAAAATTCCAGCGCTAGAACATTCTTTAATATCAGTTGCATTGCGCCTGTATTCATGTTCTTGATCAACTGATCAAGGGCAAAGTATTTATCGTTTAAAAGATACAATAAGATAAAGTGTATTTATCCAAAGGGATATTCTTTTCTCATAAACATGCTCAGTGCAACAAGAGGAATAAAGATCGAGAGTTTAAAACGAACAGAAGTAATAGTGCAAATATCAAAATAACTCTAACAAAGTAACAAATAACTATAGCAGACGCACTGCTCTCCATAATTATTGGCACCCCTGGTTAAGATGTGCTAAAAGGCTTAAAATAAATTCAATTTTTATTGCAGAAGCATAATCTCACACTGAAAAGGGTTGAGAAATGTAACCTCAAGTGAATTTTAAGGGGGGAAAAAGGAAACCCTGACTAAGAAATAATTATTTTTCATACAATCACCTGTTCCACAATTATTGGCACCCCTAACAATTCCTAGGAAATAAATGTAATTGAAGTATTTCTCTCATTTCTACAGTAGTTTACAAAGGTGATCGGAGTATCTAGGAACATTTAATTAGTCATTCATCACGTCCTGTTTCCCTCTTTCTGTATTCTCCATCTTGTGAAACATTACGGGAGAAGATTAGGGGCTGTTCTGTTGGCAGAAGGGGGCTGCACAAAGTAACATCAGGGGCGCTAATACTTGTGGCACACATGATTTGATGTAAAAGAATTATTTCTTAATGTGGGATTTTGTTCCCTCTGAATAAACGCACCTGAATTAAAGCCCTATTTTGAAATTTTGAAAGTGAAATATGTTGTCATCATGAGTGTTTATTTTTCCACCCTCTGTTTCCAGACAAACTTTAACACTGTACTCACACATGAGAAGATGAAGAAGGAGCAGATCATTAATGAACTGAGTGAGAAGCTTAAGGAGGTGACGCTACAGCAGGAGAAGGATAAAGGTAATCAGTTTAAAATAATATATATTTAGATGCCCTATGTGTGTGTGTGTGTGTGTGTGTGTGTGTGTTATATATATATATTTATTTTAGTGGTGGGCTGTTAACGGCGTTAACGCGAGACTCTTATCGCGCGATAAAAAAAAATATCGCCGTTAATCTATTCACAGAGTTGGGTT
>JBBPDE010000006.1:21830152-21841926 GCA_037974605.1 Nannopetersius ansorgii
TTCTCGTGCGACAGAGCAGGCATGAGACTGAGGCACCGCGTGCTTAGAACAGGTCGGCATAAACAACTACCTCCATTTCCCCTCCTCTGTTCCTGCCTCCCCCCACAACACTCTCCAGTGGAAGGAGCTGTCAGTGATTCCACCAGGCTGCCATTGGCCACCTTCAGGAATTTGTTATTGTGAGTAATCGCAGGAATTCACAGCAACTTGGGGGCGCTTCCTGGAACTGCACACCATTGAGAGCTTGTTTAAAAACACACACACACACACACACACACACCCCACCGAGAGTAGCTCTCCCCAACAGAATGTTACTATGAACCAGGATTGGTAGGCAAAAGTGGGCGGGATTCCTTCCACCACTGAATTCACCAATCAGGGCAGAGTTTGTGATAAACAGCACTGAAATCAGACACCTCAAGCACATTGTGTTCTAACCTCTTCTTGAAAACATCCCCTCCTCTCCTCCTCACTCTTCGAACCATACACTGTTTCAGCTTGTTTATACTCTGCAGACATTTTACTGGAAGTGAATTTGAGCAAAAACAAAAGTTTATTTTCTGGATGCTAATGTACCCCCAAAAAAAGGAAAGTTTAAAAAAAAAAAAAAGCCGGTGATTAAAAAACACTACCCAGAAAAATCTGGAGTGATCTGCAGTGAGAACTCGATGAAGTCTGTGGGTCTACACACGTACATTTCATAGCAAAAAAACATATACCTTTTTGGAAATGAACCCTTTCAAACCCAGCCTGCTTCAGAGTTCAAGAATATTCAGCTGCTTTCATACAAATGGACACATCATATTAACATTCCTGCTACACATTTGATTCAGAACCACATTAGAAAAGTTAATTGGCCCTTCATGGTCCTGCATGAACATACAACAGCACAGGGTGTGAACAACGTCAGATTCTTTCTCTGCATTTAAGCCCAGGAAGCAGTGTGTGGGGGCGGTACCTTGCTCAAGGGTACTTCAGTGACGACACAAGCGGTGTTGGGATTCGAACCCACAACCTTCTGATTGCAGGGGCTACGCCCTAATTATTAGGCTACCGGCTGCCACAGTACTTGAAAAAATTAGACTTTTTTTTTTTACGTTTACAATTTTTTTAAATGTTATTTACAAAAATTCCACACATACACACACACACACATTTACACACACACACACACACACACACATATACACACACACATATATACACACACACATATATACACACACACATATATATACACACACATATATATACACACACATATATATACACACACATATATATACACACACACACTATATATATATATATATATATGTTGGCAAAAGTATTCACCCACCCATGGAAATAATTACATTCAGGTGTTCCAATCACTTCTATGGCCACAGGTGTATAACTTCAAGCCCCCAGGCCTGCAGACGCTTCAACAAACATTAGTGAAAGAATGGGTCGCTCTAAGCTCAGTGAGTTCCAGCCTGGGACCGTGATTGGACGCCACCTGTACAGTCGTGAAGTTTCCTCACTACTAATTTTTTATATATGTATTTTATGTATTTTATATTTTAGGTGAACGTACTAAACCAAGATCCTGACCCAAAATATGCAAAATTTAGAGCAGCTTCCCACTGCCATTCCTCTGTTAACAGCAAGAAAACAGACTCCAAAACTGCTGTGATTTATTTATTTTTAACAGAGCATAAGCTCTCGCAGCACTCGTGACACCAGAGCCACTGTCCTGAATATCGAGCTTTGGAGTTTTGGCTTCTTTATCTACTTAAGCGATGGGCTTTCTCCACTGTTTTCCATTCTGATCTTTTTTAAAAATGTAAAATATACTACTATTAGCCTATTATTGTGCCATATTATTATTATTATTATTATTATTATTATTATTATTATTATTATAAACCTCTTTGCAGATCTTGTCTTTGTTTTGGCATTAAAAGCCTTTGCGACTGATGTGGCACTAAAAGCTGGGGAATTATTTTCTCTTACTATGAAGCTTGGCATCTTAAACAAGCAACGAGAAACAGCTGGCAGCCAGTAGCTACTTCACAGCCGTCAATGTTTAAGAGAACTGCCGAAACCATAATGTTTATTTTTATTTTTAGAAAAAATAATTAAAATCGTAATTAAACCAAAGAAAAAGAGCCTTTCCAGAACTTTGTCTGTCAAAGCTTGTTCAGCTCCACCCTCGGTCCCTTTTTCCTTCGGATCTGCATCAATCTCATTATTAACCTTTAGTGCACTCAGTTGACGGAACTTTAATCCATGCATTACCCTTAACAAAAATATAAAGATAAACACGTATCCATACTGTACAGTTTACACTGAACTCCTGCAGTGCTAGAATAGAAATACTGATATTACCGCTGCACAGTCTGCACTGTTGTTCATACAGGGGCGTTTTCTTTGGTATGCCTGTTGTTTCCTTTTGTGTAAGTAGAGTAAATACAGTAATCTAATGTATTTTGTAGTAATAAAAATAGAGTAAAATGTAGGAGCAACCAATCATTTTTACTGTTCAATAATTTACCGTTCATCCGCCGGCGAGTTGTATTGTATTAATAATTGGCACTAAAAGACTAAAAGAGAGAGCCATGCACTTTTCCAGAGTGCCAGATTCCCCGTATTAAAACCTCTCTCACTATCTTACCTTAATATTTTTGTTAAGGGTAATGTATTAAACTGAGTTTAAAATTAAATTTAAATGTTTTGGGAGGATATTTGGGGAATATTTATTATTATTATTATTATTATTATTATTATTATTATTAATAATAATAATGTTTTGCCACAAGAAAAATAGCAACAAAAAAATAGACTATATAATACTATGTATTGGTCTGCTGAATATTTACATTAAATAATAAAACTTTTAAAAATGCTAACCAAAAACATGCCAGACAGAGCTGCATCAGTCTAGCTCTGTGTCCCAGTAACCTAATAATGTTTACACTAATTTTCAACAAAAACACAACGCAGCTTTTCATTATACACGGGTGCTTCAGAACATAAACCCTGCGAATAACGGGGGATTACTGTACACACATGCACAAATACACACTGCTGAGCACCAGCTCCTGAATGCAGAATTGTGTTTGGTTTGGTAATCTGGCAACCACGAGCTGGGGACCCCCCCCAGTCACAAGCATTCAGTACCCCTCCCTCTTCGCTTTCATAATAAGGATATTTTTGGCCGAATAAACTGAACATAAATGTTTATTTAGCTGCACTAAACTGCCGTGAATCCAGGCTGGTTCCTCTGGAGCGAGAGTCTCAGGGCTGAACTCCAACTGCAGAACTGATTCAGATTACAAACAGAGAAAAACAGAGAAGAAGTGGAGAACCTAAACCAGGGGACCGCAAGGAACAATCTGTTAAAAGTGTAAGTCGGGATACGAGACCTCCAAAATAAACTCCCAACAAGAGAGTGCGCTTAGGTCTACTGCTTTTAATCTAATTAATCTGTTTAATATTCAGTTTAAGGCTCAATAAACAGAATATGACAGAAATATAACACACTTTCAGGCCTTAAAACCCAAAGGTGAAAACAGGTAAACAAAAACAGTGATAATGGCACCCAGACGTGCTGAGCTTAATGGGAGAAATTAATAAGTTAAAGAAGATTTCAGTAACAAGCATGTTAAAATAATTAAAATCAATTAACTCAGTTTTGCGAATGTAATTAAGCATTTCATGTTTAATGAGGCTAATTGCACTGTAAAACAGGGAAAAAGCACATTTCCTCTCTTTAAAGCAGAACTCTAAACTGCAGAGACGCGTCTGTTTGTTTCCACTGCGTCGCGTTCATCATGTCCCGAACCGCGTCCTGCCAGCGAGCCGTCCCCGTTTTATGGAGCTGTTGGCGAGCGCCTGGTCTATCAGTGGAGCAGAACTGACGAACAGAACCAACAGCAGTGCTGGCAGCTCGCAACCGCAGTCCATTAACCGGAGCAGAGTGGCCCTCGCTGGCGCCGCCATAGCGCCACGTGGTCCTGAGAACCAGCTGTTCCCGCTCTCGCTGCAGGAACTCCGATTGGACCACAGGTGGAATTAAAGCGATAGTTTAGGAAAAATCTAATTCCCCCTTCAGCCCCCAGGAATGGATCGATCACGGCATTCAGGATCTGAGCCTTCGCTTTGGAGCTACGAAGCCAAAATAGCTAAACCAGTACTGGACGCTTATACCCCACCAGTTAGCATCAGTGCCTAATCCACACACACCAATTAGCTCTAAGCAACACAATCGCAACAGAGAAAGCGGATTTTATTCCTCAGCATATTTCTGAGGCAGAAGAATGTTACAAACATACACACCACCCCAACCACACACACACACCCCTGCACACACATTACCCTCTATCCCCCCCCCCCCCCCCCCCCACACACACACACACCCCTTACAGACACAACTTCATTAGGAATGGGACAAAAGTGCTGTAGGCTGAAGGGGCGGGGTTAAACTGCTGTAGGCTGTAATTTTTTATATGTATAATTATGATATAGTATGAGCTCTTTCTCTATTTGTGTTATACTTTGACACAGTATGAGTCTATATGTAACTATGATACAACCCAAGCCTTTTATAGGAGTAATCGTAGTACAGTACAAGTTCTTTACTCCTGTAATACTTCATGATACAGTGTGAATTCTCTAAATATGCAATTATGATGAGTTCTCTATATATGAACAATATGAATTGTAGTTATTTGTGTGTAATATCTGTGTAGATGTAGGTCTGATCTAAATCCTCTGCGTGTGAAGATGTACGGGGTAGATTTGCCGCGGGTGTTTACTGGGCCGCGGAGCCGCGGGGGGGCGGGTGCTGAACCCTGCTGACTCTGTTGAGTTTAAAGTGAAATGGATTAGCCATTCATTTCAATAACGTCCGTCTTATGGAGCATTAAGAAAAAGATCAGAGGGATCTGCTCTCCCAGAAGTGTCGTGAGAGCGCAGATTATTACGGACCGACGGCGCAGAGATCACTTTCAAAACTCTCAGGATGACCTCGGCGCGCCAGAAGTTCCGGAAACTCGGAGCCGAACTTTTATCAGGCCGCGCTCGAAACCCGAGCGCGAAGAGCCTCTTGACCCCACTCACGCCCCCCCGCTGTGATCAGACACTCACACAGTAATCCCCCACACTGCAATTTACATATTATATCCACTGTACACACCCGGCCATCATCCTCCCTTCACTTTACACCCTACACTCATTTCATACTTAATATGGAAGTGCTGTTCCAACCAAAAAATATGATTTCAGTCCAGACTGCAGCATCTGGAACATAAATAACAAACCATTCTTTTTCTGAAGACAAATACACTTTGATACACAGAACGAATGGGTTTGTCGCAGCACTTTAAGAGTACGATGGATTATTCCAGTTAATTTCAGAATGTGTGATATAACTAATATTTCTATAGCATAAATTCGAAATGGATTTGATTCAAAACCACTGTGGCAGAAAATTTTGTATTAATATGCAAATTTACAGCCGATCAGCCACAATATTAAACCCACCTGCCTAAAATCCTACAGGTCCCCCTTCTGCCCCCAGAACAGCTCTGACCTGTCGAGATCTAGATTCCACAAGACCTCTGAAGACCTGCCAGATTGGGTCTCCATGGATTTAATTAGTTTGTCCATCATGTCCCACAGAACCTTGATCAGAACCTTGAGCTCTTTGTGATGTTCCTCAACCAGATCCTGAACAGAGGTGAGAAGTTCAGGTCCAGAAAGTAGAAATCCACCCCAGAATTTTACTGCAGCAGTCTGGCTTCTCTGACCTGCCTGATCTGAATAGACTCTCAACTTGTGGCCTCCAGCCTCAAGGACCTGCATTCTGTTAGCTTTACTAAACTTCATGACATCCGGCATATCAACAATACAAATTCTGGGCGATTGAGGAAAGCCAGGTTGCTGGAATGGAATTCTGGGGTGGATTTGTACTTTCTGGACCTGAACTTTCCACCTCTGGTTCTGACCACTGCACACAAGCAACCCCCACAAGACCTGCCGAGTTGGAGACATCACAGTTTTGTCCAGATGTAACAGTTTGGTTCTTCTCAAAGTGTCAAAGATCCTTTCGCCCAATTTTCTGCTTCTCTGACTGACTAATATACCCCCACCCACCCCCACCTGCTGCGGCTTCAACGTTGTGGCAGACTGGTGCAGGTACATACAAACCTCAGCCGAACGTATAAACGTCATGGACAGGGATTAAGCCTTGACTACAGTTTAGCAGCAGTGGAGAATTAAAGGTCTTTTAGTGTCATGTTGGTCTGGAAATGTAGAAGACAATATATGTACAGGCTCTTTAAATAATGTTGCAGTTGTAGGTAACTTTACAGTATTTAAATCTACTACACCACTGATCAGTGTATAGTTGATGTAGCACACAGTGTTCGCATTGTCAATAGTGTCTGTACAGCATATTGAGTTTATATAGCACATAATGTACCTCTGGCCTATAGTGTTAATATATCAGTGTGTGAATATCACCTATTATATACAGCATATTGTGCAACATACAACTCAACTGTTTCATCTGTAAATGTTAATCTCATCATCGCATCATCTACTGCTATTCCAACAAATGTATTTGTATTGCATTAAGCCACTTTCATAAACCATTCTGCACTACAGATCTGGTACAGGACTAAATCTTACACACAGCCGCGCCAGTGTTACACAGTCCAGCGGTGGCGGGAAGAGTTCGGTTCTCAGAAAAAAAAAATCGACTGTGAATGCTGATCTGCGTAAAACTGAGGGGTTAGTGTATATCGTTTATATAGCATATACCTGTATATTGTTTATATGGGGATTATATCGCATATGGTATCTATAGTACAAATATATATTGTTTATTCATTTCGTTCTGGTCTCTTGTCTAAGCAATTTCCTCCAGGGTTTATAAAGTTGGTTTGATTCTGGTTTGTGTTGTTTTTGAAGAGTCTTACTGGACATCAGGTGTTTGGCTGGTAGACCCTCAGCACTGTGGACAGCAGTATGAAAGGACAGCACTGGGACTGAATGACCTCAAACCAGTAACACACCAAACCAGTACACACTAAAATCATAGATTGTCTTTATACTAGTGCTGATAAAAATATTGCGTTAACTATTTGCGTTAATTTATTTTCTATAACGCTTTTAAATAAATTGATCGCACGATTAATTTGAAAATCAAACGCCCCTCTGCATTGCAGTACCACATAATCAGTGGGGGCAGTATTGCGCTACGTCGGCAATCAGCATGCCAGAAGAAGAAGAAGAATCTGGCCAATGCTGCTGCTGGGTCAAGCTAGCGATGGAAGATAAACACACGCTGTTAAATGAACAATTTCGCTTTCAGTTACTACCAGAGGGGGATTTGGACCAGACAAGGGTAACATGTGTGCTTCAAGGCGAAGACAGCAGAGGGAAGGGGTCTCCAACGGTTGCAGCAGTTTGGAGCGAGAGGCAGGACTTTAGTTAGGCTTTAATTCAGTGGTCCCCAACCCCGCGGACCGGTACCAGGCCGTGAGTCATGTGGTACCGGTCCGCCAGCTGCACAGAAAAAAAACGTGGATGTTACCCATATTCTGTTGTTGGCTTGTTATGAAAATGCTGTTAATAAAGCTGCGAGTACACATTGGATTTACGTTTATTATTATATTTTAAAGATACCCCATTATTATATATTTAAAATATCCCCATTTTATGCGTATCATTTATTTGTATAATATACATATATTTATCTACCACCCCTTAAAGGCCGGGCCGTGAAAATAGTTTGACATTAAACCAGTCCGTGACTAAATAAAGGTTGGGGACCACTGCTTTAATTCAGGTTCAAAGCTACGGTTTCTTTCAGGTTTGAAGATGTTATGCATTTTATATTCAAAAGTAAGTTTTGTTTTTATCTAACACCTTTTAAAAGTGTGACAGAGTTGGGGGGAAAAAAATAAACAAAGCCTTCTTTGTAAAATTGCTGACTTATTGGTGTTCATTATATATTATATATCAGGTTGACATAGAATTGCGATTAATATTTCCCAGATTTGCGATTAACTAGTTAATTTTAATTAATCGCTTTACAGCCCTACTTTATACACAATTATAATAAAACTGCTCAGACACCGTCTCAGTATTGAGCAAGCGTCTAACGAAAAAACAGCCCCTCATTTATCATCTATAATCTGTGGCTCAGGACGGGTCTCGCCACAGCTCGGCTGTTTCCTGCTGTAAAACCTGATTTAATTCATCAACCACTTTAACCCCCCGAGGAGCCGAATCAAGTTTCCACCACGGACTGAAAAATAAACAGGGCTCGACATGTCCCTTACCAGAGCACCAGCCCGACTTCCCTTACTAAGAGGGGAAAAAACACCCCAGACAAAACTGGTTTACAGGCGCAAGTGTTACAGGCAGACTGGGGCCGACCTCAGGCGAGTAAATGAAATGGGACATCGACTCCATATTTATACTGCTCTTGGGGATCATAATTTGTGTGAGAAGGAACACTAAAAACGGCCAGATTCTGCTTTCAGATCAGTAATATCTGTTTATAACAGCATTGCTTGATTATAATTTGTATTTGTATATATTTATTATTGCAGTTTACTCTTAGGTTATGTAATTATGTAGTATACCAACACACACACAGGTTTTTAAAAAACGTTTTATTTTGAAAGTAATACGGTAATAAAACTAGCTAATTAATTTCGCTAATTAATATGGACAAAAGTAATGGGATGCCTGATACCCACAAGAACCAGATGACTTGTGCTGCGCTCCTATTACCATATAAGACGCCTGACCATTACACCAAATGTGATTTTAATAACACTGCATTCAGATACAGACACTTTCATATGGAGTTGGTCCCTCTTTGCAGCTGCTACAATGGTTCTTATTTGTTTAATGAGTTTGTTTACAGTGTTATTACACGTTTGTTCATATAGCAGTACTTTAAACAGAAAGGTGCGCAATACACTAGTTTTGAAATAATTATTTAATTTATATATATAATGTGTAAGATTATATTTTTTAAAAATGTTGGACAGTACTGATTGTCATTAATAAACCTGCACATATTCTCTACTCCTATGTTGATAAGAGTATTAAAAACAGTATGTTTAGGACAGATTTAAAGGTGTGATTAATCGCTTAAAGATTTAAAGGTGTGATTAATCGCTTAAAGAAGTTAACAATGTGGCAAATATGAGATTAATCACGATTAAATAAATATATATATATATATATATATATATATACACACACACACACACACACACACACACTACTGTCTGGAATAGTAAATACGTAAACTACTGTCTGGAATACTTAAAGCTGAGAAAGTGAAGCCCCGACACGAGTCCAGCGGACAGAGTCAGTCCGCTAAACCAGACCCGCCTCACCTTAATCAGGATGCCCTCCTTGCAGTGATGGATGCCGTTTCCCACGAGGCTGCACACACTGCCCGGATAGATCTCTACACCGGCTCCCTGAGGACCACACACACAGACTATGGTTAATGGCAAGGACTCTGCAGCAGCGCTCAGGCTGCCTCTGGGTGTGGAGCTGCTGCCGTAAATACAGCGAATGCACACTCACAGCCGTCACTCAAACACATTAAATAACTATAGGCATTATATGGACTGTTAACAACAGGAAATTGAAAAAGAAAATAGTAAACATGTATTTTCATGCATCAAATAATTTATCACTGTTATTCACACTATTTTGATGAGGATGAATCACATTATTTTGTGTGTAGTTAACTGTACATAACTGTTGCTTTCTGCAGTTAACTGCGATTCATCACATCACTTTGTGTATTTAACAGGGGTGTGACGAGATCCTTTTCCCACGAGACGAGACGAGACACGAGACTGGGTTCACGAGAACGAGACAAGACTAGACTTTTTTTTTAAAGAAATCCTCAATGTTTAAATATATATCAAATATAGACTTTTATTTAACTGAAAAACACAAAAAGCAAAAAATGCATGTCCATTTTGAAATCAACTTTATGAAAAAAGATAACTTCTATTTTGATGAATGATATGCAGTAATAACATGGAAACAAAATATTTTGACACAAACTGACAGGCAATTAATTGCACAATAATATTAAATAGTATAAATAAAAATAAAAATACACAAATATCCCTTTATGTGCAGTTGACCATAATTAGTGTAACTATCACTAAATAATCACTAGTAGTGCTGTCTTAAAACTGTAGAACAATGAACACAATTTTCTTAAGCAGGAAAAAGAGCTCAGACCTCGGTAATGAGATAATGACCTATAAACCGCGGTGTTGTGTTTTGGTCAAAAAATGCCTTAAAATGCCAATTTTAATAGTGTAAACCCTAAATATGCCCCCAGATGTGCTCCCAGAACAGTTTCGTTTCATTTTAAACAGTTAAATACATCACCCTTAAAGAAAATGTAGAGATAAACCCGAGGTTTAAATACAGAAAAGTATTTTTCCGTATTTCCGAGAGAGAGAGAGAGAAAGAGAGAAAGACAGAGAGAGACACAAAGAGAGAGAGAGAGAGAGAGAGAGAGAGAGAGAGAAAGACAGAGAGAGATACAGAGAGAGAGAGAGAGAGAGAGAGAGAGAGAGAGAGAGAGAGAGATACAGAGAGATACAGAGAGATACAGAGAAAGAGAGAGAGACGCATGCTCCGGGAAAGTCACAAATGGGAGAGAGATACAGAGACACAGAATGTGTGTGTGTAAAGTCACGAATGTGTGTGTGAGAGAGAGGGGGGGTCCGGGAAAGTCACGAATGAGAGAGAGGGAGAGACGCGTGCTCCGGATCCATGCGCTCCAGAACAAGAGAGAGATACAGAGAAAGATAGAGAGACGCGCGCTCCGTAAAAGTCACGAACGAGAGAGAGCACGCGAGAGAGCAAGATACAGAGAGAGAGAGGGTTGTTTGCCCTTTCATGCGAACTGAATTTCTTTCCGTTTTCTTCACAGACGAAGCTTTTAGTAACGCAAGTATATCATCACGTTCATCACGATCTCGTCTCACTCCTAATATATATATATATATATATATTAGTGCTGGGCTGTTATCGGCATTAACGTGCTGCGTTAATGTGAGACTCTTATCGGACGATAAAAAAATATATTGCCGTTAATCTATTCACAAAGTTGGGTTGGGAGCTGGGTCTATATGACGCAAGCTGCCTACTGTGAAACAGGGACGGGGAAAACGTCACTAAGATGGAAAGACAAGGGGGGCTTAGCCCCCAGGGCTGTAGGAAGGAATTAACGTGTATAGAGAGCTGAAAACATTTCACCAAACCTTTCCTTTCACTTAAGGAAACAAGTAGTGAACAATTATGGACACTCGTGGCATTGTTCTGTTGAACTGAGTACAAACGGTGCTTTTTTTATTTAGGCTGTCCTAGGCTGGGGGACAGAATGAATTAGAAGTTGTTTGTATATTTTACAAGAGCGTCGCCATGTTTGTGGGTCATCGTCTCAGTAGCGTCTCACTAGCACCTCCTACAGGACAGAAATATTACTAAAGGGAGGGTTTCGGTTGCTACTCGCTAACAAGCAGCGCCGTGTAGCTCCCCCTGGGTCCTAATGCCCGCCCTCTACCTTCAGCACCTTCAACAGCCACTACATCATTTTAATTCAATAATGAGAGCTAGACTTATTATTTTTCATTTCAGTTCATAGTGTTGTTTCTGTGTGTAAAGTGCGTATCTGCGCTCAGTGATATCTTGTATGAAATGTTTGGATATATAATTTAAAAACA
>JBBPDE010000006.1:21924068-21934526 GCA_037974605.1 Nannopetersius ansorgii
TCCGTCACTTCCGCTAAGAGCTAAACGCTAGTGTTCCGTTTAGGACAGCACTGACCCTCAGCAGTGCGCACTACAGAAGGCAGTGCTCAGTGCGGACTACGCACTAAATCTCAGTGCACTGATGCAAATGCGCGATGTCGGACACACCCACAGACAGCCAATCACACAACGCAGACATTAACACACACCCATGAGTGACAGGTGGACATGTCATTAGGTGCCTCACCTTCTGGTGCCTGCTGCACTGCCATTCCCAGCAACTAATGACCTCACACACACACACACACACACACACACACACACACACATATAGCGGCCTCTAGCGGCCGGTGATGGGACGTGACACAGTAGTATAGATGTGTTCCAGGAGTATAGCGCTGCATGCTGCGCACAACCAAAAACACAAAAAGCAACGAACTTTCAAAATAAAAGTAATTTAAAAAAAAACAACCTGTGTTAAAGTTTCAGAAAATAATTGTCAGCTTTAAATAAATAATGCGTTAACCCGATGATAACATGTTCAGCCTTAAAAATCTTAGCCTGTAAAAATGGCATAAATCTGTCCTCAAAACTGGACAAACACATCCTAAATAGTGACGAGCGATGAAAATATCCCTGAGCCTTCATTAATGATGAAGTTTTCCATAAATATTTCATATTCTGATACTATTATTTTGGTGAAACTGTAAGTATTTTAAAAATGTGAATTGCCGTGCTTTCCCTCGTTTTGAACATCTTTGTAATCGGTGATGTCTTAACCGCTTGTGCGATGCATAAATTGAATCATTAAATGAATGAATGTTTCCAGTGACCCAGAAATAATATAACGGATGCTTTGCGTCCGAAAAGACGTTTGTTCGTTGCTGCTTTTCAGTTAATATTTTATTTTAAATGTTAAAATGTTAATAATGTTATGAATGTAACTCCTACGTTTAGGCTGGCAGCTGGAAGTGGTGAAACCCTTGGAGGATACGACGGCCGCTGTTGGTGAGCAGGTGGAGTTCACATGTGTTTTGAATGAGCCTGTGCTGGAGAAAGACGTGAGCTGGTACGCGAACGGCACTGAGCTGCGGCCAGATGACCTTTGGGACATGAAAGTTAAGGGATGCACATTCAGTCTTATCCTTAAAAATGCCCCGTTCCAGCCACCACAGGAAATCACCTTCGCCGCTCAGGATGCCATTTCAGTGGCCAAGTTAATCACTATTGGTAGGTGTGAGCTGAACCGGGACATACCCTCTTCCTGTGCTCATTAAGCTGCCATGTTAAATGCATCCACAGTGTAACTTACACTTCCTGGCCATGTATAAGTGACTGATACGCCTTTTCCACTGCACTGGTTCCAGTGCCGCGCTTTTCCACAGAAAAACAATTGGTGCCGGACCCTAAAACAAGCACCGAACCGGCGCCTAAACTCTGCTGGTCTCGTAGCGAGAACCTGTGACGTCACAAGCTGTGGGCGGAGTCTTGCACGTAATCGTTGTCGATCGCTTTAACGGTAATAACCCGCGGAATAAGCCGCATTTGGACTGAAATAAATCCTCAAAGTTTAGAGAACACCCAGCAAGCAGGAACTGAGTTCGGCCATGTTTGTTTCTGTTTAGTGGGCGTGGCCTGTCACGTATTCTCATGAGGCTCCGGTTGAGCTCCGGTCTAGTCTCTAGGTTCTCGGCTGGTTCCCGGTTCAGCACCAGTGTAGTGGAAAAGGGGTATGACTGTAGCCTGTTGCTATTTGTGAAGTGAGCGGTTTTCTGCTGCAGTATGTTAATATTTGTGTTCACTGTTAGCTGTTCCCGATCCCCCTGAAGATCCAGAGCTGGTGAGTAAGGGGCCAACATCCGTCACCCTTTCATGGTTTACGCCTCTTAATGATGGAGGGAGCCCAATCCTTGGCTATCGTGTGGAGATGCGACAGGTGAACAGTGCACTGTGGCTGCACTGCCATTCAGAACCGGTGTGTAATACTGAGCTTCTGGTGGAGAACCTAATCCCTGGATCGGGGTACAGGTTCCGGGTGGCAGCTATTAATCGTGCCGGTGTTGGTGACCCTGTCCAGCTTCCTCAAACTGTTATGCTTGGTAAGAGAAACAGTCTGCTATGGAGGTGTTTTGTTACAGTACAATATACATGTAGTATAATACAGCTTTTCACGGGAGTTACGTTCCAAGAGCGCCCGCATATTGTGAAGAAACACGGTGTTGTGTTTTGGTAAAACAAATGCCTAAGATTGACTGTTTTTAGTGTAAACTCTAAATGTGTCCCCAAATCTGCTCCCAAAACACTTTAATTTCATTTTAAACTCGGTTTAATGCATTACCCTTAAAGAACATGTAACGGTAATGTCACAACGCGGGGCGCAAGCCCTCCGTTGTGCGCTGCCTTGGGAGTTGCAGGAACGAACAAGAAGCCAAGGATTCATCCTGGTGTTTTTATTAAACAAAAAACAGAATAAACTAAACAGGCTCGCGGGCCGACCAGGAACGAGAGCACAGAATCAGGAATAGGAGCAAAACTAAAGGCGATGGACAGACGGCTGGTGCGGACACAAACAGAACTTAAATACTAAACATAATCAGGGATAAACACAAACCAGGTGGGACACAGGAACAGAAAACAGCTGCAACAGAAAAGCACATGACACCAAGACACCTGACCAAACTAGAGCAGAACACAAGTCAAAATAAAAGTCCCTAAACACACAGAGAACAGAGAACAGGGCAAAACCAGAACAAAAGCAACAAAAAAGCAGTGGCCTTCACCGGCCACTGGCCGTACCGTGACAGTAAATCAGCATTCACCTCTTTTCATTTAGTTTACAGTAATAAAAATGCAGGGCCTTAAGGAGGACAAACCGAAAAACATGAGAAAAAAGTTTAAAACACTGAAATACTAAAAGACAAGACATGGAGCCGTCACAACACGCTGAAGCTCGTTCCTGCGCACTACTTAACATTTTCGGATTGGCCTCTAAGTACAGCGATATTATATTTTTCTTGATGATTTTGCACTAAAATGCTATGTATATATATATATATGAAAGCGGAGGATATTTGCAGTTTCTACATTATTGTGGGGATTTCTGCGTAATATTATCAGTAAGGTTCTCAGAAAAAATACACGTTGGACTGAATCTGCCACTGCTGATCCGCATAAAAGTGGGGGGTTATGCTTAGAATTAGCAGTATATACATCTATTAGTATTAATTGTTTGTAATACCCTAACTGTTCCTGTATGTTATATGTTATGTGTTATGTGTTTAAACAGTTATTTGTAATTTGTATTGTTGTTTTTTAACTGAAAATGTAAGTTGGCAACCTGAACCAACAAAAAATTCTGAACCCAAGCATGGTGTAATGTCATGTTAAATTATAATACCTAATCACATTTCTATCAGGAATCCATAAAAAAATATATGGATAGTATAGGAAGTATTGGAAAAAACATAGTATAGGATTTATTTATTGTTAGACAATAATTAAAGAAACTGTCACCTACAACGATCAGAAATGCCAAAGGGAATCTTTGACATTAATTCCTAACATAAACCTATGAAATTTAAATAACTTGATAGATGAATCAGACTTGGAATTGGATACATGCTTGTTGATGTTCTACTGAAACCAGTCAGTCAAATGGCTTAAGTTTGTAAAGCAAACTGTGGCTGTTTTGAGGAATCCAGGATTTAGAGACTGGTTTTGATTTTGTGTATCTTCACCCTTATGTATCTTATGTATCCTTTACCAACACCTTAAGTCCTAACTAATGAGAGCTGTGGCTTTGTTGTATCTACCAAAAAAAGCTGGATGTTTCAAGATTTGAACCTTTTGTTTCCAACATAAACTTAATCAAGTAAGGCCCTAAATATGCCTCTTCATATGGTGCAGCGCATGAGTTAATCCAGGACCCAGGTTTTCTGTTTTACCCAGTACTTACTACTGGTTACATCGTTATAGTCAAGCATTTAAACGTCTACTGAACTAGAACACATGTAATGTGGAAGCATACAACTGTCTTTAAGTGCCTCTTTTTATTTTGGCCTTCAGATGTACCAGTGACCGTCACCAAGAAGTTAAGTAGCTCAAAGCTCCAGAAGGCCAAGATGACCCGCCTGGAATGTGAGCTCTCCTCTGAGAACAAGCCAGTTTCGTGGCTGAAAGATAATCGAGAGATTGAGATAGGAGCCAAGTACCAAGTGGTAACAGAGGGTAAATCCCAGGTTTTGCTCATTAAGGATTTCCAGTCTGCGGATCAGGGCGTCTATACTTGTGTTGCTTCAGACGAGGCTGAAACCTCAATCAACCTGGACCTTGAAGGTAACTCACCGCGTTCAGTTCACTCTACGGCTTACACACTAACCTCAACACATTACTGTATGTTGGACTACTTATGTAATCTATGAAAGTGCGGTAATTAGGTATTTTAATCTATATGTTCCTGAGTGGTGTGGCTGTTCAAAAGGATCGCGTGTTTAATGGACCAACAGAAATTCGCTAACCTCAAATGACATTGAACCGTCCATCAAAGTTCACAAAATGTCTTGCTCATGTTTGACTCAGCAGGGCTTTATATTTGCTGGATATGATGTTTTCCCTCCATTCAGAAAATTGGATAGGATGTGAATAGGTGGATAGGTGGATCTTAAACCAAATACTAAGCCCCCGTACACGAGCACCCGCGTATAATGAAAACCGCGTTGTATTTTGGTCAAAAAAGCCTTAAAATGCCTATTTTTATAGTGTAAACCCCAAATATGCCCCCAGAACACTTTAATTTCACTTTAAACAGAAAATGTAAAGATAAACCCGAGGTTTAAAGACGGAGAAGTCACGAATGAGAGAGATACACACACAGAGAGGGAGAGAGAGAGAGAGTGTAAGAGAGAACGAGAGATAGACGATCTGTGCGCTCCAGAATGGGAGAGAGATACAGAGAGAGAGAGAGACGTGCGCTCCGGAAAAGTCACGAACGAGAAAGACAGAGAGAGAGAGCACGCGAGAGAGAGAGATACAGAGAGAGAGAGAGGCGCACGCTCTGGAAAAGTCACGAACAAGATATTTTTAAAGGGAAATGAGAAAGAGACAGATACAGAGAGAGCGCGCTCGCGAGAGAGGGAGTAAGAGAGAGAGACCGAGAGAGCGAGAGAGAGACACAGAGAGAGAGAGTAAGAGAGAGAGAGAGTAAGAGAGAGAGAGACAGTGAGAGAGAGCCATACGGCCATGCAGGGGGAGCCAGAAGAACTAAAATGAGTTAAAAAAACCCATATTGGCACGAAAAAGAATATTTGCAGGTTCTGCGTTGTTTTGAATATTTCCGCATAAAACGATCGGTTTCGTTCTCAAAAAAAAACCGCGTGTGACTGGATCCGCGAGTCCCGATCCGCGCAAAACTGGGGGTTTACTGTATTTCAGTAACGTTTGTCGTTATAAGCCAGTATAAAAAAAGAGTCTGTCCAGAACTGTTACGCAAGATAAACTCATATACTGTGATATTGGTAATTGCAGGAGATGACACAGTGACTTCTCCGCTCCAGTCAGAGGAGGGTGGCCAGCCTAGCTTGCCCCCAGAGTCTGCCTCTGAAGGTGATCTGCACGCTCTGTGGGAGGCTTTGGCGAAGAAGCGCAGGATGAGCAGGGAACCCACATTAGATTCCATCTCTGAGCTGCCAGAAGAGGATGGCAAAGACAAGTCACAAAGTCAGGAGGATAAAGGCCAGGTGGAAGAACAGAGCAAAACGAAGGAGACTGCCTCCGAACTTACCTCCAATATCAAACCAGAGCCACATTTGTATACCAGCTCTGAAGACGAGTCCGGCAGCAGAGGATCAAGTATTGTTTCCTACCTCAAGCAGAGTAGCAAATCTGGCCTCACCGTGGAAAGCCACAGTGAAACCATTGCCTCCACAAAACTGTATGGGCTTTTCCAAAAGACTGAGGAATCAGTGCAGCAGACCAAAGTGCAGAGCACGGAGATCAGCAAGGAAGATGAGCCGGAGTTGGAGGAGGCTGCTATCAAGATACAGGCAGCTTTCAAGGGTTACAAAGCAAGGAGGGACATGCGACCTGCGTTCAGAGACGTGTTCAAAGATCAGACCAGAGAGCCTAATGGGACAATTCACCTTGAATGTGTTACCGAAGGAAAGCCAGATAAGGTTCGCTGGCTGAAGGACGGTGAGCCTCTGGTTGATGGCAAACACTACCATATTGACATCTACAATGACGGCACCTGCTCTCTGATTATAACCGCTGCTACGACCAAAGACACTGGGGTGTACACTTGCGAGGTCACAAACAAGTTTGGCGTTTCCGCCCACAGTGGAAAAGTGACGGTCGGAGCGTTGCGAGAGTCGTCTGGTCGCCGGCCGCTCACTCTGGGCTACAGTGCAGACAGTGAACCTGAGAGTTCCTCCGGCAGTGAAATGGATGAGTCCCTGCGACAGGCCAGCAAGAGGTTACGGAGGCTCCTACGGACTCGCCTTCCACCGGATGTGGAGGAGGAGCCTTTCGTCAGTGCGGATGAGGGAGACCTGCAGCCGCCTGATCCACACTCATACCGCGAGGACGACCATTATATCTATATTCGTTTCGACAACCACACCGAAGCCGAGGTTGCATCTCAGCGTTTCCAGAAAATGTTCACACAGCAGGGAGTGCCTGTAGAGACCACTATTCTCAAAGCAGGGCCTAAAGTAGAATTGCGCATCAAAAAGATGACTCAGGAGGGCTCCGAGACACCGACTCCGGATCGACAGTCACCTGCTTATATGACTGGAGCCCCTGGTATGACAGATTTATTTTTATCCGGTGTCTCCATTGTGTGATGAAGGTAGTGTTTAGGTAGTTACGTATGTAGGAGCATGGTTGAACGGAATGTTTTGCGACAGTTTCTGCTTTTTGTTTTTGATCTCAAAGGGCCAGCCAGCTTATTTCCTCTGAATTATCTTCTCTTGCATGAAAATGTTTGCTTAAGCTTCTGCCTTTCCCTGCAAGTAGTGCTTTGCAATGTTTTGTCAGGTTTTTCACTAATTCCTCCTGTATCTCAACCACTTCTGTGGGGCTCACAGCAGCCCCGGTCTTCCTGACGCAGCTCCAAAACCAAGAGGTGCCTGAAGGGTACCCAGTGAGCTTTGACTGTGTGATCATCGGCAAACCACCTCCTAGCATACGGTGGTCCAAAGATGGGAAAGTGCTTGAGGAAGATGACCATTATATGATCAATGAAGACCAGGAAGGATGCCATCAGTTAATCATTACAGCTGTAAAGCCACCTGACATGGGCGTTTACCGTTGTATGGCTGAAAATGACAGTGGCATTGCTTCCAGCAAGGCGGAGCTTAGGGTGGAAAGTGAGTACGCTGTTACAAGAAAGGGTTCTCAAGCTCATGAACAGGGCTCTCAAGTCTCACGCAATGAGCGTGAGACACACGCATCTGACTGTCTTCACACGCTCACGCCACACCTCCGACAATCCCCTCCCCTGCTCACAACCCAAGCCCCCACAACCCAGCCGCTCGGCCGCACATCCCGAAAATCTCACGCACAGATTTTTGGTCAACTTGAGAGCCCTGCTCATGAAAAAGAAAAAGCTAAAACAGCTGCTTTTAGTTTCATTTATGACAGATATTGTTTAATTGTTTAATTTTTGTAAACCTCCAAAGATATAAAAAACCCTTAAAACGTGTTTTCCATTTTCTGTTTTTAGTTCGATCTAATGAATTTGATTTGAGTAGAAAGAAAGTGTTGTCATAATTTAATCTTGCAGCACCAAACAGCGTAATTAAACTGTAGCGTAAGCTGATGATATGAGGTGCAATTGTGTTATAACAGTAGGAAGTCCCATGCTTGCTATTTGTTTAGGATTTTGAGTAAGAAGGAAAAATAAGGTGCTGGGCCTTTAAAGTGGAATTAATGGTGTCTTGAAATATTATGTTTTTGCTGACCTGCCACTTTCTTTTGTTGGAGATTTTGTAACATCTTTTACAAAATCTTGACGGCTATGCATGAGTTTGCACTGACAACACCTGAAAAAGCATCCATGTCTTTCATCTTATGCTTACATTACTAATAATAGTCATCTACCTCATAGTGGACTGACCACAACTAACCTTAGCCTAAAGTTTCATCCCTTTTCCTAGCTGATTTGTAAAACCCATACAAAAGAAAGCATTTCAGATTTTCAATCAGCAGTCTGACAACAGTCTATAATGCATAATGTGTGTTTTTATTTTTACAGTGTCTTGTAGCTCAGACTACGATACAGCTGCAGATGCTACAGAGACATCCTCCTATGTTAGCGCTAAAGGCTATGTTTCCAGGTAAAATGAGTTGTTGTTAAAATCTACAGTAATTGTCAAAATGAATAAATGATACATTAGGGCTGTAACGGTACATGTATTGGTACCGAACAATCACGGTACATGGGTCACGTTACACGGGTTGACGGTACATGATGTCTTTCGGAGAATGCACGGTACGACGGAGAAGACGTGACTGAAGTAATCCGGAATCACAGAGGGACCAAAAAACGCAAGTAAATCATAAACCTGGGTCAGAGTGTGGTGCAATAGTGCCACCTACTGGCTTACCTCTTACACATACCTGAAAATATAAGCAAGAGTGTGTGTTTACTGGTTAATACACTGCTGTTTATTTAAAATAAACAAACACAAATCAAGCCTCATTCTTTAGAACTTTTTGTTGCTTAACTTTGCTGTGAACCGTACCGAACCGTGACCCCAAAACCGAGGTACGTACCGAACCGTGTCATCTGTGTACCGTTTCACCCCTAATGATAGACAATATTGATAAGTTACCAAATCTAATGTTTATCATTCTAAACCTCATTTTACTCTTTTGACAGTTTACTTATGTAATCTATAAAAGTGCAGGATAATTAACTATACAGTACTGTTAGTTTGTCTCAGTGCTAATGTTTACACAAATAAAGTGGGATATTGATTAAATGTATGTGCCCATAAATAAAGCATTAACCTCATAAAGCATGCAGACTGTTTCAGTAAACTGCAGAAAATACCAGTCTTCACTGTCCAAGCGCTGCTCTGTGCTTCCCCTGAAACCTCTGTGACCTCTGTCCTCATGTCGTTACCTAGTTCTGAGCATAGGGACACAGAGGCCTTTGAATCTGTGGTGGAGGATGAACAGCTCCCTCAGGTGGTGGATGAGCTGCATGACCTCCACCTCAGTCCAGGAGCACCCAACGCTAAAATGAATGTCAGGGTCAGAGGTCAGTTATATTTGAACCTCCAGTGTGTGCTGTTGTGTAGATCGTAAGCATTTTATGAACGTTTGTCTTTTCTTGGAGCTTGCAAGCTGCTCCTAACATGTCAGTGTTTACCTTCAGGATTCCCCTCACCAAGAGTTTACTGGTTCAAGGACGGCAGGCCATTGCATGCTTCCGACAAGACTGTAGTGTCCTCAGAGAGGGACGTCTACAGTCTGGAGATTGTGGATGTAAAGAGAGAAGACAGCGGGGAGTATTCCGCCTACATCAGTAATTCAGCAGGCTCCGCCTATTCCTCTGCACGCATGATCATACTCGGTAAATATGATGGTGTGAATATTGTACAGTAAATATGGTACTGTTTTGGTACTGTTTCTTTTGTTTTGTTTTTAAACTTGTGTCCATATTCTTGTGTTAGGACCAGGGGAGCGCATACCAGAACATCTCAAATTGAGAGGTATGTGCTGAAAAAGCAAAACAACGTAAAAAGAATCGGTTGTCAGATTGCATGTTTATGTTTTCTGTGTCCAGTATCATAGCAGTCCAATTTAACAGTTTTTAAGTTTTTAAGCAGGACATTCTTCTCATGTCCCATTCACTTGTGTTCAACTCTGGTCTACCTCATATAGACTCAAAGGAGCCTCTGGTGCCTCCGCGATTTCTGGAACGGTTCTGCAACAGGACAGTGAAACGGGGAGCCAGCATCACTCTGTCAGTCAAGGTTGAAGGTGCTGTATTACGGCTCCACATTTAGAACACACTTTTACTGTTACTGTCAATGTTACTTTGTAACCTGTGGTTTCATTCTAATCCTATTTGCAGACTGTGCCAGGCGTTAAGTCAAGTTGTTTTCATTTCCGGTCCACAATAACAATAGCAATATGTTACACGGGACTAAATGAAATTCACAAACAGCCCAAACGGTATAAAGAACAGACGTAGACTACTTAAGCACTGATGTACGTTACTCTGGACAAAAGCGTCTGCTAAAGACCGTAAACGTTGCTGTAAACAACAGTGCAGAATATAAACTCATTTGTACAGAATATATCAGACAGAGGGCATGAAGAACAATAATTGGGGTGATGATGGCCTAGTGGGTAGGATACTTGCCTCTGGGTCAAGAGGTCATAGGTTCGAATGCTGCCTTCAGCACCACCACTGGGTTCCTGAGCAAGACCCTTAACCCCAAGTTGCTCCAGGGAGAGACTGCCCCCTGT
>JBBPDE010000008.1:0-18702 GCA_037974605.1 Nannopetersius ansorgii
ATTGTTATATATATTATTCCTTTACTCTCTTTCTTTTGCTCTCTCTCTCTCTCTCTCTCTCTCTCTCTCTCTCTCTCTCTCTCTCTCCCTCCCACCCTTTCTCTCTCTGTCTCGCAGCTATTTCTCTACCACTTCTTTCTCTGTCTCTCTCCCTCTCACCCCCGTCATTGTTGCATACTCTTAATGAGACACTATTGTGTTGCAGACTCTGCCGTGCTGCCGGCCGTTTATTTATCTCCCAAATTATTTATGCATGGATTTATTTGCTCATTAATTTGGATTCACAGGGAAATTAAACACATGAGAGCTTTTGGGCGCGCCATTGTTCAGCAGCTGCACTCTCCCCTACATTATCTCTCTCGCTGCTACCCAGGCAAAGTGTTGTGGAAGAGTCAGAAATACTGAATATGATAAGGCTTAGTCATTAAGAGGCAGAACGGACAGAGGTTTAGTGCTGACTTTTCTCTCACCATTATACTTCATCGAAGCCAGTCTAACATCTTGACTCCATGTACCAGTGAAGTAAAGCTATTTCTAGCACAAACCTGTCAATTCACCGAATGATCCATAAGCGAACATCATTTATTTCAAATATAAATGTATAATTATAAATGATAAAAAAACATTTTTAGAAGCATATAGGGGGGGTTCTTCATGTACAAAAGTTACATCATATATACACTGTATGGACAAAAGAATTGGGACACCTGACCATTACACCAACAAGGACTTAAATAACATTGCATTTAATATGGAGTTGGTCCCACTTTGCAGCTATAACTGCTTACACTATTCTCGAGTTTCTGTGGGAATTTGTGCCCATTCACTCTGTAGAGCACTTGTGAGGTCAGGCACTGTTGAGAAGGTCTGGGTCAAAATTTCTGTTCCAGTTCATCCCAAAGATGTTAGGTGGGGTTGAGGTCAGGGCTCTGTGTGGACCAGGCAAGTTCTTCCACATTGAACACATCCCTGATGTCTTTATGGAGTTTGCTTTGTGCATCGAGGCACAGTCATGCTGGAATAGAAAAGGTCCTTCTCCAAACTGTGGCCACAAAGTTGGAAACATGGCATTGTCTAAAATGTCTTGATATACTGAGGCATTAAGATTAAGCCCTTCACTGGAAATAAAGAGCCTACCCCAAACCCTGAAAACCCCTAGTCCATATAGTGTATATTTCATATTTTGGTGCCACTTGGAGATATTTGTGAGGCTGAAAAGCGTGCAGTAAAATACAGTAGAATGACAGGGAATTTAGAACAAATAGTTCCTTTCATATTAACCATGGAGGTTCTGAATGTATAAACTTCTGATCTGTTCCAGACATTGCACTACTGCACCACAGCTCAAACACACCCTCATTCCACACTGTTATTTAAGTACAATGTCAACATCAACAGTCTTAGAACAGAACACAGGTAGAACCTTTATACTGAGCAGAATATGCACAAAAATATGCACAGCACCCAAAACAGTTAAGCAAGGCTAATTATGCTCTCTTTATAATGAAACTTGCAGTTGTTAAGTGTTTTAAGTACTAATATAATAACGATAGAATACCACCATTTTCCACACCTCTAACCTAAATACTACATTAGCTACAACATTATAACTGACAGGCGAAGTGAGTAACATTGATTATCTTGTGAAAATGGCACCTGTCAAGGTGTGATATATATTAGGCAGCTAGTGAACAGTCAGATCTTGAAATTGATGTCTTAGAAACAAGACAAATGGGAAAACGTAAGGAGTGCATGTCGCACACTCAGAAGAACACTGTGGAAGCGATATCAGGAAGGAGGCAAGCCAGAGATTCCTGTTGCTCTGGCAATGTTCTGCAGGGAAACCTTGAGCCGTGGCATTGATGTGGAGATTACTTTGACAGATACTACCCACCTAAACATTATTGTAAACCAAGTACACCCCTTCATGGCAACACTATTCCCTATCGGCAGGTCTTTCAGCAGGATAATGCACCCAGCCACACTGAAAAAAAAAACATGACAAAGAGTTCAAGGTGATGATTTAACCTCCTAATTCCCCAGATCTCAATCCAATCAAGCACCTGTGGGATGTGCTGGACAATCCAGTCTGATCCATAGAGGCCCCACCTCTCAAACTAACATGACTTATAGGATTTGCTGCCGGCATCTTGGTACCAGATACCACAAGACACCTTCAGAGGTCTTGTGGAGTCCATGGCTTGATAGAGCTGTTTTGGCTGAATGATGGGGGTTCTACAGAATATTAGGCAGGTTATTTTAAAGTTATGGCTGTTGTAAGCCATCTGCTTATACTAACCATATAGCCAGAACACATACAATTTAATAGCTACAAATGTGTTTACCATCTTATGTTTGAGGATTTGGGGTGGGGGGTCTATGTATGTATGTGAGTGTGAGTTCTGACCAAAATCTTTACTTCTGTGGAGGACCTTAAAACTAAATATTATGAATCATCGGATTATGCTTGAATTGAAAGAACAGCAGAGGAATCATATATTTCTCAGTATTAAATATATCACTGAGTTTGTACTATACATGATAATGAAGAACCAGATTGTGAATAAATAAGGTTTAGGTTGAAACAGTACACCTATCCATTCGATAGGTACAGAAAACATCTGTGAGAAATTCATTGTTCAGGCTACAGGACCCTCAATGGATTCAAGACGACGCACTCCACTGAAACTGCTCTACTCGCTGTCTCTGAAGAACTTCATGCGGCTAGATCAGTCAACCTGTCTTCTGCTCTGATCCTCCTTGACCTCTCTGGTGCCTTTGACACTGTCAATCATCAGATCCTCCTCATCACACTCTCCAACTTTGGGATCTCGGGCACAGCCTGGCAAAGGTTTGGATCCTACCTTGATGACCGGAGGTACCAGGTAGCATGACCAAGCACCCAGTCTGCTCCACAAAGATTAATCACTGGTGGTCCGCAGGGTTTGGTCCGTGGACCGTTTCTCTTTTCTCTGTAGACTGGATTTCTTGGGGATGTAATATTCTCACATGTTTTTCCTACTACTTTTATGCTGATGATATGCAACTTATTCTCTCTTTCCTTTCCAGCGACAACCTCAGTGGAAGGTTCGAGTGGAACCTCTAGTAACAATTTAGTACCTTTTTTTCTAAGAAAGTAAAACAAATCCTGAATGCAGCCAAAGAAAAACAAGGCATCATGCAGATGACTGAAATCTGAGATTACTTGTTGCTGATCATAATCACTCTCTGCTGCCTTTGGCAGTGTTTTCACTTGCGCTGACCCTTTTCCTAACATTCCTGTCACCTTCGCCTCGGCTGTGTGTTCAGTATCAATGCTGAAAGGAATTTGAATCTGTGGGTAGCTGATGAATCCTTGGAGGTCAAAGATGGCAACTGATGAATCCTTTGAGGTTAAAGTCTTTTAGATAAGAAAAGATAATGAGATTTCTAACATGAATGCTGTATGCAGCTTATGCCCACACAGACACATCTGGACTGAAGAGGTTTGGCTTCCACCCCGTACGAAGATGCTAATGTTTTTGACACCTGGCTATTTAAAAAAAAAAAGTAATATAATTATTTAGATATAACAACTAAACCTGAACAAATGCAGAGATATTATTATCTATAGAAGTATTGTGGCCAATTTCATTTTCAAAGTACCACACATGAGTCTTAAAAAGCTCATGTATATTTTTCCTATATATTTTTTCCTGATGGTAATATTACTACTAGCAACAACAATAATGATGATCTTATTGCAGTTCAAAGTATTTTACATGGAGCTGATGGTTATAAGTAGTTTCCATAAAATGACTACTTGGGCGAGTTACTAATAAAACTTAATTTATAAATGTAATGACTATATAATGACTGTTTTCGGCACAGATGGCATGCAATACTGACTTCCAGTGATTCTCTGTGTTGGCACTGTTCTTCTGGGCAAGCTTGTCCATTTCATTCTCTACCAAAGAGCAGATCTGGTTCTCTTTGTTTCATCTGTAGTCCTCACCAGCCTGAAAATCACATGCTGTAATTTAAATTATAATCTTTCAAGTGGTATTGAAAGTATGTTTACTTAGTTATGCTGGTGCTATTTTGTTTGTATAGCCTATCAATAAGGGCAGTATTTTATTTCGTATAGATTGAAAGAGAAAGAAAAAACAATAATTTGCACAATAGCAACACATTTGAATATTACAGTACCACAATAAACATCTAAATCATCACAGTATTCCATACCCCAGGACAATAATTCCATAAATACATAATTACATAATTCATGATGTAGTTAGTTCTATAGTCAAGTGCATTTATATTCTATTCTACTATGGTCCAGTTTGCAGTTTTGATGTTATTCCATTGGTTTGACAAAAAAAAAGCATGAAATATTGATTTTCTTCCTGCAAGCATATTTGTGAGCACAAATTAATAATAAATATCTCATTTTCTACAATACTGGTAAAGACAGAATTGCTCCTGTAGTGTCAATGAATGAAGGCAGAAATGATTAAACAAACAGGTAAATATTTAAATCAGTTTAATTTATAAAGCCCTTTTTACAACTAATGTCACAAACAGTCTGGACTGAATCTGGGCAGGAGCCCCTAGTGAGCAAGCCATGGTTTAGAAAAACTCAATGAACCTGGAAGAAGAATCCTAGGGAGGAACCAAGACATCCACCTTTGGTCAACACCAGAGAATGAAGTAGAATAAACTGTATTTCCCTATGGAGGTAACTAATAATTAAAGGGCTTAGTGTACAGACTTAATCACTGCTGAGCAGCTGGAAAGCTAGGAGCTGACTGTATAGGAGCACTTAGAGTCTGTAGTAGATTTTGTTGCAGTCTGTGTGAGGTTTGACTAGTGGTTCTAGAGTTTCCAGGTCACAATTGAAAGAACAACAACCTTCACTAGAGACTTTGAACAGGAATAGCCCTTGGATTCGAGGGTCGGAGCACAAGCATGCAGTTCAAGGCAGCTGGATCAGTCCAGTACAAGTGAGCAAGATGGCCAATCTGGATCACAATCTGGGGGGAGTGGTGATCCAGAGCCCCAATGGTCGTAGACTTGAAAACTGAGACTGTGTCCAGAATGGGGCTTCGTATGAAAAGCCCCTCCCCCCTCTCGATTTCAGACTTTTGGGAACTTTTTAATAGCCAGCACCATAAGTGAGTGTCAAAATTGGTGAGAGGAGATACACTATATGGGCAACATCAAAGACATTTTACACCGAACCTATCCAATCATGTCTTTGTGTTTTGTGCTTTGTATTCGCTTAGTACCCCTCAAGACTTTTAGACCTTCAGCGTCTACACAAAGCTATTGCAAAAAGAAAATTAGACCCAGATATATCACCTGCACTAGATTTGCAGTAATTCTTCAACATTTGTGTTTATTACTCACGACTCATACACAATCATATCCCATTAATCTATACCTAATTACAAGGCCTACAGCACCTGGTAGGAATATAATTGTGGCTCTATTAATGTACATTTGGGGCGGGGGTGGGGGGTGTCATGCTGGTACACAGGCCTGTGTCAATGTGTGAATGTGTCCGTGTGTGTGTACAATGTGTGTGTGTGTGATGTGTGTCTGTGTGTATGTGTGCGTGATGTGTGTCAGCGGGTATTAAACTCAGAGTGAAAACGTGTTACTCACGCCTGTCATCCTCTTTGGCCTGCTGTTGAGCAAAAGTGACAGTGATGTTCAGCGTCTGACGGCAGGACCCAGGAGGCCAGCACCTGAGAGAGAGAGAGAGAGAGAGAGAGAGAGAGAGAGAGAAATCAAATTAAAAAAGAGAAGAAACAGAGAGTGAGAGAAAAAGAGAGGAGAGAGAGAGAGAAATAGGGAGAAATGAAAAAGAAAGGAATGGAGAGAGAAAAAGACAGAGCAAAGAGGAAAAGGAAGTGTGTGTGTGTGTGAGAGAGAGAGAGAGAGAGAGAGAGAGAGACAAAAAGGACGAGAGTGAAGAAAAAGAGAGAGAGAGCATTAAGAAAAAGAGAGCAAGAGAGATAAAAGAGAAAAAAACAGAAGAAAATGAGATGGAGGAGAAAGAGAAAGGTGCTAGAAAGAAAGAAGGAGAAGGGGAGTGAAGAGAAGTATAGAAAGCAAATGAAAAGGAGAGGAGGAACACTAAGAGACAAAAGGAGAGAACAGAGAGCAAAGAGAGAGCAAAGAGAAAAAGACAATGAGAGAAAAAGAGGATGAAAAGGACAGAGAAAAGAGAGAAAGAGATAAGAAAAGAGGACAAGGGAGAGAAGAGAAATAGAATGATAGAAGGAATGAGAGAGAAAATAGAGGGAGAGAGTGGAGAGAGCGTGATAGCAAAAAAGCAAAAAGAGTGTGAGAGAGAGACAAAAGAGAATAAGAGAGATGAGAAAGAGAGAAAGATAAGATGGACACAGAGATGGACAGTCTGTCACTGTCAGCACCCTTTCCCCCTTTGTCCCCATGTGTTCTCCACATTTTGCATGTATTACCTTATGTAACCTTGGACCTGAATTATCATAATCAGTGAGCCAGGATATATTGCATAACCCCAGAACCTCGCTGGCTTCATGGTCTGGGACCACTATGATAAAAAACACGGGGAATCAGAGCGAGAGGATAATGAGATCATCAGAGGAGGAGACACTTCACTGCTCAAAACATGAATGAGATAGCCCTAGGGTCATCACGATCACTCAATTAAACTCGATTATCACTAATGATCTTTTACCTTGTCGACGCATTGCCAATAATTAACTTTCAGTTTGCATGATGATAATGCATATTTTAACATTTTACTGCTCTTACAGTAAGACACAGTGTTTGACAGATACACCTTTTCTTATATAAGACAGTAAAGGTTTTCTTTTAAACGAAATTATGTTAAAGGCTTTTCTTTTTCCACTAAAATCCACTTTGATCTTTAAAAACTATGCATGGCTTTTTTGGTCCATTTCTTCCTGTTTTTCAAACTCTGCTTAGTATATTAAATGTAAAACAATCTTTGCATACATAATTATATACTATATTATATATATCATATATACTGACAGCCTTGGAGACACTCTGTCCAAAGTATTTAGGTAGTTCTTTTAATCAGTGAATTAACTACTTTAAAATGCACACGCTTAATAAAATCACCACAGAACAGAACAGCCAATAGAACAAGCAGCCGCCCATGAGCCTAAGGTCACCAAACGCAATGTCAGGTGGAATATGGGTCTGCAGCTTATTCACTTGAATATGAACTGTGTGCTTGCAAAAGTCTCCGCTTCTTATCAGTTCATAACTGAGCAATTCCAAGACCCACTTCATTTTCTTAGAGCTGTAAGCATATTGGCCTTGTCCATGAAATCAAAACCATTGATTTAAATGGATGTGCACACACCAGGGCAGGCAGTGGCATATTTAAACTTCTTTATTAAGAGTGACTTACAGTTAAATCACGTTACAGAGTCTTGCGCAAGAAATTGGTGTTTTGGCGGTGCATGGTGTGCTCACCCAGATGGAGAATTGAACTCCAGTCTGCTTGGTGAAGAACAGTGTATTGCCCACCATGCTACATCAACCACTTCATTTGACTCATTTAGCTTAGAAACAGAGTTTGTGAAGAGTTACATAACTGATACAACACATGATGAATTCACTAAATGATGCTGAAAGTTTCCATTAAGTCCAGGAATTCAGATGAGGACATAGAACACAAAACTAAGAATGAGATTCATCTAAGGGTCAGACTTTTAGGCACTTGATGTCTCCACAATTACATGGAACTTGTCTATGGAAGTATTTCTGAAAATGAATTTCTAACACTGAATTTTTTCAGCATCAAAGTCAGACTTTGAATTATAAAAACCATCAAATTTCTAGCACATTTTTTCCGCCTCTGATTTTTTCAATGTCTAAACAAAATCAGTGTAAAAAAAATTCAGTTTTTAAAAATTCATCATCTCCAAAAAAAATTCAGCATAACAAATTCAGTGTGAAAAAAAATCTATCTAAAATAATAATTCAGTGTAAAAAAATCAAATATTCTCGAAATATTCAGTGTTAAATAATTCTGTCTTCAGTGTTAGAAATTCATACTCAAACTCCGATGGCACAGAAATACGTCCATACTTGTCTAAGCTTATCACTGGCATGCAACTCTTCCAGCCTTTCAAGTGCAACTTCCAAATGCACCATAAGGGTGTAGGCGCCAAGAATGGACATACGGGC
This sequence comes from Nannopetersius ansorgii, assembly GCA_037974605.1. NCBI lineage: Eukaryota > Metazoa > Chordata > Actinopteri > Characiformes > Alestidae > Nannopetersius > Nannopetersius ansorgii. Next base: position 8,194 of record JBBPDE010000008.1, read on the forward strand.
CTACGGTCAGCTTCCCTCGAAGTGAAATTTCATGTTTTATTATTAAATGTAAAACAAAATCTGCTCCAACATTAGCATTATTACACCTACAAGCCTTCCTGGCCTAATGCCATTTTCTTTTCTCTGGGTATCATCAGTGCAAATGCAGCTTCCAGTTTCCATATGGATGCAAGTATAGCAGAGGCTGTTCGTGTCTACAGCTCCATCTGGAGAAATGGAAGAAGTCGAATGACTAAATCAAAGCATTGCGTTTTTCATAATCATGCCTGAGCTTATTGCTACAATGATGAAAAATCCACGTTTCATTTATCATTTACCCTATGTTCCATATGACTGCATTTCATGTAACTTCTGTCATTTACTCCTGATACACAGGGCCTATAGGCCACTGTGCCATGTTTAATCATATACTCTCACAACTGAAGTGTTTTTGTTTTTTATTCTTTTGGCGAAAATAAATGAAGAAAATGTAAATGCGAGTACAATGCAATTTTTTCTTTGCAAGCTTTTTTTCTCAGTTTCTTATTGTTACCATGAGACAACAATATTGAAAACCTCAAGCTGTGCCGCACACATAAACGATAATATTACAATAACTTGGCTCTGGCACATTGCCTTTGTGTTATTTGGCCTCCACTATTTACATGCCAGCATACTGTAGCCTACATCAAATCCATAATGTATAAAGCATGGATGCGGAACAGGCGGCATCTTAAACAGTATTTGTTGATGTTATTATGAACACTGTCTGGGGTCTACAGTAGGGTTAACATCACAGCAGACGCTAATGCTGTTCGCAAGGCTGTGATACAACTTGGCAGCTTGGTTGTTAAACCCAATTTATCTCAAATAAGACCAGGGTCATTGCATCAGACCTGAATACACAATCAGTCATTTATAACCCTGAAAAAGACATACAAACGTAATAGTAGGTTGACCATTCCACAAATCACCATTTCCCTGCTTTTCCTCCCTGAAACAACGTACGTTTAAATTCCTCCCTTGGGTCCTGTGGCACACAGTCAGGCCATTTGGATTGGTCCATAAAACTGCTAGGTTGAGACAGAGCTAGTACCATGAAATTTACAACCAAACTTTGGCCTATTTAATGACTACAAAAATGCTAATGTGACTAACTCTCACAAAAGGCTACATTAGCCAGAGTTTTTGTAGGTTTATTGGATTTATAGGTTCATTTATAATGCTTGAATAGGATTTTGGACAGAATGCTGTGTATTGTGGGACTGAAACACTTTCTATAACTTGCATGGATATTTAGTTCTTATATGGTTCTTGAAAAGGTTCAACAAAGCACCAATGATAATTCTGCTATTGTTAAGTCAATGTATAATTTTTTTTGCAAAGATTCATCATATGCCAGTGTTTTCTAGGTTTTATGGACTTGTATTGCACTGCCTCAAGATCACGCGTAATTTGTACATCTTTCTTTACAAAAATCAAATGCATTTGTTCTATAACATAGTCTGAATGGAAAACATTATACATAAAACATACAAAGACACAAAAACACTTTACTGGAATCCTTTACACTTCTTGGAGGAGGAGATTTATCTGGATTTTTGAAAGCCTTTTGGATTTTGAAATCTGCTTGGTACCAATTATTCGAATAGGCAAATATAAATTCATCTCCATTCAGCTTCAGTTGCAGTGCTTTCCTTTTGAGTAGGTTTCTTTAGGCCTCACTAGATGCTGGGTCTGCACCCATTAGGCTTGTATTTGACTGCGCACACCAGGCTTCTTTCCAGCCCCAACCAAACTACAAACTGTCCCATGAAGACTGAAAGCGCCTGTCCTGCCATGACGAGGACAAATTCCCTGCAGGATCTCACCTCTGCCATTTTGTCTCTGTCTGTCAAGCGCGCCCCCCGCCCCTCCCCGGAGAACAAAGTGTGCCCGTATCTCCGCAGTAACATGCGCACAGGCGGCAGCATCCGCTCCAGATTTTCTGCTGATACACGCCACACGCCGCTGTGAATGACAAATAGTCGTTTTATTATCTGCCATAGATGGCATTCCACTAGCAGCCTCTTTATTACATTCTCTCTCTCTTTCCCTCTCTGTCTCTCTCTCTCTGCTTCTGCTATTAGAGTGCTGCATCATTAAGCTGGATAATGCCATTTTTAAAAAGGCTGACGGGCGCTGGGTTTTTATGAGTGGCGGCGGCTGTGCTGGAATAGCTGCGGAACCATATGGGGAACGCTGGTGAAAATGACTTCTTAGTGGTGCACTGGCTCGTGAAGGACGAGTTGACAGGCGGTTGTGTGGCGCGCCGAAGACTAACGAGATCCATGTAACACAGCACGCCGTCACCCTAAACACAGGGGAGAAGAGTGTGTGCGGGGGAAACACAGCGGCTGTAATTAAAAAACACAACATCAAAAGGCGACCTTTCGCTGATTGAGTCCCGTTTGGCTTAACGGCTCGGCAGAGTAAAGTTTGTGTTGATGTGCCAGTTGGGCCTGTCATTAAAACAGACAAAGAGTTTTCTTTTTTTGGGGGGGTACTGGCTCCAGTTTTTGAGACAGACTGAGTGAAAACAATAGGAAATTAAAGTCCCTCATCCCTCCTCACATGTATATATATATGCCATGGTGTATATAAACCATTAAATTAGGCCCCCATCATGGCACCAAAACAAACACGCCACAAAACCCCAAAAGGTGTGCTGTGCTCTCTGGCACCAAGACATTAGCAGCAGATTTTTAAGTACGTTTCAAGGTGGGGCCTCTCTGGATAGGAATAGTTTGTCCAGAACAACACACTTGGTTAGTTAGAGAAATCTGGAGGCCACAACCTTAAAACCACTGACAGGTGAACTGAATAACATTGATTATCTTGTTACAATGGCACCTGTCAAGACAAGGGATATTTTAGGCAGGAAATGACCAGTCAGTTCTTAAAATTGATGTGTTGGAAGCAGGAAAAACGGGGAAATTGTGAAAATCTGAGTGACTTTAACAAGGGCCAAATTGTGATAGCTAGACAGCCACTGGTCAGAGCATCTCTAAAACGGAGGTCTTGTGGTCCTAGTGAGGACAACCGCCGAACCAAGAACAGGGTCATGAACGCCCGAGACTCACTGATGTGTGCGGGATGTGAACATTAGCCCGTTTGGTTCAATGATACAGAAGAGCCATCATAGAACAAAGTGTTGAAAAAGACTGGCAATCATGGAAAGGTGCTCACTGAAATCACTGAACGGACACACAAGCGTTAGAACTGGAGCAATGAACAATGCTGGCCTGGTCTGAAGAAGCATGTTTTTTTCTATATCATGTGGATGGCATTACTTACCTGAGATGGCACCAGGATGCCCTATGGGAAGAAGACAAGCTGTAGGAGACAATATGATGCTATAGGCAATATATTGCAGGGAACCCTTGCAGTCACCTACCTAAACTCTGCTGAAGGCCAAATACACATTTTCACAGAAACAGTATGGTCCAGTGGCAAGAGATAATGTGCCCTGCCACACTATAACAAACAGTTGTGCTGACAAACACGGATCGTTGTCCTAGAAAGACAGGGCATTTTAGTCCTGAAAATGTACAAAATGATCACATACTAACACATTAAGGCACATACAGACACACACTCGCATGCATATGTGCACTCACGAACTGGAATAAAAGCTCCATTACAGTCTCATTTAGTTGCGATGAAAACTCATTCGAGCACAGCGTCATGACAAATCTGTTAACCTTACCGCCTTTCATTAGTTCTCAATTTAAGAAAACATTGTAAGTGATTTCTTCTCCAAATGATAATAATATAACTTTTCAGGAAGTCGTTTTGGTAAATGGCTGTGGTTAATATTCAACAGGACTGCTCTCCTGAAATATTCAAAACTATATTTCTCAACTGAGGCCTTTGCCTTCCTCCTCAGCGTAGCTTTCTGCGTCTGACGGTGATGGAGGGCATCTGCGGTGGGAGTGGATAAACAAACTTGTTGACAAACTTGTTGAAGAAAGCGCACCACGCCATAATCCAAAACAGAGCCAAGACTGTTTGGATGAGCGGAAGATGAGGATAAATGGAGCCCCCACTTAATTACTACAATGTGTTTGACCCAAACCGATAAACAGGTTTGATCATGCCGATCTGTAATTAGTGCTCTTTCCCTTTGTGTGCCATGCTCTCCACTTTGTGTTTGTGTTTCTTTCCCCCTGTATAATTAGGCTGCTGTGTTTATTAGCCCCGCTAATTAGCGTATGCAAATCACGGGGAAGTCGTTAATTTTGATCCCTGCCAAAGAGTGATTCACCTGGCGCTCGATTCAGGGATGAGATGAAGCCTCTGCTTCCATCTTTTTGGCATCATGTGCATCGTCTCGAGCTGTGATGCAAATCTCGGCCTATTTCAGGCTCCAGTGTTGCGCCCGTCCTGCGCTCTGGCTGCTAAACTAGTGAACTATTTCCCTACAAACACTGGAATCCATAGTGTGTGATTAATGGTCAGAGAAACTGTAGCTTTTGGCACATAGTAAATAATGCAGTACCTTTGCCAGCAATGTGTTTGTGTGTGTGTGTGTGTGTGTGTTTGGGGGGGGGGGGGTTGTAGGGTTCTGTGATACATGCACCTTGAATCACCAATGGGAAGGAGGAATTTTTGGGCGTGCATGAATAAATAAACACCCTCAGGCAAATGTATCGTAAATAACTCTTTGAGCTGTAATTTTTTTCTGCTTTTAAGTGCTAATTTTTGCCCCTTCGAACACAAAGTGCAACAAAAGCAGGCTTTAAAAGCACTTATTCAAGCCCACTTCTACACACTGACTCACATGGACCTTCTAGTAAGTTTGTATCCTCTGGTTATGGAACACTTTTACAGCAAGAACATTGGAGCAAAGAGTCAAAGGCCAGTTTTGAGCCTCACATGCTGGTGGCATTGATTAAATGCTGCTGTTGATCAATAACGTATTAAACATTGACATTTAATGAGAGTATGTCCTTAAATTGTCCTTTGTGTGTAGCTGAAGTTTGTTTATGGATAGAAAGAGGCACTTTGCTCGGGCATAAGAGAGCATCCCGAACACTTTCCCCAGTTAATATTATTTGGCAGAGAAGACTTGTGATAAGAGCACCGGCTCCTAATTGCTAGTGCTAATTACTCATTCCAACCTATATTAGCTTCGCGATACAACCTGAAGGCAGTAGGCAGACCTTCAAATTATAATCTTTCATTCTGGACACCTCTACAGGCAGCTGACACTGCGTATAATTATAGGATGAGTAACTTAAAGGGCCGGTGTTCTATATATTCCTTGTAATATATTTTTCCTATTAAAAAACACTTATATTATTTGTACCACCTTATTTATTAAAACTTGTAATCACTCATTCTCAAGATGTTTTTACGCCTTTAAGTACTGGGTTAAAAAGAGCCCAGTGTGGGTTATGGATATGACCCACTGGGTCACAGAGCACACACTGGACTAAACTGATACAGGTTCACTGGGTTATATGAATAACCCAACAGGGTCATTTTTGGGATTTTGCTGTTTATTGACATATTTGTCTTAAAGGAATGCTTTAAACAGAGGAACTGCTTAACAATGACAGATTGTTCAGTGAAAATCTGTTGCAGGCCCAAAGGCCCAAGGTAAGGATCAGGGAATCAGTGCGGGTTGTTCATTTATAAATGGAAAACAACATAAACACAAAAAGAACCAGTATACACCACAACAATGTATGGAACATGCTAAGGATTTACACTTCGATAAACTAATGTAGCACACACTCTGCAGACAAGGCTAAATACTCCACCACCAAGAGCAAAACAGGGCTATAAAAAGACAGACACCGGGAGAAACACCTGGGGAGCTAACCAGACGCACTTGGAGTCACTAAGGGTGGGGGGGCAGGACTGAAGGAGGAGACAGAAATGGTAAACAAACACATTTGGGAGATGAGGACATGAACAGGGGCAGGAAGAGAATGCGGAAGAGACAAAGGGACAGGGAAAGAGAGAGGAGGGGGCAAGCAGATGAGGAAGGAAAGGGGGGGGGGCACAAAGAGCGAACATATGAAAGTGACCAAGAGGGAAGGATGAGGGGTGTGAACGCGCGATGAAGAGAGAACACATGAAGGAGAGGTCAGGGACGTGACAAAATCTTTATTGTGTATAAGCTCCTTCCCGGCTTGAGACGTTCTAAAGATTTCTGGCAGCTTTGTTCGAACTGCTGAACTATGCAAACAAACACAGCAACCCATGTTCAGTACAGTGTTTGGGTGGGAAAAAAAGCGTGTGCCGTATGTAAATGACCTCTATCCTCACTGGTTACCCTGTATTCCAAAAAAATCTGAGTCGAAATGGATGGGAACAACACACCATATCACTTCAGGCTGAATAAACAGGTCTGGCTGCTGAATGTTTGTGATGTCACAAACACCACGAGTTCTTTCAGTGAACAGCAAGATTGAAAAACAGCCTGTCCGGCTGTTTTTCAATCTTGCTGTTCACTGAAAGAACTCGATTTATGAATACCAGCCACACTTTACCTTATGTTCACATGCCATGATGGATGGACCATTTAATGATGTTATGCTTTATAGTTATTTCAAAAAAGATATGCTTTCATTTGTTCTGACAGCAATGATATACGACTCGCATAGGGAACTGTACATTTTGAATCTTTGACACTTAATACACTTCAAATTATCCATCAAACTCAAACCCTTTGCATGATATGCCCCTTAAAAGTGCTGCAGTGGACGGAGAGGAGTTTCCTGTTGTTTCGAACTGATGCCCCATAATTAGCCCTTGCATCCAAGTGCCGTAAAACAGCTATCTGTTGCTTTCAGGCCTTTCATAAGCTGTTTGTGCATTTTGAGCTGTAGGTTATTTCTGATGCTGTCAACTGCAGGGTCCCTGGGGCTGACTGAAATGTGTGTGTCTGTGCGTTTGAGTGTGTGTGTGTGTGTATGAGCGTGAGAATAAGACAGACAGGGAGAAGGAGAGAGGGCGAGCAGGGGAGCAGGAGTGTATGACAGAGGCACTCAAGATTGAGGAAGGTTTAGTTGGGTTCAACAGCATCTGTTGGAACACAAAGACAGAAAAATTAGGCCTGGACAGTTTCTGTTTTGGAGATGACTTTGGTTGGAGGGCTCACATACCACTCTTATGAAAGACGCTGCTTCGGGAATGCTCTTCTGGTTCTGATAGTCAATTTACAGCTCATGTCTCAAGGTTAGCTTTGATGACTCATTGCAAAATTAAGTGAAACGAGCTGTGGGCAACAGATACGAGGGGGAGACTCGCAGAAATCTCAGTTAAAACACTGACCTTTATGAGCTCAGTATTCTCTTCCTCTCCACTTGATTGTTTCTCTGTGGACATTCTTCTGGACGTGAGGAGGAATATTCTGTTCTGTGTTCTCCGAGGCTAAATAAAAGCGGATCTTTATAAATCTCTTTTACATGTAAGTTTAGAGTTCATTACTGATGCCTGTGTTGTTCATTCATTAACTCGGAGCTTCTTTCACTTCACGCCAGACTTGCTGGCAAAAGAACAAATTGCTTGTTACACCGTGCGTTTTATTAGGGCTTATAAGCACTGGGTTTCTTTTAAAAAATAAAAACTCTCTTTTTAACACGCAACGACTCGGAAACCCATATAATAAAGGCATACAATTAAACTGCACAGCAGTCAGAAATCAATGAAGAAAAGTCAGATGTTATTTGTATACTGATGCAGGATGCTTTACAGAATACAAAACACAAAGGGTTTCACCTACAGTATTGGGAGTTTGTCCAATTAGTGCAAAAGATAATAAGTCATTATGTGAAAGCATCTTGAATCGGAATCAGAATGCCCTTTTCTTCCCTCTCTTGACGTATTTCCAAGTGAAAAAGGGTATTCGAGCGAGAAAATAATTGCAGGCTGTAATTGGTTTATTAGTCAGGATTTGAATCTTGAAAAGTGGAAAATAAAAATGGGGTCAGAACAAAAACTCGGTTTAAAAAATATACAACACTTCAAATACGTCTTTTGACTCCAATCATGACATATTTCTTGAAAACTTTTAGATTTATTATTATTTTTTTTTTTATATACTTTTCTTTTTTAAAAGATGTAGGCAAAGCAAAGTGTCAGTCCTAATGAAGTATAAAACCCAATACAAAGTAACAAACAATACATTTTTGCCAGTGGAATGCTTGTGCATGATACAAAAAAAAGGTGTAAAGTGTGTTAAAAACTCCACCATTGAATCGGAAATGTCACCAAGAACATGAATTACTAAGGTAAAGAAAAGGTCCATTTTTATTTCAATTTGACTTTTAATTACATTGACTTGTATGAACCTTTCAAAAACTAAATTTCACTGCCTTCAACACAGTGCAGTCATTAATAGTGATAATGTCTTCTCTCTCTAAAGCCTAAAGCAACATTAGGCTTTAGAAAGAGAAGGCGTTATCAACAACAAATTGCCTTTAATATCTCTTTAAAAACACCATCAGCATACTGCCTTGTTGCAAAACCACAACCCCCCCTACACCCACCATGCCTCTAATTTACTAAAATAGATGTGCAAAATAAAGCCCACTAGCTTTGCCAATATGTTTGTTTGTGAAGACCACAGTGGGTCGAGTGAAGGCTCATAACCTCCAGAGATGACTTTCCACAGCCTACATATTGCAGAGGCTCCTCGGCGGAATGATTTGCCGCTGTTTGGCATCGCAGTTACTGCGGAGCAGTGCACTGGAGAGTGTGCAGAGGAGGATGACCAAAATAATCCTTGGCTCTGATTGCACATCCCTCCAAGAGGCCTGCAGGAGGTTTCAGATCCTTCCACTGCAACAGCCAAGAGGCTAGCGAGCACTGGGGCCCTGAAAATCACCTCAGAGCTCTCCAGGCTTTCATTTTTTCTTCTGCCTGATCTTACATCAAAAAGAAGGCAAACCTGCAGAAAGGCCTGGTACACAATAAAAAGCTGCTCACCTGTAGAGTCAAACCTGTGTGCTTCAGGAGCTTCCTGGATATACTCTCATTCAAACTCACCTAGAATGTTTGCGCCAATTCACTACAAGAACGTTCTCTGTGCTATTCACATTCTTCTAGAACATCTTCTTCTTTCACAATATTCCAGAATGTTTTCCAAGTTTAGCATTAGTTTACATTGTGCTCCTCATTTATGCTGTTCTAAAATGTCTGTGCCAATCTGTAATGTTCTAAAACTGTTTACACTAATATTGTTTCTGAATGCTCTCTTTGTTTATACTGTTCTTTACTATTCTCTCATGCATACTGTTCTAGAATGTTCTCTCCAGTCATTAGTTATAGAATATTTTGCCAATTCACACTGTTCTAGAACGTTTCTCCCTCACACTCATTACTATTGCTTTAGAATGTTCTGCCTATTTATAGAGTAAAGTGGCCCCTTATAGTCACTTCATAGCACACAGCGGGAACAGTGTCAAATTCTTTCTCTGCATTCAACCCATTCACCAAGTGAAGCAGTGGGGACACAGCGCCCAGGGAGTAGTGTGTGGGGACAGCACCTTGCTCAAAGGTACCTCAGTGGTGCCACTAGCAGTTTTGGGATTCAAACCCACAACCTTCTGATCACAGGGGCAACTACCTAACTACCAGGCCAGTTGCTAATGTTCTTCAATATCCAATTGTTTATTTAGTTCTAAAATATTCACCCTCATTCATGTAGCTTTTGAATGTTTCTTTGGCTCACATTAGCTCATTTGGTTAATCAGCATTCTAAACCACCTTCTGACATCAGTATAGTGCTTGTTGGGGAAGGATGGTCTTAACGGATGACATATTACTGAAGAATTGCAGTGACCTATACTGATATGGACATACTTCATACAAGCATTTGGCATTTTTTTCCAACAAAAAGAAAGAAAAATATTCAAATTCTCCTGTTTCTCCTTTTAGTCCATTTTCTTTCTTTCCATAGTTATTAAATAGACAACCTAGATCACTTGGTCTGCAGAGCCCAGACATAAAAAAAACATGTCTACAGTTAGATTTTAACATTATAACAGGCCACTATACAGCCAAGAGAAGCAGTAGCAGTAATAGTGTAATAGTAATAGTGTGAATGACAGATATTATATTCGATCATTAAATGTACAGAAATTCATCCATTTATGAGGTAGGACCGACAATTATAAACTTCACAAATATGGTACGAAAAATAGCCATAGCCATAGCAATGGGGTTATAAATGTACAGTGTATAAAAAGTAAAGTGCTTTTATTGTGAGTTTGTTTACATGGGAGTTGTAGTTGTGGTGTTTTTTTGTTCATGGTGGAACAGTTTGTGTGTATATATGTGACCCGATCTGCTGTAATGAGTCGGAAGTCGGCGTTCTATTTTTTGAGATACGGGCTGATTATGTTGAAAAACTTAAAAAATATTAATTTTTCTTTTTTGGTCTTATATGAAAGAAAACGTCTTGAAAATTAATCTCTCAAAGTTTCATGAATATCGGAAATATACTTAAATGGCAATTTAGTCTGAGTTGTAGCT
>JBBPDE010000008.1:40914-54034 GCA_037974605.1 Nannopetersius ansorgii
CAAAACAAAGGCAACTATTAATTTTGAATGATAAACATTGAAAGGGGTCAAATTGACCCCAAGGAGAATAGGAGGGTTAATGTAAATGTAAAGTGTCAATTTGTCATACGCGAACACACCACAGCATGGCACACAGTATGACCCGAACAAAACTGTTCTCTGCAGCCCCTGGGGAGCAGTGGGTGGTGACAGTACCTTGCTCAAAGTTACCACTGGCAGTCCTGGGAATCACAACCTTCTGATCTCTAACCACCAGGCCACCAGCTGTACCAGATCAGTATGAGAAGTACTGACTAAATCAGTTATAACTACCTATATAACTACAAGTACTGGATGGCCTAGTGGTTAAGGCATTGGCACTGCAATCAGAAGGTTGTGGGATCAAATCCCAACTGCTGAGGTACCCTTGAGCAAGGTACCATCCCCGCACATTGCTCCTCAGACGCCCCTCATTGGCAGCAGCCAACTGCTTCACTTGAGAAAGAATCACATTGTGCTGTGGTGTGTTCACGCGTGACTATAAGGGTTAATAAATTAAATAAAATAATACTGGGCTTCCACAAGGAACGCACTGATAAACTGTACATGAGTCAGAGTTTATCAGTGTTTTTTAAGGTTTTAGTTAATATATTTACTAATACTAACGTGACGAAAACACTTACTGCTCATCTAAACAGTCTTCTAATATAGTTTCTGCAGGCACCGTATAGAGTACTGCATATGGTGCTTTGGAGGCATAGCTGAAAATTGGACAATTTTTTGGTTTGGACAGTTCAAACAAAGAACTGGCCAAAAAAGGAGAAGTCAGCATAGGGCCTTGGTTAGGTCACTGAAGAAGTATGAGAAACAACACAAAATGTATATGTGTTTGTGTGTACGAGGCATTTAACACTCAACAGTGAGTTCAGCTTTGATCCAGCTTTGATCTACTCTGTGTCCACCACATTCTTAGTGGGTGGGAAGGATGGTGGGGGGTCCTGCATCAAAGGAGGCCTTTACCCTCAAATATTGATGATCGTGACTTGCAAGAGAGAAATAATCCTATGGTGCGAATTGGTTATGGATGAGCTAGTAGCAAAAGGGACATAATTAAACTATAAAAACGCCTACATGTATAATAGTTTATTTCACAGTAATGGTCAAGCCACAAAGAGGAAATAACAGAGGGAAAAACAGCAATTGCAAATGATTACTATCGATCAGTGCCGGGCTTTCTGGCCTTGAACTGTGAAGCGCTGCTTGAGAATTCAATTTCTTGTGTTTGCTGTGCGGCTCCATTTCATTCGCCCTTGTTTTATGTCTGTTTCTCAACCATCTGCAGGAGGCCTTGAAGCCAGTAGCTTTCATAATACAATATGTAGGCTCTTATTGAACTGAGCAAGCCTGGGGTGACCTTAGAAATGCCGGACACATGCGAGAACACTGCACCCGTCTATGATCAAACACGCCGTTGTGTTAATCCATATAAGTTGTTTCACACTCGTAGCAAATGGCCCATTAGATACAAGCGCAACACGTATGGGCATGATGGCCCTGGACTGCCGGTGGGGGTAATATGTGCGCTTCCATCTTCTTTTGTAGGTTGACTTCAGCATGACTTCACGGATGGGCCTCTTAAAGAAGGGGGCGCCTGTCCCGCCAGTCTTGTTTATTTACAGCCGCATGATTTTAAACCCATGTCTTGTTCCATAATCAGCTGCAGCAGTGTGTGAGAGTTTGTACGTTTCCCTTCCTTTTCATGTCTCGCGTCTCATTTCCTCCCCTCCAGGAATACGAAGGGAGATGTATGTATTTAATGAATTAAAAGGGAACATTTCTGGGTGCTTGTGAATTTTTCATCACTCCAAATACACACACACACACACACACACACACACACACAAACACACACACACAAACACACACGCACAGTTTAATCCTTTACTCTTATCCAATTTGCTGTGTCAAAAGATGAAAAAAAGAACCTGTTCAAAAAGCTTACTTTCTAGCTATTGCGACAAATTATTATCAAAAGAAGAACGCTGTTTCATCTCAGTTTCTGAGGCTGCCGTGAGATTGGCATCAAAATGGGACTGGTGAGGAATGGGAGAGGGAGGAAAAGGTAATCGAGCCACACAAAACAATCCAAATTGGCATTCCAGTACAAAGACGGCAGCGTACCCTGGAGGGGACAAACAACATTAAACACAACACCGACACTTTCAGAAAAATGTGTTTTGAAAAAGTCCTGAGGCTACCCGATCCTGACGCACAGCTAGGCTGCACCGTTTAGTACCGTGGTTACCAGCAGACGACATAAATAATGGAAAAAAATCTTCTCACTGATGAATCCACTGGTGAATAGTGCTGTTTCTGTTAAAGCAGGTCACTCTGTGTGTTTCTTTTCTTCGCTTCATGTTTTTTGGGTTGGGTTTTTTTTTCGCTTAAGCTTTGCAAATGTGGTAGTGTGACAAGGGTTTACTTTCGTGTCTGATTCACACTGATAAACTCTGACTCATGTTTTCTGCATTATTTAAACAGCGCAAAACTGGAGGATTTTGTAAACATGCTTTTTGATATAAGGCAAATTGAAGACAAAAAAAGTGCCAAAATGCGGCATTCTCAAATTCTAACATGGCTGTACAGGCCCTGTTTTATGCTGTATGTCTGGAACTCCTTGCAGTTTTCCCCCTCAGGTATGTGTCCAGTCTCATTCTCTGTACAGGCAACAGCAGTGTATTTGTGTGTCTTATGCATCTATGTGTGTGTGTGCTTAGGGGCAAAAGGCTGTCTACTGGCACACACACACAGCCCATGGGCCGGTGAGTAGTCTCATAGGTCAGCAATCCCTGTGAGGCTATCTGAGAGAGAGAGAGAGGGGAGAGAGAGAGCGAGAGACGAAGCAAGTCCGCAACCCAACCACAAAGTCACTCTCTTTCTTTTTTGCCCACAAACATGGGCAGCAGACAGTGTTAGACAAATCAAACACGCAAAAATCTTACTCGACTTGATGAGAAACTTTTTGAGTCTCTATATAATGATAAACTTCTAGTTTAACATGCTATTCTAGTTGGCTAGACAGTGTGGCCTAAATAAAGCTGAAAATGACAAGGACACTTTTGCTATTGTACAAAACCTTAGCTTGACCGCATGGCAAAAAACAATCCCACACAAAAATGAGCAAACCTAAGGTTATACCTCAACTTATTACAAATGATGTTTACATTTACGGCATGTATCAGACGCTTTTTTTTTAATCTAAAGCGACTTTCATTTTCTAACTACAGGGGGCAGTCTCTCCCTGGAGCAACTTGGGGTTAAGGGTCTTGCTCAGGGACCCAGTGGTGGTGTGCTGAAGGTAGGATTTGAACCTGTGACCTCTTGGTCTGTAGGCAAGTATCCTACCCACTGAGCTACCTCCACCCACAAAATAAACAAAATATTGGATCGAGGGATGACTTTCAATGGATCGCAACGAAGAATATTTGATATAACTGTTTTGTTCATAGTGTTCAACCACCACATTGTTTATTAACCCAGTTCAGCACATTTTTTCCACATTCAATTTACATTCTAAATATTGCTAGCTGTTTAAAATATTGGTAATTCTTTTGTCTTACTTTTCTGAATATATGGTAAGTGTATTGAACCATGAGTGCTGAATCATCAATGAGTCACGAGATGACTGTATTGTTATATCCCTCTTTAAAAGTCATAACTCACAAGCCTACATAATACATATATTTTTTAAATTAACGACACACTCAGGTATTTCGAGTTGTGCATTAAAGTCTCTCAGTTTTTCCTAGCATTGCAACAGTTGCTACCAAGAAGCTCATGGGGTCCAAGCTTCAAATGGATGTTTTTGTGAAACACTTTTCTTAAAAGCCAGGCAAATAATAATGGCAGTCTACTCTTACCCTACCATACCGCAGAGTGCATTAAGAAGTCATTTCCGTCATTGCACACTACATAGTCAGCGGTCGCACATGGACTACAAAGCCAAAAGGCCCTGTGCTTTCGAGCTTAAAGTCATTCAGCATAACAACCATGATCACAACCCATATGACCAATCCAGCTCCTTTTATTTGTGACTCATGTAAGGCTGTGATTCATAGAATCATGTTGGCTATTGTCAAAGGTCATTAACATTCTAATTTCGATACTGAGATTTTGAAATTGCTCAGTACATGCCTACTGGCAAGCTGGTGTTAATCACGCAAACCTGTCAATTCTGTACAAGTAACAAGTTTGAATGTCTTGATTTAATGTAAAAGACCGAAGCTGTGTGCTAAGTTGGTTTCTGAAAAAATATAAATAGGGCAGGTGAAGTATGTTTCACTTTACTTGAAAAAAAAACAAAACGTTTTGGCACCACCTAGTAGGTGGTAGAAAATCATCTCACCTGACTTGTCCTGAAACTGCTTGAGAGATTGCGACGAGGGCCACTGGCATGTCCAGGATTTTAAATATCGATTGGGGTAGGGTGAGGTAGGAGTGCACCAAAGGGTGGCATCACCCTGTATAGACAAAGGTACATGGGCAGAAGATACGATTACTTCTTTGGAGAAAAAGTAATGATTACATAAAGCATATTTCTGCTTTATAGCTCCTAACATGGACGAGTTTTATGCCTTTCAAAGCAATTTCCTCCAGGATCACTAAAGTTTTCTGATTCTGATTCTAATACAAAAAGTAAATACAATATAGGAATATGCACTAACTGTATCAAAACCATTATGTGTATTTCTTGTGTAACAAGTCAGAGCTGGTTAGAACTGCAGTTGTACAACTTTAAAATAAATGTATTAGCTAGCACTGATAATGCTAATGCTAACACTTTAAATCTACATGACGTTAAGTGGTTGCAAAAAGGTCAACACAACTTTGTGTCAGCAAACAAGACATGAAAGAAGCAATTGTGTTGATGTCACATATTTGACTACACTTGACATATTTTCATCACGTGTCTTGGATCTATAAATCAATATAAACTCCAGCCATGTGCTACTTACCTATGAATGAGCACAAATATCTAATCAGTGAACTATGCCAGTACACACTCAGTTCACTAACTGCATGTACTGGAGCTGGTCAGAGGCAACAAACAGCAGTCTTATCTAAATGCTCACTCACTGTGGATAAAAGACCTAACATGGATGCCTAAATCAAAAATATTGCGATTCATCAGCTGCTTTTCTTTGCCCCCCCACCACGTAAGCATGCCCTTGCAAGAGGGGCTACGTTGAAAAATCTAAAATAGTCATGGAAACAAATAAGAGGATGCATCATTTTGTTTTCTGGTTATTGCTTTTGTAATTTGTGGGAGTTTGTCTGTGTAAAATGTGCCTGGGACTATTGCTTTATACACTTTTGACCAATTCCAAACAAAAAAATAATACATTTAAAAATAAATAATTTATTATACCATGGGAATGTTAAACACACCATTCTTACATTATTTTACTGCAACAATTAAGACAGTGATGTTAAGAGCAGAGTATGTGCATGTGTGACTCTGTTTCATCCCATCAGAAACTGAATCAGGAGTGAAGCTGCTGGAATACAGCACACAGAAAAGCTACTATACAAACACTACTACACTTAAAACACATGGAGGCATTTCTTATGCTGTACACAGCCCACACTTCAATAAAAGAATAGCAACCTATACATTTTACACACACACACACACACACACACACACACACACACTGCCATAAATTGTAGAAACAGTGAACCGAAAAAAAGGGGAAAGTTGTCTCTTATTTTTTTCCATGGCTGTATAAGTTTAGTTGTTTTTTCTTGCTTTCCACGGGTTCTGCTATTCTTCGATTAAATAAAAGTAGTTGATGGCGCATGTGAAGTCGATGTATTTCCTATTATTCTAAAATGTGGAGAACAGGCAAAATGTTAGTAGTTCAGAGTCGGAATCCTGTTTAAACTGACGCGAACACCTACCTGCAGAGAATCTAGTGCAATTCTCTCAAATCTCAATACTACCAGGAGGCCTCATGTGTGAACAGAATCCAATACATTACCAGCAATATTGAGCAAAGTATTGACTGTTGTTGATGTTACAGCCGAGCTTTCAGTTTTCTCAAGTGGAAAATGTCACGGGAATGTGTTCCAGTGTGTGGCTGCTACTGCACAAATACAGCAGCGTGGCTGGCAAAGTAGAACCTTTAATTTCTGGGTTGTTTCTGTTCCTGCAGAAGTCAAGTTGCTGGACTGCAACAGAAACTCTGTGGGAGTGTATTTCTCATATGAAGAGCAGAACAGCCCTTCATGCTGATGATGAATATCATTTAAGATCTTCAAGTATGGAATATCCTGTCAAGGTATGCCAATATTATACCTGGGTTTTGAGTGTGATACACGAGCTCTAAATATTTGACCACATTTATAAAAGCAATGCACTGAACACACCCGATTCAAAGGTGTACATGATCTCCACATGAATAAAATATAGTACATCATATACATTATTTATGTAGGAAATAATGAAGCGATTAAATTCAGTGCCTCTTTTTTTGTTAAGCGTGTAAATAGCCTTTCTCAGCAAGGCTATTTTTTTTGGTTCATAATTACTGGTAATTAACTGCAGTGACTCTGTAATGCAGGTGTAAACTCTGCTTATGAGATTTAGTGCCCGATGCAGCTGGACAGGAGGCTGTGGTTGTAATGGTGAGTGAGATTAAGCAGGAACGCCTGTGGGATTTCTTGACTCACTGTCTTTCCTCCTCCACGTGTCAAGCTGAGCCAACTCACCTCCCTTTCTCTACCACTGCTCTTTACGCAGCTACAGCATGCTGACGCCTGAAATGTCCACTCCCTCCATCCTGTTGAAATATACATGAGGATTACACAGCCCAAGTGTTAAGTGGCAGGTGCTGACCTCCTCTGCGATCAGCTCGGACCGACAAAATCAGGCGATACAAACATTCACCAAACACAAACTTGAATGAAATATATCCAGTTGCCAATTTATTAGAAACACCTAATTTGTACATATACCCAATGCTCTTTTTCAGAAACAATATTAAGGTGGACTCTGTGGGTGTAGCTCTGCTGTTGTGCAATTTGTCCCCCTCCCCACCATGTCCATTAATAGAAAGGGACCCCATAGAACAGCTGCAGACCAGAAGATGTTTGACAGGCAGATCATTCTCAGCATCATGTCAAAGGTGCTGGCGTGGTATTGTATGTTGCGCTAGTGGCAGTCATTTCAGGCGATGCTGGATATTGCACCTATATGGTTGGTGTGTCTGATACAATGACCAATTATTGTCTGAGGCAGTTCATTTTGGTTCACAGGGGGAAAAAATGGAACCAATGTAAAGCTTCTGATTTATGAGAAACTTCTGAGAATAGCCAGGGTGAGGTGAAAAGTCACCCATGTGCACCGCATTAATGTTTCCTGCAGTTCTATTCAGTCACAGCCTCTTTCATCTCACACCTTATTCATGTGTTTCATGAGTCAGTCAGGTGAGGAGCATCATTTCTCCATGAGTCAGTTGTGTAGTGTGCTGTTACTGAACTAAACCTCTCTGTTGCTCAAGATCCAACCAATCATTAAGTGCAGTCTTACGCAGCTTTATTCATTTGCTTTTTACATTTTGTGTGCACTGATATGATTTGCAAGAAATGACTCAAGCACATTTAACCCTAACTCGAATCCCATGACCTGCATATGTTTACTATCAGTCAATCCTGTACCTCCACCTCAGTAAAAAAAAGAGAGAAATGTATCCATTTGTTATATCACAGCACAGCACACAGTGTGAACAGCACAACATTCTTTTCTGTATTTAATCCATTCACAAAGTGAAGCAGCAGACAGCCAGGAACTCAGCTCCCGGAGAGCAGTCTGTGGGGACGGTACCTTGCTCAAGGGACACTCAGAGGTGCCACTAGCAGCCCTGGGATTCGAACCCACGACCTTCTGATTGTGGGGGAAACTCCCTGACCACCAGGCCACCAGCTGCCCCACATTATTAACCTTAATCACAATCTGCTGTCAGAAACAAGCTCTTTTAGCTGGCAAATGAGGGTAGTTTAAACAAATAGTTGTGACTGAATATGAAAGATCAGATCTGTAGATCTAGTGTAACTGATATCAGATCCTATATGTGGATACACTATTTAAAAGTCAGCCCTAGTTAGAAGTTGGAGGATATTTAGATGGCTTGTGCTGAAACACATAGCACTGCACAAAGAAGACCTATTCAAATGATTTTAAATGATTTCTTCAAAGGGTGATTTTTTAAAATGAGTAGATATTGTACCATTTTTCAAAATAAGAAGTAACTGAATCATTTCATTTACCGTGGCCTGAATACTTATTCGGAATACGCATGGTTGTTTACTTGTGTAGGGCGGTTTTGGTTATGATTACTTAAATGACTGGGGAATAGAAAATGTTAACATTGAAGGGGAAGTGCATTAAGAGTCTGTGTGATGTTACACTTTGAATTATGTTTAGCATATTAATCACTGCTATCCATTAGGTTGAACGTCATGCTGATCTTAAGTACCTCTGACCACAGCCCATCATAAGCGAACCTGCAACCTACTGCCTTGTACTGAGATAGATGTGAGGGCTCTATTGATTCCATAACTGCTTACAGTGAGTGAATATGAACATAAATATGATGGTGAAATGGCATGAAGATAGATAGTGGTGTCAGGACAAAACAGGGCTGTGGTCTCTTGGGCCTTTAATAGAGTTGTCGGTATTGATAAACGATAAGTTAGAATGCTGAACGGCAAGATACTGCATCTTTGAAAGGCTGAGTACAGTATAGCAGTTTTGCTTGGATGCAGCGAAGCCTGATTGATTTTGAAGGGAATCTCGTTGATCGTTGTGGCACCATGTCAAATCTTTGTTTTAATCTTTGCTAAACTCTTTCTTTTGCAATTTCACTCTTTCAGGACGGCTGATTTGTAAGAGTACACTTTGTAAAGGGCAAAACAAATAAATGGAATGGGATTGAAATGAAGGATGAACAACGTGCTATGGGCTGTTCATACTATGTAATAGAGTAGACAATGAATGAAGGTTTGAATTTGCTTCTATCAGAAGCATATGGGCTATTATTATTGTGGTAATAAGGAAGATGGCAAGAAGAAAATTTACATCTGGATCACGTAATTGCTTGGGTTTTTTCCCTCATCATATGGAAGTGGCTGCCGTTGCAGAGGTTTTAATGCTGTGGGGAGAACAGATTGACTTGTCGCATCTCTTTAGTGTATCTGGGCCTTAAGACAAGGCCAGAGAATATTCAGATAAAAAGAAAGGGGGAGGGAGAGAGAGAGAGAGAGAGAGAGAGAGAGAGAGAGAGAGAGAGAGAGAGAGAGAGAGACAGATTTTCTCCTGTTATTTCTGGCTAACAGTGCACCATGATGAATGGCTGAAGCCTCTCCTTGAGTTTTCGCAGTAATTGGAAGCGAGGGATGTTGTGCTCCGCATATTTGCCAGAAGCATAACAGACTTTATTAGGAACCATAAAACACCATTAAAATTCACAACTGAGGGAGCTCTGCCTACACCCTCCAGACTGATAAATTACTAGCCTAGCGTTCTCCGAAAGTGGCCATTTTCTTTTTTCGCCTTTTATCTATGCTTGTTAGTCCTTACCTGGTCCAATTCTTATGTCCATTATGTGATTCACTTTTAAATACAACACTCCTGGTTTTCACGTCCCACCCAGGCCACCAAGCTAACAATAAGCTAATAGAAGTAAGTGTTTCTTCCTCCATGGATGCCAGAGGCATAGAAATCTACATAATAATAGATGTTCAGACAACAGAACGCTGATGCAATCTGACCTCGCCATCACATGTGGCTTAACAATGCGCCACAAACATACACACACCCGTTGTTTGCAATTTATCTCTGAACTTCATCTCAAGCGTCACTGCATACGAACCCACAACTAAAATATAGTATTCATAGAAACAATATACTGCATCCTATGGAGACAAAACCTTAAAAGCAAAGAGTGAAAAGGATCCAGGAAAGCAGAAGACAGCCGCTTGTATGCTCGAAAAATGCCAGTGAGGATTATCAACACAATCAAAAAGCCCCCCATTTTTCAACAACAGGAGAGAGGTCATAAAGTGTACATGGCCCACGCTGAAAAAAAAAAGCCACTGAATTTACTTGATTCAAGTGTGTGCATCATTTCCACAAGAATGAAATATATTACATTAATGCAAACCTTCAGTTTACTTACTTTTGGCAATTGGTGTGTCAACATAGTATATTTTATTCATGCAGAAATGATGTACAAGTAAATTCATGACTTTTTTCAGTGAGTCAGTCACTCAAGCCAGTCATATTGTCCACTGCAGTTCATATTTTCTTGTGGTTCAATCTGTCTGTATTCATCAGAAATGGTGGTCAGTTTATCCTTATCAGGGGCACCAAGCCTCATTGTCCAAACTTGTGTCCACGTTCTTAAGAAAAGGTGTGACTCTGGGGTTGAGAAAGTATGAAGAAACATCACAAAAACATTGTCCGCCTCGTTCTCTTTCAAAAAATTATGTTTTGCTTGGATAATCCATGCCTGTTGGCTTTCAAAGACTTGTTTGGCACTGTTAGAGTTCAAAACGTGAAGCTTCCTCCCATTCTAAGCTTCATAAGAATGTAAAGTCTTACATGAACCGGTTCTGCAGTTCTTCTGCCAGGACTATTGCTGCAACCCAAAAGACGAACGCCATGGAGACGGGACATTCCAGATTATGACCTCAGAAAAGTTCTTGGCTGTCCATAACCGAGGTGCTGTCACTGGTAAGGGTGGGAGAAGAAGTGGGGGGGCGGCCGGTGCTGCGGTTGAGGTGTGTTCTTGGAGGGGTTGGTGGGGGGGGGAGGGCAAGTTGTTTTAGCTCCAGGATGACAGGATGTGTTTGATGAATGACTTCTGGTTTGCAATGTTCCCATGAATGTCAATAGACCTGCATGGCACACAAAGGGAGAGGGAGAGGGAGAGAGAGAGAGAAAGAGCTCGTGAGGACAAGAGGAAAATACACTGTGCAGCATGATCAAAGCAGGCGGAGTGAAACAGGCAGCACGCAGTGTTCTGTTCTACCGGACGCCTTTCCCCTCCACTCTACATTTGCATTTTCATTGATCTTCTCGCTTATTTTGTTTTCACGCGGTTTGTAATAAAATTCCATTACGAGTTGCATATCATAGTTTATTGAGGAACAATCCAGAAAGGTAGACAGGAAAGCAGAGTTAGAGGGCTTTGTTTCTATTAAATGAACGGATCCCAGTGGAAGAAACCGCATCATCCTTTTTGACTTTGGCGAGGTTATTTTATATGTTTTTAATATCTGCATGGTGCAATTTCGGCGCGCTCTCGCCGAATGAGCTTGACTTTCTCAAGCATAATCCCTGCAGGTCCTCATTATCCAAGTTTCCACTCGCGTTTGAGAATCTATAATTCAGCTATTGTCAATGGTGTGCAACTAACAGTCTCCATAATGCGCTTTACCACACGAATGAATAATTCACAATGGGAATTTGCAAATTTTACCCGGCAAATCAATCTTTAATAGACTTAAATATAATTTCACAGATTGGAACAGAATTTCATAAATTCCAGCCCTCCTTTCACAAATAAATATTTATGATATCCCCACTTCCCCCGTTTCTTCCTGACGCTCTGTAATTGCCTGTGATTCATGTGGCTTTCTCTGTAGAGGCCGGAGAAATCAATCTCGGGACGATGAGGCTGTAACACACTGGAAATGCAGATAACAGCGCCACAGGCTTTACCACCGCCACAACACAGCGCTCTGATCTGAGCCCTGAGCGCCTCGAAAATACACCCAGAACAAATTTTTTTTCCGCATCAATTTTTATATATTGATATATGAAATTGTCAACCCACCTGATTGACTTAATTTGTCCATCTCCCAGTGCTATTAAGCCTTTATTTTGGGATCATACCACAGTTCAATCACAGAGTAAATTAGGCAAATAAATAAGTAAAGAAAACAATACATGCAAATAAATAAATAACATCAGACGGAAACTGTGGAGGGAACACTTATGCAAAACAGTTTTAAAGTCACTCATTTAAGATTTAAGGCTTTTTATGGCCTCCTCAGACAGGCACATCCAGCTGTTTCAGTTCAGTTTACCTTAATAAATGAATACTAATAATGTATGGCTAACATACAAATTATGACACAAAGGAGAATCATTTATGTCTTATGTCCTGCAAAACAAACAAACAAACAAACAAATTAACAGAGGCAGTAGGTGAGTGTCAACTAGAGTGTGTAGAAGAGTAGCCATATCTATGCTCGTGTTAGTCCTAGAGTCTGCAAATTTAGACCTAGCAAGAGAACAAACTAAATGACTGTATTTGGATCATAATTAGGGGTGCGTTTTGAGAACCGGTTCCAATCTGGCACCAGTTCCTGATTGGTCAGTACTGAAATATCAGTTCCTGGTGCTGCTGCTGGTTTTCATGCAACATTAATTCATTCTAACATAGGTGGTCGGTGCTAGACTGGATCAGTGGGAATGATGGGAGGGACGCCCTGCTTCATGTGCCATAAGAGTGGGTGTCAGAATTATGGAGCATTATTATTATTATTATCATTATTAACAGTAGTAGTAATAGTTGTAGAAATAGTAGTAGTATGATAGAAAAAGTGTGAACTTTTTGGACAATACTTGGACAAAATGACTACTTTTATATCTACCTCAACCAGGATTTATTCTTGGAAATAAGAAGTAGTAGAAATAAGAACATTGAAAATTATTATTATTATTAGTAGTAGTAGTAGTGATAGTAGCAGCCATAGTAGTGGTAGTAGTAGTATGATAGAAAATGATGATAGTATGATAGTAGGCAAGTGGAAAAACATAAGTGGACACCCACCAGTCACTGCAAGTAAGTGGACTTAAATATTAATTTGGCACCCTGAACGTAATGCCATGCTATTTTTATATGTCCTGTACCAAAGACACTTCTGTGACACAAATACCATACAGCTGGTGATGGTCCTATAAAACTGGTTCTTGTCTAATCCTGCTACAGATTTTATACAAGTACAAGCTGTTCTCAATGCAGGAGTTCATTTTGACCTCTTTTTGATTTTTGAACTAATTTTACTAAAA
>JBBPDE010000009.1:38679-55075 GCA_037974605.1 Nannopetersius ansorgii
TGCGGGGAGAGGAAAGAAAAGGGGGTGGCTACAGTATATCGTCGATACACACACGTCTCTCTCTCTCTCTCTCTCTCTCTCTCTCTCTCTCTCTCTCTCTCTCTCTCTCTCTCCCTCGATTCTATTACATATTTGGCTTTTTTGTTTTGTTTTCCTCATGTGATGTCAAAGCTCCGCCCACAACCAGGTAGCAGTATACACTGGTGATGTGCAGGCCTTCCTGTAACTCATGGAACCATGGGTGATCCACGCCCATGCGGCGATTGTGTTCAGGTCTGCTTATTAGAATATATTAGAATATTTCATGGGTGTAGGATGGGCCAGAAAAGTAGCAGAGCAGAGTGATAACTCACAGAAGCGTCGCAGGCCGGATCCAGTTGATAAATATTTAACTGGATCAAAATTCTGCTCTGGGAAGATTCTGTCAGAGGTACATTTTCAGTACTTTTAGTCAGGAAATATAACTGTATTTCCCATATTCTGTTACAATGTCCGTATCCCATTTACTATGGCAAGTGTTTTTAAGTCGCCTTTTTATGGGTTTATAAGTTTATTTTTCTTTCCATATTTTTCTATTTTAGAAAATCTTATGAACGGCTTTGGATTCAAAATGAATGTTTTGTACGTTTTAAAATAATTTAAGGTAGACAGACCTTAAAGACCACTTGTACATGATTTATGCATTTTGTAAGTTACAAAAATGTATCAGTTCTGCCCTCATTTTTTTACTGTTTTACATGAAAAGTTATATTGATGTTCTCTCTGCTCTGCTACTTTTTTTGGCCCTAAAAAGTGTAAATGCTCTTAAGCTGTGAGCGGTGGGTTAATATTGGGTGCTCTCTTCTGTTCCTCTTCACAGCTCCTGCTCCGAATACTACTGGTTACTCTCACTGACCACAAAGGTGAGGGACGATTTATGTCCTCCCATTCCTTCATGATGATATCAGTCAGTTACCCAGGAAAGTGCTGAAGTTCCAATCTGACGTCTAATAGATTTCTATTTTTGCTAGATTCCGATTTTTGAATCTTCACTCCCAGGCCATCATCTCCTTACTGATGCTCAGATCTCAGCCTTTAGTCTCTGTTCATTAAAGGTGGCCTTCTAGCTCTAGCAGAAGCTGCTCAGAACTCCAGGCTAAGATTTCAGGTCTCTCACCTTGTACAGTTTCTTTCTATCCTTCTATTGAATGTCTGAACACTGTAGGTTTTCTGTTTAACCTCTCAGATTGTGTTGCCTTTCTTTTAGCATCAGATCACAAATAGCTATTTTAAAATGTGTCTTTCTTTAAACCAGATAGATCCACTGACCCTGATGCTGATGCAGGACAAACAGCAGCACAGTTTAGTCTTTCTGGTGATATTAAAGCACTTTAGTACATTTACATGTGCAATTAAACTATACCCAACCTCCAGAGACAGTTTACATTTTTTTGCAGAGGTTTTTCACAAAAATTTACTGGAAGAAGACAAGAACTTTCTTTTAGATAGTATCACATTACAGTATAATTTTATTTATACTTTTATATCCTCCTGAAACCCAGGCCATTCATTTATGTCCTTTATAGTGGACATTTTGTTCACCTTTATCTTCCTTAAGTACTTACCCCATCAAGCCCTATAGTGTTCTGTAGAGGAGATCCTGGGCTTTCCAGTGTCATGTGAGGGATCTGCATGCTGGGAACAAGGACTGCAATGGTAACATATACATGAGGTGCACCAAATGCAAGATGTTCCTCTTTTTTATCTAAAATAAAAAGAAGCTTTCAGGACCATCACAGCTAAAATATCCAGAGGATGTTCTGTGACTTATAATTCACTGTTGTATTATAAGTCACAGAACATCCAATGGGTAGGATACTTGCCTCCGGACCAAGAGGTCACAGGTTCGAATCCTACCTCCAGCACCACCACTGGGTCTCTGAGCAAGACCCTTAACCCCAAGTTGCTCCAGGGAGATTGTCCCCTGTAGTTACAGACTGGAAGTCGCTTTGGATAAAAGCGTCTGCTAAATGCCATAAATGTAAATGTAAATACAGGTTTTGTTGTTCTTGCAAGCAACAGAAGAGAATACAGACTTTTATTCTTTTGATCAATCTGAATGTGTTCTTGGGTTAATATCACGTTTTTAATTTTCTAAATTCAGTTTTATTTTCACACGGAGATCGTCCTGTTGTCCTCTACAGTGGACATGCGGGGAAATCAAAATAAAAATATATTTAAAGAAATTTAAATTATATGGTGTTTTTTTTAGGCCCAAATAGATATGAAATCATACAAAAAATAAATTTTAAGACAATTTTTTTCATTCAGTTCTCAGGAGGATCATTCAGATTAGGGGTAAAGATAAATATATATATATATATATATATATATATTACCCCTAATCCCAACATGCTCTGGATACCAGAATATCAGTACTAAGGTATGTGTGCATTCTCCTTTTTTTTTTTAAAAAAAGCAGCTGCTTCTGAAGTATAGAAGACTACAGAGGGAGGTTACCATGTCAGCACTAAAAACACAATGATGGGAATGGAAGGGCCAATAATGACGCATCAGGATTCAGCCAGGGCTCAGCGGAGGAGCGGCCGAATGCGGCTAAACTAAGTGGAGCCTCTTGAGTTAAATTGGTTTTGCTGTACACATAATGAGAAACAATCAATGATGCTTTAGCCTGACACGCGCTGCCGATACGCAACAGTCCGGTTAAGAAAATACCAGTAATGGACGAGGACAGCTGAAGGTGGGTTTTTTTCCTCCGGAGGTAGTAATGAATTATTGCTGAGGCACGTCTGAGATTCCGTTGCTTGAAAAAGAGGGATTAATGTACAGGCTGATGGTTTATGAGCTTTTTATTCAGCGTCATGGGAAAATGAATGGGGCACTAATGAACGTGCCAGCGTAATGCTATCAGAGTCTCGGTGGCATATTCAGTGTCACCGCCTGTGCCGGGATTGACTTTAACAAGACGACTCTTTTGAATTTTTTTCTTTTTTGGCCTATAAATGTCATTAGTTAGTTGAACGCAGGCCTAACAGGATGGAGAACTCGCGACTGCGACTAACAGGCTAACAAACTCGTTTTAGTTTGTGGCCCGAAACTCGTATCATCATACATTCACAAACAACCGCGTGACTGAAACTTTCATAAGCTTCACCGCTAATTAATATATAAATAAATACTTCATACCTCATTCAATAATGCAGTTCAAAAATTAGAATAACATCTTAAGATTTTCAGGTTAATGATCATTTATTTATTTATTTATTTTCAAAGGTAATGATTAGCATAATTTGCTGACATGCCAGATATGTTGGAATACATTGATTTTCTGGTGTTTTTCTGCTTCGCTCGCATTCGGTAGCAAATCAAATATCCTCAGGCATCAAGCAGTTGTTTGTCAAGTTCTCATGCACCCTATTTTCAATATTGATCACTGAAATGACATCTATTTACTGCTTAAAACCTGGTCTATTACCATGCCATCAATTAAGGCTTTTTCAGAAAATAAATGGCCCGAGGTCTTGAGGTCATCTCATAAAAGACTTTCTACTGATATTTAAAAATATTTATAACTGCTAATTTGTACAAAGTCACTCGCAGTGGTTTGTGGGATTGTTTACAGTGGCAGCGATAGGAACCAGAAGTCTGGAAATGTTGTTTAAAGCCTGAGCGAAAGTTTTCAGATAAAACTGATAAAACAGATTTAAAAAATGATAAACCTTTAGAGACACGTTCAGGTTCTTTAAGTACTGAGCATCAACTCTAAAGTCTCATATGCTCTGAATAAATCACTGCAATATCAAAGTCTTGTAAACAGTTTTTTTTATAATATTTGTTAAAATCATCATATTTATATCTAATATCATTCGATATTTTTTTCTATTTTACATTTTTTTTCTTTTTTTTTCTATTTTACAAAACATATTCTATTTTATACAAATGTTTTGTCATTTTTATTTCAATGATATCTAAAAAAATAATATTTCAATATTGTATATTAATTATATTAAATGTATGATGTATAATGATTGTGAAATGGTATACATAGACATTTATTTATTTAATATACAGTAATCCCCCAGTTTTCTGCGGATCAGGAGTCGTGGATTCAGTCACACGCAGATTTTTTTGAGAACCGAACCCATAGTTTTATGCGGAAATCCTCACAACAACGCAGACACTTTGCTTTTTTTGTGGCAATAAATAAATTATTTTCTGGTTGTTTTCACACAAGTGTGTCCTAATACTTTTATCCTGTGACCTTCCGAGTTGCGTATCTCGGCGGGGAAAGTACTCAGACACTTCAAACTCCAGGAGACCTTTCCAATGAGCCCTTGTAATTTCAGCCCGAGTAGATCAGGTTTTTTTCCTCAAAAACCATGAGCCGAAGCGCATTCAGATGCTCGTCCGTCATTAAAGGCGATCTGGGGGTAAACTTTTGTCCCGCAACCTTCCGAGTTGCAGATCTCGGTGGGGATTTTAAATTGAAAGAGGCGAATACGGGTTTATCTTTACATTTTCTTTGAGGGCAATGCATTAAACTGAGTTTAAAATAACATTCAAATTTTCTGGGAGCAGATTTGGTGGCATATTTAGGGTTTACAGTATAAAAATAGGCATTTTTAGGCTTTTTTTTTTTCACCTAAACACAACACGTTTTTTCACTCTTGGCATGTACCCCCTGCAAAAAGCGGGGGACTACTGTATATAGATAGATATATGCTGTCAATTACACACAGTCCAAACGCTTTTCCTTCATGCGTTACACGTGGCCTCAGTTAAGTCATGCTTATGTGCCACCTGTGGCGGCCCCTGAAGTTTTATTCTGGCTTCACTTGCTGTGTTTTAAATAAGCGCCAAGTTCCAGCTGAGGATCCTCCCTTAGCCTTGGGCCACCTCCTCAAGCTTTTATTATTACTTTCTGTGATGGTGAACTTCCTCAATTTCATATTATCTTGCTAAGTTAGCGTTTATGTGCGTATTTCCTGGCGCTCCCTCCTTCGCCAGGTCTTCCTCACACACAGCACTTTGAACTCTTTACACCTGGCTAATATAGAACATGTTTGGGAGAAAAAAAGACTGTGTGTGTGTGGGTTGGTTGGTGGGTGGGGAGCTGTTCATCCACTTAACCACCCTCATGATTTGATTGTTACAGTGAGAAAGGCTTGTGTTACTCACCTTTAAAGACAAATGAGAGTCCATACTGTTGAGCCTTCATGCCTGGGACTGTGTGTGGAGTTTGGGCATGGAGCATCTGCCATGAAAGGAGGCACATGGGTAAACAACTACTATAGATAAGAGGGGGAATCTATCATCAAATCGTCTTTACAGCAGTTTATGGGCACCGTCAAATGACATTTATGTATGGCATTTAGTGGGAGGCCAATGAAACGGCGGCTCTAAAATAAAGTCAGCCATAATTCACGTCATCTAACTGTCAGTCTTACATTAATATTATGACCATATCCGTCACGGAGACCATCTATTACACGCAGAAGCAGTAAAACATTGTTTGGCGTGACATCAGAGAGGATATTACCATGATGGCAGACTGTTGCTGGGCCGCTGCAGCACGTCAGGTGAAAGCAAATATGACAGATCTTAGAGAGGCCATGGCTCTGAGTGCCTTTTGATTAGAAGCAAATATCCAAGCGTGACTTTGCGGACCGGGTTTGACCATAAATCTACAAATGTACTAGATACTGATGTTTGAAAATTGGTCTGGTAGGATGGTACAGATGGTTTAACGCCTTAAACCTCTTCACAAGTCCATAAGACAAACTACCCACTTGCCAGATGTTTACAAATTTGCACCATTCGGTATTGAGTGTGGTATATGGTGTGCGTAATTATATTAAATACTTGCCACATTGCAAAATGCTTTACTTCGATCATTTACTCAGTCTGGGTGGTAGAACATTAGTAGGACAACTTTTAGTTTTGTAGAACTTATGATCACAATTGAAGGACGCTTCTAGATTCACAGAAAATACAACCCACTAGAAACGATGGGGATTTCATTACTATATGTTTGCAGGTGTTTTATTAATGAGGAGACATGCAGACATTTCATTGCAGATAACAAGCTAGTCTAATGCAAACAGGGCATAACAGAAAGTGTAAAGTGGCAGACTTTCAAATAGCAGTGCAGAAGATGCAAAATAAGTGCTAGTTGTAGTAAACAGTTAAGATAAAAATTAGGTAAACAATTAGGATCAAAATGTTATGGTTTCTAAGGGTAATTGGCTTTAATGTTACCTTTCTAAACTACTAATTTTCTGTAAAACACCTTTAGATCCCAAGAGAAAACCACCAAATGCAGCAAAGAGATATACTGCCTAATTGCACTGTTTGTCTTGCACAATGTTTTGTCTTGTCTGTCTATATTATTTCTAATTTTTTATTCAAATCCTATTCTTCTAAGTATTTGTATATACACTGCTGATCCAGAGCTCTCGCCATTTCGTTTTCCTGTACACTTGTATACGGTGAATTGACAATAAAGTTCACTTTGACTTGACTTTGACTTTGACTTGACACAGGCACAACACCTGTTAAATGTTAGGATCTTTCACAGCTTGATATCAACCTAAAACATCATTACCAGATTACCAATAGACACCAATACAAACCTTCATTTACCAAAAGAGTTTTTTTTCCCTGCAATTTTGTCTAAATTACTTCAAACCGTCATGAGGTTGTGTTGTGCTGATGGGTATATCTAGGTTTAGTTTGTGGGTTTTTTTTTTTTTTTACAAATTCTATATTTACCAACTATCTGGTGAAACCTGATCATTCTTAGGGGCAGTAGAGACACCATTAGGGGTAGGTTTGGAACCAAGCATCTACAACAAGCTATCCAAATACAGTTTTGACTACATTCAATGTCAGAGCCTCTTCTTGGACAGTGTTTAAACCTAGTTCTGAAGTACATGGCATTCTGAATGGAGGTACTCTATTAAAAGGACCAGGCTTTGTTTCTGTTCAAGAGACTGACCCTCCAAAGCACTTTGCAATGAGGATTCCAGAGAATTCCGGAATACTGTCTAGTTTCAGTTTGTGTCTATTAATGTCCTGTTTTTTTATTCTTGCTTCTCCTTCACTCTTTTTAGGAACAATATCCCTCCCAGCTGTGCACCCCGATGCATATTTAATAAGCCTGTGTATATTCAGATTACTGTGTGGTGTGATGCAGCCCGTTCTCCACTCCACGCCGTCTGCATCCATCAAATGGGAGTTGATTTGCCATGCCAAGGTGCCTTGCTTACAGTCATTTATTTTGGTATGTGTGTCAGTCCCCCTTCTGCTCTAATGTTACAAATGAGAAATGGTAGAAAGCTCTGCCTTAGGAAATCTCCCCGCCGGACCCCCGTTGCTGTCGCAGCCCTGTGGAGGCATAAGCCCGCGCCTTTAAAACCTCGCGTTGATTTTCCATACTCCAATATTGACTAACTGCCGCTGTTTGATGTATGCATTACTAGGCCATGCAAACTCACCGGCAGGGCTTAACTTGTTAGTTCTGCTTCTTTAGGCTGTGCTGGCAAAGCCCGTGATGCCCTCAGATATTACAATTGACTGTTCAGATTGACCGACTATGAGTTTACTCTCTCTCTCTCTCTCTCTCTCTCTCTCTCTCTCTCTCTCTCTCTCTCTCTCTCTCTCTCTCTCCGCCTCGCCCTCATTATATCAACAGATTCAAAGTGTTAAACAAAGCTCTGAAACTATGGCAACTGAAATGTGTTGGCTTTTGTTTGTTCTCGTCCAGTTGAAGTTTATGGGAAAATGCCGTAAAGAAGCGCGGCTCCGTGATTAATCGTTACATGTTATTATTCGCGGTAAACAATGGAGCTTGGGAATTCGGGCCCAGCTCTAAATAGAAGAGTGGGAAACAGGGGTTTTGCGAACAGGAAATTGTTTACACAGGAATGTTAAGTGATACCTCCGTGGAACTGTAGGACCCACCATCTCTCTTTCTCGCTGTGGTGTATCCAAACTGTCCTCAGAGCTGCCCTTTCTTCTAGGATTTATATCAGTTGTTCAGATGCTGAAGTGACGTCAGAGGCTGTGCGGCTCTGGTTAACCTCGTCCTACCCGTGTGCCATTGGCCAAACATCCCGATACTCTGACTGTTATGACACTGGCCATGGTAAAGTGGATCAGTATGTGGAATTGGAGCTTTCAGTGCAGTATTATATTGGAAACACCTTGCTGTCATTGTTGTTACGATACTTGTCCAGGTGAGGAGAACAGAATTCAGATTGCTATTGATTTGTTTAATCAGGGGTAATATCAAAATAAATGGAAGTAAAGTTTTCTTACGAATCACCATATGTCATTCATAGGCCTACATAGCACGCGATTAAACCTCTCATGACAATGTACATAAACATTTATACGTTTCTGGAGTG
Organism: Nannopetersius ansorgii; assembly: GCA_037974605.1. NCBI lineage: Eukaryota > Metazoa > Chordata > Actinopteri > Characiformes > Alestidae > Nannopetersius > Nannopetersius ansorgii. The sequence continues at coordinate 47,088 of JBBPDE010000009.1, forward strand.
AAATGACATCAAAAGTTGAGGATGTCAGACTTTCTGATGGAACTGTTGGAATAGACCTTTATAACAGTTTAAGTAGGTTTATGCAATGTTTATGTATTCATCATGCAGCCTTATGACCTCCAGTGAAGTGTTGCCAAATTTCCCCATACAAATGTTAGTTTATGACAAAAACAATTGAAGCCTACACATTCCACCATATCCTTTACATGCAATGCATTGAGAAATGAAGGCAGAAACAGCTTTAATGGGCTGAATGAGCAGATTAAAGCTGGAGATGTTGCTCTATGTGAGGAAGAATGGACCAGTTTTTGCCCTCAAAAGAACTTTTAGCATTGCAAGTCTAACCAATGAGTGATTGGTATTCCCCAAGGGCGAATGGGTTGTACTTTCCCATAAGCACACCTACATCTGGGGCGAGGCCTATGGCTGGAGGCGGAGAGGAAGCCTATATGCACATGCTGACCTGGAATCAGAAATGGGGCGCCAATCGTTTCAAGGTCAGAACCAAAGTGAAGTCACGTGGTTCGCCATGCCTGCAGTGTCATTCACCTTTTTCTGGGATGGCGGGGATTTTTTGGGGGGAGATCTTTACCTCTGAGGTTGACAGATGACAGCACTGTCATTAAAGACTGTTTAATTCTTTTTTATATTACTGTGCAAACACAATCATGTAATCAAACATGGTACATTAGACAGCATTGTTTTGGGATGAGATTTAACCAAAAGGCAAATTTACAAATGCTTTTCCTGATCGAGTCGATGATTCAGATGAGAGTCTTACAATAATATTCAATGAGTTTTATATAATTGCATAATTAGTAAATTACATTCTGCAATGACAGGTTTGAATCACCATTTCATTACTTTTTTTTGTTTATTTTAAAAATGATGAGAATTTGTTTGGACTAAATGCCTATAACAGATTTCCAAACAAGATGCAGTGAAATGCAAGTGAAGAAATAATGCATGTCTATTTAGACCAAGCTTTTCTTAATACTCAGGTCAACAGGTCAAAAGTTTCTACGTGTTTTGTAGTGTTTTTCATGCTGATTTGAAATCTGTGTTTAGTTTTTCCCGTAAGTACAGTTTTTGTGATGAAGCTAGTTTTGATCTGAAATCAGCAGATCTAATATCGGCATGAAAACCTGACCTGTGTTATTAGTTATGAAATTATTATTGACAGCTGTGACAAAATGTTAGGGGGAGACACTTCTTAAGCATGATTGTAAAGGCAATGCATTCACATATGTAGCTTATAAGCAGTTTCCTCTGGGATCAGTAAAGTTTTCTAAGCCTGATTTTTTAATTCTTATTGATGCAGCGATGAACTTGTATCATCAATGTCTAGACAGAACCGTGTATCTATAAAATAAAACTGCGACCTTCTGTCTAAGTTCATGCAGAAAAACTTCATTTCATTCTGCGTCGTTTCTATTGGTTCACATTGTAAATGGCAACTGGTTACGTAAAACAAAGAAGAATAATGCAGTTACAAGGTTTTGTTCTGACAGTAATGATATATAGATGCTGCACTCGAGTGACTCTCTCTTTAGGGAGATGTGCTGTGGGTCCTTTGCAGCTTTCCTCATCAGAGAGTTCTCTCAGAAGGTTCTCTCTCGCAGTTTAATCCTTCAACAGATGCTTTTCTTACTTTTCTCTCCTCTGTTGACGTTTTTTTGTTTGACAGGGCTTCGTCCTAGGTTCCGATGTGTGTTTAAATTAGAGTTGAGGTTGTTGGCTTTAAAACTGTGTATAAGTGTGTGTGTGTGTGTGTGTGTGTGTGTGTGTGTGTGTGTGTGTGTGTGTGTGTGTGTGTGTTTCTTCTTTCCCAGGCTTTTCTTCAGTCTGCCAGGCTAAGTGTGGCTGACCCCACAACCACATACTTTTTCATTATAAACCCCTCCCTTTGATTCGCGGGCCAGCCTGTAGCTCTTCCAAACTGTTTACGGCCCCCCAAAAATGAGTTTGAATTATATGTTTGTGCAATAGATTCCTCCGGTGGTTTTAAGTCAAATGTTTGCACAGGGCAATTAGTTATCATTGGTTAAAATTACTGCGACCTAAAAGAATGTGTTTCTAAAGTAAGCCCCCCCAATCTGTATAACAAACTTGGCCATAGGACGTCGTGATAATCCTCTGCACTAACAACATCTCTACAGCTATGTGATGCTTGAAAGAGGTCACAAAGTGCTCTGAGGGCATTAAAGCACTAGTATCTCAGTCAAACTGTTGGTCAAAAATAGAACAGGGTACTATAAGCGCATCATATATTGTCCCTTCAGTGATCCAAGCACTTTATTTTAATCTCCTTTTGCTTTAGAAAGTTAGACTTGAGTGTGTGCATCTCTTCACTAGTCATAATAAAATATAACAGTGTGGAATCTGAGTTAACTCTGTTGTAGCACTATATGAAGCTCCATGCTGCCCTTATTGTTGGATGTGCCTTGAGTTTCTGAGTAAGAAACATTCAGAACCTAATCCACGTTGATATGGAAACATTTATTATACATCAGAGTTAAAGGCCTGTACATATGAGATATATTTCTATGCATTTGTTATTTCTGGTGATAACAGCATTCAGAAATAACGTCGCTGAAAGAGAAGAGTGGATTGAAACCTAGAAATAGAAATAGGGCCATATTGAGGTCACATCACCTTTCTACACTGTAAACATGCCTTTTTAAACTGTTGTAAAGTTTCTGGGCCTCCTTAAAATTGCAATTTCTAACATTTTAACATGACACTGATCTGTGTTTTAAAATCTCTGAACCCTGTAGGCCAGACACTTTCTGTGGAACGATACAAAATGTAAAATTTGCTGCAGTTTTTTTTTATGTATAAATATCTGAAATAAAATTACGGATGGTATTTCAGAATAATTCATTCTTTTTATGAAAAAGTAAAGAGGTGCCACTGGCTATTGGGATTCAAACCCACAACCTTCAGATTGCAGGGGCGACTCTCTAACCCTAGACCACCAGCTGCCACAAAACTGGTTATTATTAAACATGAACATTTTTATTTTTTCTTTATTTACTCTTTCTGTATGATAAACGTAACTGTTCTATTTATTCTTTCTATTAAGTTCATACAAAATGAACCTTTAATATCATAATGCTTATTTAATATTAGATTAAATTTTTAATTCAAACTTACATTACAACAGAATCACACGCTGTAAATCTCACTGAAACTGCCTGGGTGATTCTGAAAACCCATGTGTTCAGCTTTGGTGTTAGAAAGTTATGTTTTAACTCAGTATGGCCCTTAAGCTTCAACTGTACAGTGCAGCCAAACACCTGACATTCCCTAATAACACTCCTCATTCACTATCAAACACATGCTGCATGCATTAACACACACGGAGGCACTGATATGTTTTCATATCAGCTCTACGTCTCACTGAAGAAGCTCATCTTGGGAAAATTTTCATGTTTATTTAAGCCATGAAACATGAGAATATGTTTAATAACATTCAAGTAGGTCAGGAATCAACCACAGAGTGCATCTAATCAAACTGAATATTCAATGGATGAATCCCTCCCTCTTCTTCTTCTTCTTCTTCTTCTTCTTCTTCTTCTTCTTCTTCTCTCACTCTTTCTTTCTCTCTTTCTACAGTGAATGAGGCTTAAAGCTAAGCATGTTCCTGCTGTGTCAGGTTCTCTGTCATGCTCATTTAGATGCTATGCAGAAATGCATGAAGTAGAAAGTATTAAACTGTATTTGAGTTCCTTTCTGTCTTGATGGGATCACTAGGTAGATACTGAGAGTATGGTATGCTAGGAAGATTACAGCCAGCATTCAATTATTCTGCAGAAAAACTTCTTATTTATTTCATGTCTGAGTCTTGCACTTGAAGGAGGACTAAACACATTGGTTTGATTTGGTTTAATTAATACAAGGACAAGCTTCTTTGTGTGCCTCAATACTTAAAAACGACCACAGCTACTCCATTTCCTCAGGACAATTTGGGACCTACACAATCATTTCTTCTCAAAAATGTTCTGTTTTATGAGTGAAAGTGACCGTTTGTCATACGTGAACACACCACACCACACAGTGTGAACAGCACGAAATACAGCCTCTGCATTTAACCCATTCACCAAGTGAAGCAGGGGGCAGCAGGAACACGGCACCCGGGGAGCAGTGTGTGGGACGGTACCTTGCTCAAGGTACCTCAGAGGTGCCTAGCGGTCTTGGAAATCGAACCCGGACTTTCTGGTCGCAGGGCAAATGCCCTAACCACTAGGCCACCAGCTGCCCCGTGGTGTGTGATTGATACAACCTGGGTGTGTTTCTATGGTCTGTTTTATTAAATGGCAAAAATATGACCTTATTCACCCAGTCATTGATACTGTAAAATCATCCAGAATCTCTAAACCCATCTCAAAAAATCTGTGAGATAGTGATAAATCCATTCCGTTCCCTGGCTTAAACAAATATAATTTTATATCACCTGACATTTTTACCGACCGTCGCCGCCTATCTGTCCCGTTCCTTCATGGCCAGCTGTGCACGATGTCCTGTAGGCCTGGCTTTCTTCTTAATCAGAATCACCTGAGCATTGTTGGATGCCCATCAAAAGCTGGAGCTTCCTGTGGAGAAGAGCGGGGCTTGGCTCTATAAATAACAGCACACATTCATGGCCTGCAGATGACAGGAAGGCCTGGCGAGTGGAATGTCCTATTCTCCAGAAAGGAAATTAATATCTTGTGATTTTCACAAAGCGTTCACAACTGGTTTGTTTGAAGGCTGAAGGGGGGGGGGGTGTCGGAGCGGGAGGAAGGGGGCTGGCTTTCAGGCTTGAGAGGTGAGGCAAGAGGGGTTGGCAAAGGTAGCCGAGTCTGGAAAGAAAGGCTTTAATGGAACCTACTTCCTGCTCTCTGACTTTGTCATTAAGCCGTGGGCCGCATTGTGCTGTCGTTTGAAGTGGGCGCTGGATGGCGATGAAGCAACCCCACCACATGGTTTCCAACCTTTCTGCGTCAGTGGCGCGACTGGGGTATCTTTTTTTTTTTGGTCTCATCTCTGGAGATAATCTGTTCTCACTGCCACAGGAATGAAGAGGTTTGCATGGAGATCGAACTCGTTAGTAGATAAAACATTGCTGTCGTGTGATTTAAGGCCTGCAATCAAACAGCATTCCACTTTCAACTGATACTTTAAGGTTCTTTACTTTTAGTATTTTTGAAGTGCATTAAATCATTCTTGCTCTGTTGGAAATCTGTAACCTTGGAGCAAGGTCTCATCACATTAACTTTTATTGGATGTCAGTGGTTTCCTGGCCAGGGTGGTGGGAGTCCTTTCTGTGTGCAGTTTGCATGTTCTCCCTGGATTCTGTTTCTGTTGTGAAGATCCAAAGTTTTCTCACGACAAAGTGTGGGATTGCTTCTTTGTTACCAGATATGAAGATATTTGCTTCATAGTTCTAAGTCTCTCTGTGTCGCCTCAGGTGGGAATGAATTGTACCAAGAAAGACTGCATAATTCCATCCTAAAACCAGTCACTAGTAAATGTGAGGTTCATTGGGGGGTAAAACACCCAAGTCCCCTCTCTGTGGCCATTTATAAAAATTAGGTAAAGAAAAACAAATGAGTTCAAAGAAAAAGTTGTTTTGCAAAAAAACACGATCCATTTCCATGATAATAAAATGCTGAAGGGAACCATGTGGTCAATGAAAAGATGTCCACTTCTCGCCAGTTTTTTTTTTTTCGTTTTTTTTTATTGCGCTGCTTTGGCTTTAGAAATGCTCTGCGTTTGGCTGTAAAACTCCGATGGCACGTGAACACTATAATCGCTGCAATTTTCGAAACATCTTCAACTTCCGACACACAGAAAGAGATCCAGCTGGGATTCATGTCCAAGCGCAGAACTAGACCTGACTTTAGCGTCCAAAACTGTTAATGATGCAAATCAAAGAGGCTTGAAAGATCCATTTCAAACATCCTCTCTCTTTCTCTCTCGTGCTGTCTGTGCTTTCCATTCGAAGGAAGATTTGCTTGATCTTCCTAAAAACAGAAAACAAACTAAAAAAAAAGTTCAATGCGGGCAAAAAAGTTTTTTCTCGTCTTAATTTTAGTATTTGAATGATATTGTAAATGGCTCAAAAACAGATCTTCTTCTTTCATTCTTGCTATAGTTATACATCGCAAGGAAATGCACGAGAGTGGATGGATAAATGAATGAATGAACGAATGAATGAACGAATGAACTGGGTTGAATGGGATGAGTTACATGAACAACTAAATTTTGTTTGTTTTAATTATAGAGGCGCTCATAGGAATGAAAATGGGTTTTGAAAAAGAACTGAAAGATCCATTCCAGAAGCCGCCCCCCCCCCCCCCCAGCCCCAACACACACACACACACTTATCAACAACTCAGTTAATCAGTTTAATCAGATTTAATACATAAAAAAATTATTAATGCATCATCTTAAAATGGGAATCTTTTATCAACTGTGTGTCTCCTCCATGACTGTTTTTCGAAACCACAGTCAGTCGCACTGTGGCCTTACAGGAAGAATGTCTTGGGTTCAATTCCCAGCTGGGATGGCTGAGGGTCCCATTCAGAGTTTAGATGTTTTTCCTGTTGTTTGCGTCATTTTTTATTGTGATTGCTTGTTAAAGGTTTAATTACTTAAACGGAGTAATGGATATAAACATGTTTGTGTTTCTGTTGCTGAGGACTGATCTGAGAACAGCATTCCACAAAGGTCCTTACAACAAACCTGTTTTTGTAATTACGATTTCGACCCTCTATAAAATCGGTAAAATGCGATTCCTGAAAATGAAAACGTTAGAAGTCTAGAACCTGGGTTTGTTCTCCTCCCCGCTCACCGTTTGCGGCTCTTTCTCTCGGCGGAGTGTGCGTTCGATAGTGGAGAGAGCTATGAACCTGTGTGAATGCAGAAGAGTGAGCTTCTCCAGGCTTCGGCTGTTAAGCCCACTGTTTGACTGCAGTAGCTTAGAAATGAAACAGCACCACTTAAAATCAAATCCATCATGGCACTGTTTAAACCAGCACCCTGTTAACTTACTTCGGTTAAAGGGTCCGGTGAAATATTAATAGCACTTATCTGGAAGCAGCGTTAAGTGTTATTAACTTCAGGAAGGTATTCCTGAGTCTCACTAAAGGGGCGCTAAACTACCGCAATCGCTTATGCCTCTGTGCAACAAAGCAGTGGAGATCCGGCATCATTAAACTTGACTTGTCACCGACTGGAACGCAGTAATGTTAACATTTCATGAACACTGCTGCACGGCTGAATCTCTCCCTACCTCTGTCTTGTAAGGTTCCGGACCATAATAGTACAACCTTAATGGACACCTAGAGAATTTCACTCTCTTTATAAAGCTTCGCCTGACCAACTTCACCTTGGCTGGCTGGGTCCGGTGAGTGTGCGTATGTGTGCGATGTGTGTTTTTCTACATTTTCAGGATAAAAATGTCCCATCAGAGAAACAGAGCTAGGCTACTCAAAGATCAGCTACCACTTAAAATTTCTTCATGGGTTATATACAGTCTCACAAAAAAGGTGTCTATATAATGCCAGATTATGCTTATTTGACTTTCCTGCCACCCCTTTTTGGTGCGATGCAGAACCATTTTAAAAGGTTACTTTTAAGAACACAACTTTTTCAAGAAGAACCATGAAACAGTTCTTGACCCTTTAAATAATGGTTCTGCATAGCACTGAAACCCCTTTCCAGTATTGTTAGATGTCAAGAAGGGAGTATTTGGAGAAGCCCATGGAAGAGCTTCTCCATCCAATCAACTACTGAAGTATTGAAATGATTGTTGAGTTTTCAAGGACCTACACACCCTTGAAAACTCAACATCTTCAAGGGTTTTGTAGTAAATGCAATGGTTATATACAGTGTTGGGCACAGTGTTGGGCACAAAAGTAGTTAGTTATAGTTACTAGTTATTTCTTCCAAAAAGTAACTGAGTTAGTAACTGAGTTACAGCATTATAAAAGTAACTAGTT
>JBBPDE010000011.1:58547-78808 GCA_037974605.1 Nannopetersius ansorgii
GGAGGAGGATGCTGAGGAGAGACTCTGAGTGTGTTGGGAGGAGGATGCTGAGGAGAGACTCTGAGTGTGTTGGGAGGCGGTTGCTGAGGAGAGACTCTGTGTTGGGAGGCGGATGCTGAGGAGAGACTGAGTGTGTTGGGAGGAGGATGTTGAGGATGGAGCTGCAGGGAAGAGAAGAGGAAGGCCCAGTTGGAGGTTTATGGGTGTGGTTAAGGGACATGCAGACAGAGGACAGAGGACAGAAGGAAATGGAGATGGTTGATCTGCTGTGGGGATCCCTAATCTGGAGCGGCGGAAAATAGAAGATGACTGGAGACTCCTTTTAAAAAAGGAACGTAACTTGTTTGATCAATAGCAAATTAGTACACAATGGCATCCATATTTTAATGTTAACAGATTTACATTATCCATATTATCATAATACCTTGTTTTGTTTGATGAGTAGTTTGTCTCTTCAAATGAAGTCAAACATAAATGCAGATAAAACTACTGATTCCATTGTGCACTGTCAGAAACTATAGTGTCCTCAATGAAAAAGTCAACTCCTTTTTTGTAATAGATACATTTTGTTTATGCAATCATAATGGTGGCCCAAAGTTGTCCTTCTAAATAATGTGTTGTAGAAAATACAGAGTACACCCTTTATCATACCTGTAAATATAAGTTTCTTTTACATCTTGTCACTTTCAGGGTTCTTTACAAGTGAAAGGTGAGCGTGGCCCTACAGGTGAGCCTGGTCCCATGGGACTGACAGGAGACAGAGGCCCTCCTGGACTCCCTGGATTTGCGCCCCAGGGGCCACCTGGAGAGAAAGGGTTCCAGGGTGTGTCAGGAAGACCTGGAGCTCCTGGACCACCAGGTGAGATCAGATACAAGACGTGGTAAAGAAACTAGATTGAAAGTACAGTTATTGGTTTGCACAAATGAAAAGACGACCTTGTTTAACTCTTAGAGCACCTGTGAGTATTTGTGAGTATTAGCTTGCTTGATTGTAGTTGCTCACTTCATTTTGAATTATTACAACATGATGTTAGTTTTAAACTCCCTTTTCATCTGGTAGGTCAGAAAGGTGAACCAGGTCCGTCTGTCTCTGAGAAAGGTGCAACTGGACCTAGAGGACGTGATGGAGACCTTGGTCCACCAGGACTTCCAGGTAGAGACCTCATTTATCTCTTACACTCATGAACCACTGAAACTTAGTATTTTACATTTTAAAACAACATAAATAGTTTAAAACAAGTCTGTCCCTGAAAATACATTGACATATTTCTGAATATTGAATCCCTTGGAGACTGAGAAAAGTGTTAAAAATGAAATCTACTGTTAGACAGCTCCATTTGATGTAGGCTGTGATAATTCCATATAATTATCATTTTTGCTTGTACAGGAAACCAGGGTCAACCTGGACAGAATGGCTTCCCAGGACTACCTGGAGCAAAAGGAGAACCTGGCCTCCCAGGTATTGGCTTGCCAGGACCCCCAGGCGCTAAAGGTAATGCCAGAGTGACTACTTTGAATGCGTTTTACCTGGAAACAGCACAGGTGATAAATTATAAAATTGGCTTTAACCTTAAATACTGAAGACTAGTCACCAAGTCTTCTGCTGCTTAGTCTTGTAACTACATATTTTACAGTTTCATAGTAATTACTGGATATAAGAAATTAACACTGTTGAACACGTTTCCCAGGATTCCCAGGTATTTCTGGCAGTCCTGGTGGTCCTGGACTCCCTGGTCCTCCAGGTATTGATGGATTGCCTGGCCAGCCTGGACTTCCTGGGTCTAAGGTGAGCATCTGTGACAATGTCCATGAACCTCTGGACATTGTGCAATGAAAACAAATCACTCGGCATGTAAAATCATCCACAGTACACTAACCTGGCACTGGTGGTTTAAACTCAGGAACAGCAAACACATTCTTACTAGTCTTTCATCCCTGTCTCCAGAGAGATGATTTTTAGAGTTAAACCTCTAATATATTTAACTGTGCATGCATGTCCACAGGGAGAACCCGGTTTTGGAATTCCTGGCCCTCAGGGGCCCCCAGGCCCCCAAGGCAGTAAAGGACTTCCTGGATCTAAAGGTGATTCCGGTTTCCCTGGAAACCCTGGTTCCCCAGGCAGACCAGGTGTTGATGGTGTTCCTGGAGAAAAAGGTATAGTTCTGGATCAGTTGTTACTAGATAAGGATAATACTGAACCACTACTGAATATAACTTGAATTTGGTTTTGTGGTTGTTGCAATTTAAGTCTTTCTCATGTAATGTTAAGCAGATTTCATAAAACAATAATGCACGTGAAGCTTTGCTGATGACCTGACCTTTTTGTCGCAGGTGATCGTGGTTTTACTGGTGGACCCGGTCCCCCTGGCCCGCGTGGCCAACCTGGTTTTGGTGCACCTGGTCTCCCAGGACCACCTGGACCTCCTGGGTCTATAGGCCCTACAGGTGCGTGTGTAGGAAGACAGGCACTCGCCACAGGTTACCTTAGTTCAGCCAGACAGATGAGCTCTGGAGAGCCAAGTTGTCCTGTCCATTTGTACATGTGAGATGTTGTCAGTTTTAGTTTCATTACTTGTGGCCCTTTCTCCATTGCAGGTTTCCCTGGTGTGAAAGGTGCTAAAGGAGACACTGGGCCCCCAGGTTTTGGCCTTCCAGGCTTGCCTGGAGACAAAGGAGGCCCTGGATTCTCTGGATCCACTGGTCCCCCAGGTCCCCCTGGAAGCCCTGGTTCTACTGGCCAAAATGGACTACCTGGGCTCCCTGGTAATATAATCCAGCTGTCCTGACCTCACTTCTCTTAGCAAAACATTTATTTATTACGCTTATTGCAGTTTGTTTCTTCTGACTATTCCAGGAAAAGTATTTTGCATGAATTGCTTTGTCATTTTTTTACTTATACTTGCCTACAGCACATATATTCACTGCAGTTGATATTAAGTAAGTCTAAGCTTTGAACTGCTTTGAACTCTCTGACTGTCACCCATATCTGTCACCTATAACTAAAGGCACAAAGGGAGACATGGGTTCAATGGGTGCTCCAGGTCCGGCTGGGAATCCTGGCAACCCTGGTGCCCCGGGCTTTATTGGACCAAAAGGTTTGTCTCATTTTATTAGTTTTAATTATTGCCACAACCCAAAGTCTTCCACTGATCCACAGTCCTCCACTGATCCACATATGTCTGTCCTTTAAGGTGATGATGGTGTCCCAGGACGGCAAGGCACCCCAGGTCCTGAAGGATCAAAGGGTGACAAAGGTGAACCTGGTATACCAGGCCCTCCTGGTTTTAGGAGTCCTGAAGACTTGCCAAAAGGAGCAAAGGGAGAACCAGGATCTTCAGGTGACTGGCTACATCTAAAAATATGCATGGCAAAGGCTTTAAATAAAGGTTAAAATACACAACCATCATTAACAATCAACTGCTATAGCCATTGGCATCAAAACCAGCTGGATTTGTGTGCAGCTGCAAACCTATTTTACATTTCCCAGCATTTTTTTTTTTTAAATTCCTGTGCATAGAGATGAACCTTTATCACAAAATACAATGTGTCTCTATGTACAAACCCTCCTGGGGAAAATAACACTCACAGTATATTGGTTTCTCTGCCTTTAATCTAAATTCACAAATACATCAATTTCCACATCAGGTTGAACCTTTTAAAAAAAGTTTGAACCTTTTAAAAAGTAAGAGTTTCATGTAATATGTAAACACTGCTAAAGTATTAAATCATATCATTCAATCCATAGTGCATACGTGGTGGTGGCCTAGTGGATAGGATACTTGCCTTTGGACCAAAAGGTCATGGGATGTGAATCCTACCTTCCTGAGCTAGACCTGTAACCCCAAGTTGCTTCAGGGAGATTGTCCCCTGTAGTTAGGGAATGGAAGTCACTTTGGATAAAAGCATCTGCTAAATGCTGTAAATGTAACTCTACAAGAATTGTTTAAATTTGCTGTTTTTGTGATGTGACAAACAACTAGCTCATTAACAAACGTGGATCAGCCATGACATATTGAAATTAACATTTATTTACACTCTTTCTCTCTTTCCCTCTCTCTGTCTTTTTTTCTATGACTCTCTCTTTCACAGGTCTTCCCGGTTTACCAGGAGCAAAAGGTGTTGCTGGTATTCAAGGAGATCCCGGTCCCCCTGGACTGGATGGACGTCCTGGTTTACCTGGACCCCCAGGTAACTCATTCTTTTTTCTTTCTTGGGCAACTATTTATTAGATTTGAAAGAGTGCAGATCACTGTAAACGATTTTGAGGGACTTCTCAAAAAACATCCTCTGCTTGCACCATAGGCCCCAAAGGAGACTATGGAATCCCAGGATTACCAGGAACACCTGGTGCTTCAGGACTGAAAGGCAGTATGGGCGAGATGGGACAACCTGGTAAGTCTTCTATGTAACACACTTTCCAAAGTATACAATAAGAGGACTTTAGACTTTTGAGATGATGAAGCCAGACTAAGTTAGCTTCTTTTACGATAGGCCCTACTGGACTTAAAGGAAGTACCGGTCTGCCTGGGCAACCTGGGCTGGCTGGATCTCCAGGATCACCAGGGTTCCCAGGTATCAAGGGAGACCCAGGCACTCCAGGCTTTGGACAACCAGGACCTCCAGGACTCAAGGTAAGAATAACCATTGCTGTGTTTGAACAGCAGTGTAACATTTCTTGGAGATGATGCTTTTGTTAAAAAAATAAATGTGGGTGATGAATGTAACTGATGAATATAACTATACTGACCTTGTTGGACAGGGTGAACCTGGCTCTCCTGGTTTCCCTGGACCCCAAGGGTTAAAAGGTAATACAGGATCCCCAGGTCTTCCAGGTTTTCCTGGCAACCCTGGTCCTAAGGGTGATACCGGCGAACCAGGATTACAAGGTACTGTACAACAAAATCACTTTTCATTACATGCTGTCAACAAGGCACTATATGTTCTAGGATATACAAAGTTATTTAAAATATCAAAAGTGTAATGCTTTTGTTGGCTTTAGGTATGCCCGGTTTTACTGGTCCTAAGGGTGCAGATGGAAATCCAGGGCCACCTGGCCAAAGTGGATTTGCTGGACGGCCAGGAGACGCTGGCCAACCTGGCCAAGCAGGTTTACCTGGAGAAAAGGGTCAAGCTGGTCGTGATGGATTTCCTGGACTCGCAGGAGCAAAGGGAGACCCAGGTAAGCCAATGCAAGTGATGTATAAAATAATATATCATACGTTTAACAATAGGCTCATATGTGAAAATGGTAACCTATTTAAAATGAAAACAACTGTGATTCACAGTGTATCATAAATGTGATCTAAGGTCTGTTTGTTTGCCCTCTGTATAGGTCCTCCAGGAATTGGAAGTCCAGGTCCTCCTGGTTTCCCTGGATTGCCAGGTAAAGGATTACAAATGAATAAAAATGAATAATTGATTAATAAATAATAATAATAATAATTAATTAATTTTGTCTGTATCTCTCAAAAAACAATAAAGAAATATAGTGTATTTTACTGTACCCTTCTGTTATTCGTACAGGTACCAAAGGAGACGTGGGGTTTCCTGGAGTGTCTGGTGGCCCTGGTTACCCAGGACCAAAGGGGGATCCAGGAATGCCTGGCCCACAAGGCATCCCTGGTGTACAGGGGAACCCTGGTCCTCCTGGCCAGTCCCTACAGGGGCCTAAAGGGTCCGCAGGTCCTCCTGGTATGACTGGAAGACCCGGTAAGCTGCCCTGTCTTATACTTCTATTCCAGAGTGCCTGACTGCTTCTGGAGAGTTTATTCCTCAGAGTTAAATCAGTCCTAAATTAAAAAGCCTTTTTTAATGTTCAAATACTTGTCCTGAACTTGATTAACTGCCCAGCGTGTGTGTGACTAAACTCTGCAGGGCAGTAACTCTCCAAGAGCAGGGCTCGTCTTGTTGATTGACTCTGCTGTTTGGTTCTCTCAGTACTAAACCTGCTTGTGTCTTTCTGCAAATACAGAGATAACTGAAAACCATGCAGTCAGTAGTTGAAATATCAACCACATTATAAATCAGACCATGTGTGGATACATTGAACCAGACAGTAGAGTCCCATTCACTATGTTTAATCATGTGACTGTCTTGCATGGGAAGTTGCACAAATCAGCAGTGTTTTGCATCCGTGTTACCTGCACAAAACAATCATCACAAAATCATAGAGCTCTGCACATACACGGGGTTTCTCGCGTTCCAGTGCACGCAAATCTTTCTGTCACTCCCTTCTCCTCAGTGTATGTGTGTATCAGAAATGTGTTGAGGGCCTGATAAGCATGGACTGATCCACAATGTCTGTGTTCATTTATTTATTTTGTTCATTTGTTCATCCATCCCTCCTCATGTGTCCACCCCCCACCCCCACTGTGCTCTTGGGGAGAGAAATCTTTGTACCGTCTTCACAGGATTGTGTCTCTGGGATCACCAATTATGTGATGTCAAATGTTTACAGTTGTATGTATTTCCACCTGCATGAGGACTGTGTTTTGTATTGAATGTAAAGCCATCACAGAACTGTCCAAAAAGGGGCTCCATCAATTGGATTGAATTAAACTGACCAAGTAATTCTCTTACAGTGTTAAACGTTAATGGGCTCCAGTGGATAGACTGCTTCCCTCTGAAAATATTTGTGTAAAACAAACCTTTACTGATGGTTAATAAAACCTAATTGATGAATAAAGCACATGTAAAACTGAGACAAAGCCAAGACCCCAATTTTGGGTAGTGTCTGTAAGGCTAAAGTTTTGCCCCAGATGCATTCTGGGTATGACATGTACCTCCTGTTTCCTACGGCACCCTCCTGATGACGCCTAATGGTGACAGGACTGGCAGGTCAGATCCTTCAGAGTGTATACAGATTCTTTGATTTATGATATTTACGTTTTTCAACTGTACAACAGTAAAGTATTTCTGCTTTACATACTAATAACCATGAATTTGGGTCTTTTTCCTCAATCCAAGTGCTATTATATAGAACATGAATAGAGACTTACTTTGCCTCTTTGGGAATATAAGAAGAACGCACTAATCTGTATCGCATGCATTTTACATAATTATCAGTTAATCATGGCCAAAGAAAAATTCTACTCCTTTTGCAGTTTGTGAATTCAGAGTCAGAAAACGTTATTGATCCCTGAGGAAATTGCTTAAAAGTATATACTTATCATTGCAATTTAAGAAATCTCAGCCCCCATTTTCTAATACATCATCATTGAATGTAATAACAGGACTTTGGTTGAGGAAATCAGCCAAATTGTTTTCAGTAGAGAATATCATTACATTACAGAACATTGCTGTTTTAATGTGCATGGCCTTTTTAAGTTGCATGTGAAGTACAGCCAGGTTCAAAAGACATTTTAGGCATATGTATCAGCAGAAGTTCAGTCTAAGATGAATTTAATAATTGCCTTGAATGTTCATGTGAAAGCGCTTGGTTACTCAGTGGAGGCAAACACAAAGATCATCATTGTTTTTGCAGTTTGTGTTTTCCCCCAAATGACGAAACCTCGCTGATGCTACCTTAACTATGATGCTCTGCTAACTTGTGCTCTTGTTTTAAATCTACATTGTGCTACCGGGGTCTCTCACTTTCTCTGGAACTTTGGGAACCTGTTGACCCCAATATAGGTCCTCCAGGTTAGATGCCTTGGTTTCATGCCCACCATGATGTTTCTCTGCACTTTTTCATATTTGTAACACTGTTTTGTGATGTTAGCTGCTGGGTTGCACTTTTATTACGATTATTTTATTATGTTTTTTTTTTCCAAGGAGGTTTTTTTTCCATCTTTTCCGTTACACAGAGCATTCAAACATTGAAATGTCATTCGTATGATTTTTATATTTTCTTGGCAAGGTCTGTATTGTACCACTGTAGATGTTCTGATATGAGGTTAAAAGAAGTAAGTAGTGGCATTTAATGGTGACCAGAAGGATAAACGCCACTTTCGTCTTGGCATTGTGAAGGTCCCCCTGGTCCAGAGGGGCCCCGTGGACTTCCAGGAAGTGGAGGGCAAAAGGGCGAGAAAGGCTTCCCAGGAAGTCCCGGAAGAGATGGCATACCTGGACAGAAAGGCGACACTGGACCTCCAGGCCCTCCGGTAAGCTACAGTATGAGTATGAAAGAATAGTGGATAAATGTTTCATTGGGATAATTGTGTCAACTTAGCAAGTAAAACTACTCAGTAAAACCTGACACAGCAAGCATTGTAGCTCACATTCTCACCAGGTTTGTTCAGTATTCTTACACTCCTTATGAATGAGGCGACATACATCTTGTGACATTCTGTCTCTCTTGTTGGGCAGGGCCCCGCTGGCTTCCAAGGAGTTAATGGACCTAAAGGAGACCTGGGTATGCCAGGTACTCGTGGATTTCCAGGTCAGTCAAATCTATGAGGCAAGCTGCAGCACTGAATTCCCTCCGGTCGGTATTCAGCATGGTTTAATTTATAACATTATCTGCTGTATGTCTACTCACTGCAGGAGCTAAAGGTGTGTCTGGTCCCCCTGGACTTAATGGTCCCCCTGGTGATCCTGGTGACACTGGACCTCCAGGTGAGCGTAGCATCATTTGTTCTTTGTAAAGCCATCACTTCCTCATATCCAAACAGCCCCTTTAATTAATTTTTTTCTTAGGCTTTCCTGGTAGCCCAGGTGTGGCACCAAGACCCATCGTGGTGAAGGGTGAGCAAGGACCACCTGGTCCCCCTGGCCTACCAGGACCACAAGGTCCACAAGGACCTCCCGGGCTGAAGGGTCTGCCAGGTTAGTGTTACAAATAGTGCCTAATGAGTACCTGCTCTGGTAGGAGCAACATAGTTGTTCTCATGTTTGTGACTGATCTCACATCTCTCATAGGTTCGCCTGGTTCCCCAGGTGACCAGGGTCTTGATGGAAGCCCAGGATTCAGTGGCCCACCTGGTAGAAAAGGAGACACAGGACAACCTGGAAATGCAGGTACAGTCTTGAAGCTTGTATTAAGTATAAGTGTATTTATGTAAACTGACTGTAATATCTGAGCATGCATTCCATGGAGTTTCAATCTATTTCTATATGGCCTCCATCTATGTTGTGAAAAATCCAGCATCGTGCTTAAAGTCTTAAGGATTCACATCATGAAATGTTTGTATCAGGTGTCTTTCTTCTAATCCTCCTCATGATGTTTGGTTCTTAGGACCGCAAGGTGCCCCGGGCCCTGCTGGTGCAGATGGCCCTCCGGGTCTTCCAGGCACTCCGGGTCATGGCTCAGTTGCACATGGATTCCTGATTACGCGGCACAGCCAAGCTACAGATGTGCCGAAATGCCCAGAGGACACCACACTAATCTATGATGGTTACTCTCTGCTCTATGTGCAGGGCAACGAAAGGGCCCACGGCCAGGACCTGGGTGAGAAAACGAAAAATGTGTCCATGTTGTCCATGAACTCTTGATATATAGTGTAGCACTCGAATCAGGATTAGAATTACCACATTCCTTATAGACCACTATCAGTAAACACCCCTGAAACAGCACTCCTGAGTGGAGATGTGTTGTGAATAAAACCACTGCCCATATACACTCAAAGAAGAGTTTTAATGCAAAAGTATTCTCCTCTCTTTGCCTCTCTCAGGTACTGCTGGGAGTTGTCTAAAACGTTTCAGCACCATGCCTTTCATGTTCTGCAACATCAACAATGTGTGCAATTTCGCCTCACGGAATGACTACTCCTATTGGCTGTCCACTCCTTTGGCTATGCCCATGAACATGGCCCCCATCAAGGGAGAGAACATCAAGCCCTACATTAGCAGGTAAGAGACTGAGAAAAAGACAAATTCTGAGACACTTATGAGTGCCCCAGTGAAGTTATATTTGACCAAAAAGTTTTATAGTTTTATCTCGTACTTTGTCCTAGGTGCATGTGTATATATTTTTTATTATTCTATGTGTATGTGTTTAGGTGCTCGGTATGTGAAGCTCCAGCAATGGTGATTGCAGTCCACAGCCAGACCATCCAAGTACCAAACTGTCCAGAAAACTGGGTTCCTCTGTGGATTGGCTACTCCTTCATGATGGTACACAACACACACTCGCCATTCTTTACACGTGGCCTCGTTTTTAAAGACAAGTATCTGTAGAAAATCTGTGGAAAATGGAATAATGACCAACATCTAATGCAGAATTTAAGGACGAGTCACTAAAAACATGATTTATTTCACACTTGCCCTGTTATTTCTCTGTCTCTCTTCCTCTCTCCCTCCTGCAGCACACTAGCGCAGGTGCGGAGGGCTCCGGTCAGGCCCTGGCCTCTCCTGGCTCCTGTCTGGAGGATTTCCGCTCCTCTCCCTTTATCGAGTGCCATGGCCACGGGACCTGCAACTACTACGGCAACTCCTACAGCTTCTGGCTGGCCACTGTCGACCAGAATGAAATGTTTAGGTAGCTAACAGGATTCAGAATATATTTCCTGTGTTTTGCGGCAGATAGTGGGGACATAGGTAATGAGGGGAAAACATGCTCTTAACATTATACCACTAATTTAAGGCATTGAGATCAGTTACTGTTTTATTCCTCTTGGCATTGTTTAAAATGGGCACGGGATGTTTAGAAACGCCCATTGACCTTGGGATTGGCTCCAGGCAATCATGACCCTTGTGAGGATTAAGCGGTTACAAAAAATTAATGAATGCTGAGAAGCAACCTTTTTTTTCAAAATTTTTTTTATTTTAACACCACAGTGTCCCTAGTAAAGACGTCTGACACGTTTCTATCTGTTCCCAACAGGAAGCCACAGTCAGAGACGCTAAAAGCAGGGAACCTCCAGACACGTGTGAGCCGCTGCATTGTTTGTATGAAGAGGACGACGTAACATAGCGATGCTAACAAAAACACTAACATGGCCCCTTGCCAGGGATCAGCCATCACCGCGGCGACTGCAACAGTTACGTCGGCGACATGTGGAATTCCAATGGTGCATTATTTCAAGTTCAACTCTATGGTGCTACTGTGCAACACAGCAAAAAATAAACTGAAAAATAACTAGTCTTTTTTTCTAAGAAGTACCTCAAAAAGGAAAAAAAAATCCAGAAAGGTGCCATGACGGATGAGTGATAAAGTGCATTTTTTTTTTCTTCTCAATCTTTCCTAAGAGATTGTGTCTTTAAAAGAATTCTTCTCTTCACAAAATGTTTGGTGTTAGTATACATTTTTGGAGAGAAGTGCCTTTTTTTTCTTTTCGGGAGTGGATTTGTCTCCATGTTACCAAATCGGCACTTTGAACATCAAAGAGAAAAATGCACTGAACAGTTACATTAGCGAGACTTCGTTTTTATTTTTTGTTTTTTTGTTGTTTATTTGTTTTAATGCTTTCATTTTTTTTCACCTTCACTCTTTTCTTTCTTCCCCTTCTTGGTGGTAATAACACTGAATATCCAAGACTTTTTAACTATAGGCTTTTTATCTCTTTTGTAAGTAATAAAATGTGTATATTGTGTAAAAGACCTTTTTAGTGTAAAACATTAAGTGGTTCTTTATAATGAATTTCTGGGTTCTTTGGCTCATGTTCATTCACTCACACCTCATTCACATGCTAGCTCACTCATTCACTTACACAAATACTTGTACAAAGTAAACATGCTTCAGATGAAACAGTATTTTATTTTATATGTTGCTACGCTTGAATTGACTGTATTTTTTTTTCATACCATAATTCTTACACCTCATCAGGTACCTTTACAAACTACTGATGTCTACTGATTTTGGACATCGTTTTTCTTGAACCCCTACCCCCCGGTTTTGAAGTCCACCAAAAGGACTGATTAATCATAAAAGCATTGTTTTTCTAATTCGTTTGTAATTTAACTTATCTCTAAAATTCCTGTTGAAATCAGTAGAATATTGAAAAAGTAAAATTCTTTAGTTTCTGCTGAGTTTTATGTCACCATGTACTACAGTGTGGTTCATATTGTACATACTGCCAACAAGAGAGCCAATTCTAGAGCCAATGATTCCTTTGACTGATTTAAGTCATTATAGGCAAGAATGTGTATTTCAAATTCTGTTTGTTATGTTTATTATCCAGAAGTTGTTATAAACTTTTAAGAGACTGAAATAAAGATATCTTTAAGTCCACGTATGTTTGTGTCAGCATAAACATTTCTGCAGTATTCATTGTTGCCTTGTTTCAAAACTCTGCAGTATCTGCAAACATCATTGCCAATAAAGTTTAATGTGTTGTAATGGTAACTTGACAGTGTTACATTTTGATTGAAATGCTCTTTTTTTAACTAACAGAAACTGCTCGAGGAAGATTCACTTCCATAGAAAGGCCACTAGAGGGCACTGATTAATTTAGGTGTAGTACAGGAACTTTTTTGTCTCCTGACCAAAGTTTGGGAGCTTCAGGCATAACCTTTAACATTGACTCGGACCTGAGTATCTGTCTGCAAACAAGGATTTGGGCATACCAAATTTGGGCATACCAAAAAAAAAAGGATTTGATACCTTCCTGGTGACTAATCTTGGAGGTTTACCGCATGGTACAATATGACTGAGGTGTGCACATTGCCAGTAAACGAGTTACTGCTAAATAAGCACTTCCTTACATAATGTCCGCTCCAGTGTGTATCCTTTTGCACATCAGTGGACATTTCAGATAGCACTGCTGAGTTCTATATTGAGTTTAACTTTTGAATGTGTGTGTTTTTCTTTTTGTCAATGGTCACATTTGATCTTTATTTCTTTGTTCTTTTGGACAGATTGGTTTATGACCAAAGTGGACTAAGCTATGAGCTCAGGGGAAGTTGGCAGCTCCTTAATAATCTGTTTTAGAGCCAATTGACTGAGGCTTGCCCATGATATTTGGCTGCTAATCCATCAATAGGATCACGGGGCAGGGATAGTGATCTCTTTGTGTCTCAAATAGAGCAGCTCAAAGAGGCAGCATGTGAAGTTTCAGCTTTATTGGTCAAGTACGGCGTGAGAAATTATTTACATTCTGGAACATCCCCTATAGAATAAGTGGCACCAAACTTGGTGACCTAAAATGCTCAAGATGTTTACGAGTGGTGAAGGTACCTGAGAGCAGTAGGCATGCATTTAAACTCCAAAAATAACTAATTCTCTCTTTGATGGCTATACTATTTACAAATGTTCTTCTTTCTTTGTTTTTCTTTTACAATTACCGACATTCAGATTCTTTCTCGGAGGGATGACACTCTTGCCTGGGCCAATTTCAGCTGCTGAGGTTAATCTTTGTCCAAGCAAATTAATAAATGGCATGTAGCAGCATTAATTGGTATCATTAATTTGTGTTTATTTATATGCTAGCTTAAAATCAGAGAATGCATTAGATTCTTAAGAAAAATACTGTTTGAGTCTATTGTTCCCCCAGCCTAAAGGATTTAGCTGAATACTGTTTTAATTAATCTTTGGTTCTTATGGCTTTTTTGTTTGGTTTGAGATAATGACTAACATGCAAGAAAAAGTTTGGCTTTTGGTATCATGGTTCAGAAGCTTTAGGCCAGAAGGCTAAATGCTGTAGCTCCACCTTGAAACCCATTTTTTACTTCATTCTAAAATAAAAGCACTGGGAGATGGCATGTTTTTATTTAACATTTCATGTCCACTTATAGATTAGCTCAAAAAGCCGTTTCAGCTCAGTGGGACAAGTGGATGCTGAGAAATTTGCATTTTATTAATTCATTTCACAAACAGTCATGAAAAATACTGTGTATATATAAGTCTATGCTGGTGTTCTTGTCACATGAAAGTCATGAGAACATGTTAAATAAACTACGATTGGTGTTGAGGAGGGCATGGTCTGAAACGTGTCCACCTGGTTTGGTTTACCAATAACCAATAGTCGCTATGAAAATTTCCTGTCTACAAAACACCATGTGGACTGGAAACCCATATTTTTGTACCCATATATGCGAATCATAAAGATGTCTTCCTGTAACATGTGCTTTTATCTCGGTCATGTTACTGAGCTTTAGTAACTCCTAAAGTTAGTCAGCTGTGGTTGAGAGCTCAGAGTGGACCAGCTCTAAATGATCCTAATCCTATATAGTGCTGAGACTCTTATGCAACTCTGGACATGATATGAAATTACTATAAATAGCATGTCATGTTCTGATTATAATAATAGATTTAAAGCCTGTGTAGCTTGTGATATCCTGATAGTAACACCTTTCAGTTAAAGTATTCTCACTATTGGAAACCAACGGCCCTCAGGAAAAGTGGAACATACTTACATTAGAGTGACTGCAACCCACCCTGAAAAGAGAGTTCAAAAGTTACCAGCTGAAACCTGACCACGATGCTTTCTTAAATTTCAGATTTGCATTTGGGGGTCAGGTTGAACGTCTTGGCTTGTTTAGGCGATCTGTTAGCCAAACTTGCAGCCCCTTGGAGCAATGGGTCAAGCGTAATAGTAGTTGCTGCGCTTGACTATTCACAGGCAGGGATCGCATCTCTTCCACTTGAGTGACATGCACAGTTGTAGTGGACACTCAAGAGGTGCAGCAGGTACACCGAGTTAGGCAGCGAGGACCGTGCAGACTGCGCAAATGAAAATGCGTGTGCAGAAAATTCATGAAAACGATCTATGATGTGTTTGAGAAGGAAACCCTTCGTATCCTGAGAGAGAAAACAAATGCAGAAGTCTAAAAGCTAAGCTATTGGCTAACGAATTCAAGGCACATGCATTCTGAGTGGGAAATGTCTTATAATCTTAGAACTGGTATAACTCTTTACGAATTTACTTTATTTACAACTGCACAAAGTAACGTCATACATTCTAAGATGAGTTTTACTTATTATCTTACCCTTTACGGAGAGATAAATCACAGTTGTAATGTGCTAGTGTAGAGCTTTCAAATATATATCGACCACATGACCTTTCTCACTTTTCCCAGAGTTACCTGCCCATAATCCACACCATTAGTTAGTCACAGATCATATCTGGTATCTGCTAACCCAGATGCGGAACATATCAAAGTCAGGCAACTCCAGAAGCATCCACTCCTGAACTTACAGTAGGTCACTTGCTGCGTCAGAGCGCTCGACCCTCATCAGGGCTATTGCTGACTGAAGGGCTTATGGTTAAACCATAGCTTAGTCAGATTTGCTAGGAGATCAGGCCGTAATTAGGGTGGAATGGAAAAGATGTTTTTTTTGGCCATCGTTCTCGTCCACTGACCTATCTGTTTCCAGGGATTGGGGCATTGGAGAATACATTCATTCATAACCTTTTCCTTAACGAGTCGTTAAGAGGGAGTGCCATGTAGGCGAACGCCCATTCAGACTGTTTTGAAACTCAAGTCCACTACAGCAAATACTACATCCCTGGAGAGGAGCACAACTAATTACTCGGCAGCCACATTAGAAATTAAAGACATATCACATGCTGCTACTGATCGTATGGCCCAAATACAGGCGCAAAGGCCCTTAACACACACAAACAGCCTTTCTCTTCCCTAAAGCGGACAGCCAGCTGGAGATACGCTGGTCTCCTAATGACGCAGGAACTCATGGTATTCCCCACTTATGTTCTGGTGACGAAGTCCGGGGTGGCTTACTGAGTAATTTGACATGGGTTGGTTGCCTTTTTACCGTTTTCTGGGCACTGATGACCTAAGGGTCACACTATGCTGACGCCATAGCGTAATCTAGGTCAGGTCAGGCCCGACCCAGTACCCTACCCCTTCACAACGCCATACTGAGCTGTATTTGTGTGTTATGATAAAACAGGAAAACAGGGTTATAATGCATGGTGTCAATGTGATAATTGTGAGGAAATGTAAAGAATTAGCCCTTTTTCAGTGGCTCATTAGATTAATTTGCTAGTTAAACTGTTTATGTAGCCATTATTGGGAAGTAGCTTTCTCTGGGAGGGTCCTCCAGAGCTCCCTCAACATGATCTCCTTTGCAGCTCAACACTTGAGATAGCTTGCTTGTTTCTCATTTTCTATGTCTCGCAACACTGTTCTGAATAAGGAGAGCAACCCTTTGTTGACAGCCCATAGGTTAACCAGGCGTGGATTAAACTGGGACACTGGTGTTGTCGCCCCACCACTCCTCACGTTCACTCAGGTTTGTGACGGTGGAGTGGAGGTGCCGGTGTCTCGGGGCGCTCTCATACCCATCATACCTTTTGGTTCTGCCCTTTCTAACTAGGCTGCTTTAGCTAGAGATGCCGGAGTCTTAACTTGCACTCCTCACAGATATTTAAATTTAAACAGAACTAACTCTCTCCTGTTTTCTCCGAGGGGAACTGCTGCACATGTGCCGGACTGATCGCCATGGGAAACTGCCCTTGATCAGTCCTGGCCCCACTCATACCTTCCCCAAGCTGGGGCAACCGCTGACTAACGCTTCGGTGGAGATTGTTCCTCCTGATCCTGACCTTAATGGAATACTGACTCTCTGTTCCTCTTCCAACAATATTTACCTCTCTGGACACTAGACCAACTCTGTCAGTCAAACCAACTCTGTTAGCCGTAGACGGCCTATCTGCCTATAATCTTGTTCATGAAGGCCTTCTCTTGTTATTCATCCCCATAAAGACTCTCTTTTCTTTCTCTCTGGGTCGACCTGAGGAGGACGGGTTCCCCTTTTGAATCTTGGTTCCTCCCAAGGTTTCCTCCTCCAGCTGTTTTTCCTCACCTTTGGCTTACTCACTAGGGGCTCAGACCTGGACTTTGTAAAGCTGCTTTGTGACAACCTGGTTGTAAGAAGCGCTATATAAATAAAATTGAATTGAATTGATTTACCAAGAATAGGATTACCAATCATAGATTACCTAATCATGAAAAAGCCAATCATAGGCCACTCAATCATGAACTAGCCAATTATACACTACCCAATTACAAGCTAACCAAAATAGAATTCTTCTCTTTGGATAATTCTCTTTGAGAAACAGCAGAAGACATGGTGGCATGACAAGCTTGCTTGAGAAACCAGAGCAGTGTATCTCCCAACTAGTCAGCTGGTAATTAGCTAGCTAACAGATTTCTGCAGCAGTTGAATCCCGTTTTAGAGATAATGGCCACCACTGCCCCGCGGAGGTGCCTTGCTTAATTCCCAAAGGAGGACAACAAGCTCAGTGCTTCTAGGAAAGGCATCGAGCTCCATTCAAAAGTGCAGTGCCACTCATCCGCTTTCCGCAAGCTGCTTACTCACATTGCTGGAACACACATTGTATGCGTTTGTCTCTAATGGGACAGAATCGAATGGGAATGCCATTGTTCAAGTGAACGGAAAGCAGAAAAGGGCAACCAGTGTCAATCTTCTTAGGTCCATATTTGGAAACCTTTGCTATTTACTAAATAAAGCGAAGCCACATGAGTCAGAATGACCATTCTGTGGACACCCAAATTGATCCAGAGGTAAAAAGAT
Organism: Nannopetersius ansorgii; assembly: GCA_037974605.1. Lineage (NCBI taxonomy): Eukaryota > Metazoa > Chordata > Actinopteri > Characiformes > Alestidae > Nannopetersius > Nannopetersius ansorgii. The sequence continues at coordinate 75,925 of JBBPDE010000011.1, forward strand.
GTTGAAGGTCAACAACAACATGGGTCAAAGTACAGCAAGGACAGGGACCATTTCCGTGTGTTTTGTTGTTTCAACTGGGACTCAAACCAGCAACTTAGCCAATGAACCACTTTTTTGCCATCAATATCTGCCAAATCTGGGAGCTTTGCATAAAATGTAAAACATTCTGAAATATGTTCATGTAGATAATTAAGTCATTTTGGACCATTGCTTTACCCCCCTCATTGTGAACATGTCACATAGTTCTGTGGTCAGCAGGTATTAATATGTTTGTATTTGGGGTGTTCATGTTAAATGCCTCTGAGTGGCATGACAAAGAAAGGCAAATAGAGCTGACTGGTTGATATGCTCATGGACTTCACTCTGTTGTGTAGGTTATTTCATCCTAAAATGAACGTTGAACTCTTGATTTTCACACTGGCAAGTTAACCAATAGGTGGCGCCAAACTGATTTCTGACAATCACACCTGGTGCTTTTCCTGGCAACTCGGTGATAAAACCTTCATGCCATTATTGACTGTCATGCAATTACCCCCCCCCCATATCCTGGTTGTAAATCTCATTCATTGTTTGTTACTAGTCATTATTAGTCTTCCTACATGTAGCAGAAGCAGTTGCTTAGAGCAATCATTCTCAAATGCCCCTTGACAGTCCACATATCCCCCCCCCCCCCCCCCCATGTGTTGAAAGTTGATGTGGAGCAAAAATGCAGACTGGGTTATCCTAAAGGATTGGTTTGAGAACCGTTGGCTTAGCGCCCTTGAACTCTCAGATGTGTCTCAAACCTTGGTTCACACACACTGTTTGAAACGTAGCAGGGCTTATTGTCCTCCTGAAAGAGGCCATTAGATGAATGCCAGGACCCAAGATTTCACCTGAACCTTATACTTATCCATTTTCCTGCTTCCAACACATAAACATAAAGAACGTGTTCAGTTGTCTAATATATGTCACCCCTTGAAAGGTACCCCTTATAACCATACATCTACAGTCAGGCGTCTCCCAGAAGATAATAAGACGATGTACAAGAGGCATCACAGTGGAAAAATTTATTTCTCAGCTTTTATTTACATTTGCAAAATGTCTTCTGGGAGATGATTGTGTCATTTACAATCAAGAAGAAACTGGTTGAATAAATGTCAAAATTTGCCAGGGGTATGAATAATTCTGGGCTTGACTGTACATAATCTATCTATCTATACATAATTTTTACATTTATTATGCTTTTTGCTAATCAGCAATGTAATATATCATGACTGGGGTGACATGGAGGTCAGTGAATGAGGCTACAAAATGTTTAGAAATGGTCCAGCCTGGATAAAGCCATATCATCTGTGATCAGAAGTCCTTCTTACGGCCACACACACACACACAAAACATAAACCTATTCATTCTTAAAGTCTTAACCAACATGCTTTACTACAATACTCTACAGACCGCTTCATTCAACCTACGAGGGAAACAAGTTGTTGTTGTGTTCTTATTGATGTGCTACTTCTGGTTGAAATTTGCTTTACAAAACAAACATCAAAGTCCAGAGTGAATGGAGGCTGTTTTCTTTGACTCGTTTTAGTTTAGTTTCTCTCCCACTCACTCACTCACTCACACATGCATACACAGACACAAACAGAGCAAGAGGCCAAAATAACTCTGGAAAGGAGCCACAGTTACATTACCACATTTTTATTGCAATAGCTCTATTGCAAGCAAAAAAAATCTGATAAATATAAACACTATGCAACGCTCGAAAACGTATCTGCTATCACACTCCTTTTCCCCCCAGAGGAAAAAGAGGAGAAAAAAAAAATCAACATGGAAAAAAAGCAACAGTATGTACAATGGACACAGCCATGAACAGTTGTTTTCTTCTCTTTTGTTTTTTTTCCCTTTCGGATGCTACGACAGTGTAATGATCGCAGGAGGTGAGCTCCTCCATAAAAGACCTCAACTCTGCCATCAACAGCATTCAGATGAACCAAACACACAAACCACAACAGCTTTCTCATTGTCATCGTAATCATTGTTAAGATTGCAATTGTCAACATTCATTTATTTTTTTTTTTTTTCTTTGTACACAGCAGCAAATAAAATGCAACTGTACCAAAAACATGTTTTACAAAACTGCAAAAAAAATGCCTATTCACTCCAGGGAATGCCCCCCACGTCCCCAAACTCTTGCAAATTCATGTGCTTCATAAAATGATCCAGTAACCAATAAACCAATTCCTTACAATTCCAAAAAAAAGATCAACTCAGCTGTTTAAACTACATACAAAAATGAAGGAAAACTATACTGAACTTGCATATTAATGCCTTATCAGTGTGCATCTGTATGTGATCATTTCAGTCAGCTGAAACATGGACTGTAAATGCTATAAATGTAGTAAAATCAACAGAAATTGGGACAGTACAAAGCAAAAAGGTTCACTTGAGTAAACACATTAGCAAACAGCTGTTTTTGTGAATCTTTATTCCAGATACTCTGGACAAACTGGACTATATGCTGTTAAAGTAGAGCTGTCTTAGTGATCAGTCTCTCTTTATCACATATTACTGTACCCGAGACCAACGATATTTAAAGCTGCATTCAAGTCCCATTTCTATTGTTACCATTCTTTAGAAAAATGAAGAGATTTAAACACAGCTTTAAATAAGGCCTGTTAGTGTGTGGCTTTCTTCAAATTAGTCGGATGCTTGGATCTGTGCTCTTTAAGACATGGGTCTGATACAAAAGAAGGGGGCACAGAGGAAGAGCTCCCTTAACCAGAAGGGACTGATACATTTAAGGACTTGAGTTGTGTTCACATTTTTTTAACATCCCGTACCAACAATTGTACAACAACATACCAGGAAAATATCTCTATTCTTTAATAGTAATTATATA
>JBBPDE010000011.1:78908-99562 GCA_037974605.1 Nannopetersius ansorgii
ATATAGGAATATATATATATAGTTCATTACAAGCATCAATTCAAATGCTTCACATTTGGTTTAGTTATATCAAATGTACTGAAATAAAGAAAGGGCTTTGATTCAATATACGTAACATGCCAAAATAAGTCGATCATTAACCATAGATAGTATACCAATCTCTCTCCTCGAACTTAATTTCTCTCTCCTCCAGTACTCTTTCATTAAAAAGACAACAATAAATCACAAAGAGTAAGGCAAAGATTTAGCTTTAATCCTGTTCCACATCTTACTACTGGAAGTACTCACCCAACGCATGGCACACCATGTGTACAATACTGAAAGGAAAAAAAAAAAAAAAACACTAACTAAAAATTGTGCTGGCTGATGAAGGAAAAACGATTTTTTTCGCAGATCAGACATTAGTTCGATAAATCCCCTCCCCTCCTATGGTGTTTGTATGGGTTTATTAGAACAACGTACCTATGGCATATTTGCCTTTGATGTTGGGAGAGTCAAGATATCCAAGCTACACTCTTAAAAACAAAAGTTACCAGGGAAAAAAAATAAAAAATATAGTATATAAACAGGATTTCCTCAACACTAAAAAGGTTTTAAACACTTCTAAACCTCATTTACAAAAAAAATTACTCATTAAAAATGTTCTTAAGGGCAAAGGTTCTCAACCCTGGTCCTGGAGTCCTCTGCTCTGCATATTTTTGTGTTTTCTCTGCTCTTAACACACCTGATAAAACTAATCAGCCAAGTAATAACCTTTTCCTGGCATGAATTGGTGTGTTAGAGTGGGAAAACATCAAAACGTGCAAAGCACAGGGTGCGCTTCAGGCCCCATCAGGGTTTGGAATCTAAATTTTAGGGAACCAAAAACTTTAAAGAACAGATTCTGGCACCTTCATTTTTAAGAGTGCAGTTGCCTATTCTCAAGTTAAAGCAAAATATGAGTGCATGTTTAGGCCTTAAAGCTTTTCGCTGCAGTTCCTCTATGAGGGAACCTTTCAAAGAGCTGTTTTCATTCGTGTTAATTATGGCAATGCTATCCATGACCCTATGCTGGCCCTGTTAGTGTTCAGAGACTGCAGCAGACCTCATCTGGCATTTTGTTTAATCCCAGAATAGATGCTTCCTCTTTTCTTCCACTCTGCTCCTCCCCCTCTGTCCATCCTGCATATTTGGCAGCGAGGAGTAGAGGCAGGGTGTTCCCTACCAAGGAAGAGTGGAGAGAGGGGAGTGGAGGATTGGGAGGGGACATTCTGTCAGACTGTCATATACAAAAAATGTGTAGCGCGTCGCACCTGGGGCCCAGCATAGGGTTGACGCAACTCCAACGGGTCACAGTCCAAGTGACGCCCACAGGGATTATGGGATAGCAATGATAGTGTAAGTGGCGGACTCCTTGGCTGGCAAAACAAGAGCTGTGAGCGTAATACTTGTAAATTGAAAACTTGCAAACCCAAGAAAAAAAAAGCATAAGCCTAACGTTTCACAGGTTAACCCCTGAATAGAAATGAATACTTTCGTCTGCAGTGTTTCTGTCCAGCCAAAAAAAAATTCCTCACAAAATTTCATAAGAAATGCACCTGAAATCTAAGTTGCAAATACATGGGATTTAGTCAGCATTAATGCTTTTAAATGTCGTACCTGCCCAGATGATACTGTGTCGAGTACCGGGCTCCCTGCGTCTCCGTGTGCAAACCTCCCTTTTAATGCAGATATCCAAAATCAAAAAGAATCAAAACGAGCAATATAATAAAGCATTGAACTCATAGGACACAGATCCAAAAGATAATGCTGTTTTAAATAGGATAAATTCAAAGGGAGAACATGATGCGAAATCAAAGTGGAGGTCCCCTGGTGCTGTTTCTGAAGAGAGTGTGATGGGCCATTGGTGGCTCTCTGGGTCTTCAATTCACTTAAATGCAGCCAAGCAGCTCAGCTTCAATCTAAAGGAAAAAGATCAAGAAAAAAATAAAACAGAATATGGTTAGACCAGGAGTCTGCTGCAAATGAGATATGTTAGAAATGTTCTGCAAATCTTTTGTATATAGAATGATGTTAACTGAAAGGCCAGGTCTTGTGAGTTTTATTAGTAAGCTGAAAACCTGCAATACAGTATAGTAAGATATATTGTACATCGTAGACAGAGTGCACAATGAGAGAAAGTCAGTAGTATTGTGGACTTCATCTGAATCTTTTCACCCAAACATTCTCCGCCGTTCTTAACTCCGCTCTACCTCTCCTTGACCTAAGTTAACCTAGCCGGCCTGACTGCTATGCCCTTCATTTTCCCTGATGCTTCTGGTAGGCAGCGGGGTCATGTGCTAACCTTGGTTGACCCCAGTATGGACAAGCAATGCTTTTGATAAAAGCCTTTGTCTGACCAAACAATGGTGGTGGGGGCACAATGCAGTTGCTTTTAGAGCGCTTGGGCTCGCGGTCGTCTGGAGCGGCAGGAATGCTGCTGGCCCATTGTGTGAGCGACAGCCCGCTCTGCTGAGGCACCACAGGTCCATGAGTTCCTCCTGCCTGGCCTGGCCCGGCCCGCCATCACCACATGTAACAACAACCCCAGCACACGTCGGCAATCGTGGCAACATCATAATGGCTAAAAGTTATACAAGGATGGGCACCAAAAATGCAGATAAATATCCTTTGACCTGGACCTGTATACACAGCACTGGGCTTTACACTGACCTGCCAGTTCATCTACCTCATATCCGCTCTCAGCGGCCATTTCAGCAGGAACACGTCACATATAAGTACCATTTATTTATACTGACTGTAGCCCACTTCATACCAGCACACACAATCTTAACTCAAAAAAACACATCTGCTGTGCGGAGAGTCACAGCTCACTTAAGTATCTTGTCGGTGGTACAGTCTCTAATGCACCAGCACGTATTAGAAGCACCTAATTAACTGGCAACCCTGTGTGATAGTAAAACAACATCATTGTCTAGGATGAACTTCAGGACCAACATTAATTCAAAAGTCTCCTACTTCCATGGCTGCAGTTACCTTCTATAGGTCTTCTATAGGAGGTAGCTCAGTGGGTAGGATACTTGCCTCCGGACCAAGAGTTAGGTTCGAATCCTACCTTCAGCACCACCACTGGGTTACATAGCAAGACTCTTAACCCCAAGTTGCTCCAGGGAGACTGTCCCCTGTAGTTAAGGAATGGAAGTTGCTTTGGATAAAAGTGGCTTCCATAAAAGCATCTGCTAAATGCCATAAATGTAAATGTACACTGTCGGGTGAATACTTAGCTGTGACCTCTGTACATGACAACAAGGCAACTCAAAAATGCACAGTGGCTCTAATGTCTTCACTCTTACGTCATCTCTCACATGCCGACACACACTTCCAGTGCATCACTGCATAGGACCCTGGAACGCCACAAGTACATCATGGAGCAATGCCACAGCAGCATGGCCCTATAACCAGAACAATGATCACACTCCTGCCACCCTGTCTTCACTTCAGAATCTATTTTAGGGTTTGCTTTCCACAGACGAAGGGGAAGGGATTGCCCCCGGCCCCCTATTGGCAGTGCCCACTCCCTCTGGCACACCATGCACCCTTTCAGTACAATCTGTTATGATGAACAGTGCTTGGACGTGTGGGTTCAACTTTCCATCTAATGTCAACTGGGCACAGAGCGTCACTGAGCTGCAGAACCTGATCTTGGCACCTCTGAACATGTGCTTGGCATCAGAACTGAAAAAGCAAAGGACAACACAAAGATCCCTGAAAGACAAAGAGAGACAAAGCACACGTTGTACATTACAGGGGGCTTGTGTTCAATGCTGGGTCATCTACCGCTTAAATTCCATTGCAAGTGATCACATAGAGATTACCCATAAGTAAGCATTCACTTCTTCTGCATACTCAATAGGCAACATAGCTGGTCTCTCTGGTTAAGATGAAAAAGTAAATCTTTACAATGACTTATGCATTTGATTTAGTTATATTTTGTCAAATGTATCAACAATCAATCTTTAGATTTTTAACGTTTTAATTTTACGCTCTGTGGAGTTTACTATGCTATTGATATTTTGTATCAGTCTGAATCCCTAATACTCACATACAGTCTTCCACAGGAAAAGACTAACTCAACAGAAAAGGTTAGAGTTGGGACATAGAAATCCCCTTCTAATCAAATAGCAGGATCAAGGAAGTAGCCCCCACAAACCTTGAGTGACCAAGCACAACACCTGCTGCAGGAGAGTTACTTGGACAGCTCAGTGCTTTGGCTGTTCAAGTAGCTGCCTAAGCTGTTGGTTGAATACTCATTTTTCAACATTTTCTCATGCATCCTTAGCACTTTGTTTTCACTCCTTCCCTCACCCCTTGACTGGCTTTCTGATACCTGGAGTGAGAAAATAAACATACTACATTACTAAGGCTTAAGCAGTAAAACCCAATTACTAGCTAGAATTACTTATAGCAGCCATATTGCAGCCATGCTGTTTAATTTTTTGGGGTTGTTTTTCATAAATAAAAGAGTTAAGGTGGTGTGTGAAGGAGCAGCGCACACAGTCATGGCATAGACTGCATGTGGGCTGAGGGCGGCCTCTGTGTGGGCTTTGAGGTGTCAGAGCAGGCCAAGGATTTGGGATTTAACACCTCCTCAGAAAAACAAAACATTCCTAGAGCTCCTGAACCGACCTCACCTTTCTCCACAATTTAACCACCCAACACATGTTCTGCAGGAACGTGGTGAACATACACCACACACACAAACAAGCACACTGCGTGTGTCTGAGACAGGTTAGCAGTCCTAGAGGGAACTCTAATACAGACTAAGTAGTAAGAATCTGAGATTAAAAGGTACGTACAGCAAAACTTTCTACTGAGCCTTTAAGAAGCCAAAGGCAAAAAAACCCCAACAACATTTAACCCCAACTTGTCAGACAACTACGAAGAATGCTGGTCATCCTTTAAAGATGCCTACTTTGTGTACACATGCTTTTGTTTGTGGCTTTGGCTGCTTATGATAACAGATCAGGTCTTACTAGTCCGCTGAAAACCGTAAGCTAACATTAAATGTCAATGCAGTGTTTCAGCTGGCAAGCCATTCATTCGTCTACTTATATAAACATTTCAACAATAGCAGAATGTTATTCCTGAATATACATTCTGTATATGAATATGTGAATAAGTCTAAACCTACTGAGGACAATACAGTAATCCAAGCAGATGCGTGTCTGTTTTACAGTCCAACTAGTGACTTGATCCAGAGTAACATGTGGGGCAGCTACAGGGCTGGCCTGCGATGGCTGGTCAGTTTTGCTGCTGTCAGATCTGGCATGTTCTCACTTTTACTCCCTTATTATCAGCTTTGAACACCATTAAATCTGAAATCATCAGTGGTACAAAAAGATATTTTAAGATAACATTCACAATGTGCCAGTGCGGCTTTAGGGTTTCATTCCAACACACGATCAACTGTCTGAAGACTGAAACCAGTTCAGTAAATGCAGAACCAGGTGTGCTCGGCTTAATTGACCTGTATGAAGGAATTAGGCCTGGGGAGCTGTGGTCATGGCCTTCCATAGAGCCAATTAATTAACTTAAATTATGCCATTTCCTTTAATGTACATAAATATTGAATACTTAATAGTTAATATTTCTTACTCCCATCTTTCAGAGAAAGGGACAGGCAGGTGAAACGGTCTGGGGAGAGTTTGTGCATTTAGTTATATCACAGCCTAGCAGACCATCACACTGACTGTTAGGAAATGAACATCCATAGTTGTGCACCTGGTTTTAAAATATGACGCTTTGTTTAAACTACGGTTAAAATAGAAAAACAAGGAAATATTCAAAACATTATTAATAAAATAGTTGTTAAAATAACTGCTTAATTATGCAACCAACAAAATATTTGATAGCCACAGCAGCAAAGAAAATGGTAATCAGAATTAGCCATAAAAACTAATTATATATACAGTATACTAATATCGGAATAAACTGTTTTTTCCTGCGCTGCACTCTGAACCCGTTAGACAGAAAAAATTGAGATTCTCTGCAGAACAAGTTGCTAGGAAGTAAATGCAGTGCAGGATATTGCAACGTAACAGTGATTTACAGCAAAGTCTATAAACAAATAAGTGACTGCACTTGCATTAAAGTGTATGCGTGTCTGTGTGTGTGTTTTTGGAAGCATATGTGCATGCCGGTGTATATGTATGACACTCACAAGCACAGCACACGGTGTTGTGGACCAAGCTGTTCCTGTCACCCTTCAAACCTAATACGGGGCTACATGTTTTTGAAAAGCTCATGCAAAATATTTCCCAAGAACAGGACATGTGTGCGCTTTTCCATACACAAAAACATGTGCACCCCCCATACAAGCAGTGTAATCTGCCTTCCTGGTTTAATCTGATTCCTAGATTCCCTCTGTTACTCAGCCATGATTGTCACAGAGATGTGTAAAGTGTGTGTGTGTGTGTGTGTGTGTGTGTGAATGCAATAAACTGTAAACACAACACTAGAACTGTCACACGTCCACTAATCACTGTACACACAAACATGGGGTCAAGGTCTCTTGGGAGAGGAAGGGGAAGTGTGTTTGCATGTGTATGTATATGAGTGTGTGTGCAAGGGGTGGGGGTCAAAGTTCCACTGTGTTCCAGCGCATATCGGTAACTCAGGATGCCAGTAAACTCGTAAGTTGAAGGTGCAACACTGACTCGAACATGTCGACAATAAATGACAAACTACGCCTATATTTGGCTACGTCTCCTGCACCGTTTGACCAGAAATGTAAGGATACTGAAAGGCCCCATGACATTTTCACACTTTCGAAACAAAATAGGAGCTTGATGTAGAAAGTAAACCTTGCTAAAGTTAAAAAATGAACAAAATCTGAGTAAGTGTGTGCCCAGTCTGGCACAGGTGGGGATGAAAAAGAAACAGAATTAAAGAATAAACATAAATGTGTACACATTGTTTTCCCTAGGAGGACACATTTATTATAGCAATGCTTTAAAAACAGACTGTGGTCTTCATCATGAAAAACATTGTTTGCTGTCATCCCTGGCCTGATGAAGCCCTGCAGTGCTCAAAATGATCAAACATCTTTTTTTGTGTGTCAGAACAAACTCTCATCCAGACAATCCATTTTTGGAAAATGCAAAAAACTTCTGATTTATTTTTTGTGATGTCCCTCATTATCATTTATCTGACTTTTCAGCCTAAAGAAGCGCAGATGACCTATTTACTCTAAAGTTATAAGTGTTTCAGAGATACTTTACACACATAAATCCTAAAGACACAGAAACAAATAGACCAAGAGAGGTTAGTTTGGCTTTGGTATATGCATAAACCCAAATTATAATTAACTTATGGACAAGAAGGAAAACATGTTTTTCAAAAAATAAATTGGCTATGGGTCCACAAAGTCTACATTTACTTGATGAAAGCCCAACAGGATTCACTCTGGTAATGCATTAAGAGCAAAAGAGTGTCACATGAGATATTACTGCTTTTCTCCAGCCATTCTAGAACAGTGGTGTTCGGGTGTCATGTGTGCCATGCACATTACAAGAAGGGCAAGGAAGTTGAATGAATGAGTGTCCAATAACGAATATGGGTGCAAGTGTATGAGTAACTGTATGCATTGAACACAAAAAGGGATGATTGTATCTGTTGAAGTCTTTCTATTAGGCCAATATGTATTAGTACACATCCCTTAGCTGTAAATAGTGGCTGCTATCAAAATAAACATATAGATTGTGTGAAATAAAGAGAGTATATTGCTTATACATACAAATTAATCTGCTGCAAGTATAGCGTGGCTCTACCTAATTATTTTGTGTAATGTACGAATCAGGAATCGCAAAACAGCCCCTTGGCCTGTTGCGCCACACCAAGCCGAGCCTGTTGTTGTTGCAGTCCCAAAGGCTAGCCTACCAGTTCCAGGGATTCCTAATTGTGGCTTTATCCTGAAGCTTTGCTCCCTGTCAGTCTGATCAAGACTAATGCAGTGCAATGCATGAGTCAAACCACATAAATTAATTTAACACAGCTTCTCCAATCTGCAGCTCCGCTGGGCATTGGCAATGCAGCACAAACATCATCTAGCACAAAAAAAATTACAAAGTACTCAAAGTAATCTCTTTCTCCCTTCTTTATCTACAGAAAAGTGCTGTTTAATTTTATCCCATGTGTTTGCCTATTCTACAAGGGGTGTTTAAACTTTTGCATATTGCTGCATTCCACTGCAGCTATGTTTTTTTCTGAGAGTATAGTGTTTGTTTTATTTGGGATTTCTGACAGCATGCGGGATCAAATGCCGCAAAACGCGCAGCAAAGGTACAGTAAAGGCCTGGAAGAAAGCACAAGACCAGATCCAGATAAAAACTGTCATGGGTACTCGGCCAAAGCTAAAAATAACTTATTTCTATCCTTTTTTACCTCAGGAGAAGCCTACACTTCAGTCTGAATACTCTGTCCTGTTCTCTGCCACCTACCCTGTTTACCTCAGGCCGCTTGAAAGCCAGGGAGCCAGCAGTGAAAAGCACTGTGTGGCGATGGAGGCGCATTCCTGTGTAGCTATGCGCTCGCTAATTTACATTCCAACACCACAAAGAGCACACATACCCCAAACCCAGACAGGCCGTCACACTGCCATAGCCAAAACACTGCTGCAGCATCCAAACGACGCACAAACACGGCAGAGAAACCCTGCCCGCAGGATCCGAGCCCATGGCCTGGGGCTGGGGCATACTGTCGTTGAAACAGGCAAGCAGCCTGAGAGGTTTAAGTCATGAGCTTTACGAAACCTGTGCCAAAATGTACCGTTAGCAGCTGTGTCGCCCATGCGTCAGTGCCCATCCAGGTGTAAGCTCAGCATGACAGGAAGCACAACTGTAACATTTCTCAGCACTGATGTGTTTCCTGTAACATGCCACAACACACTGGGCCAATTAGCCCACATCAAAGAAGGTAGAGGACGAGTCAGCAAAACATGCAGATGCCTGTTCTACTTAGACAAATAGACCCCACACCTGGGGGGGGGGGGGTAGGTTAAAGAGAGAGAGACAAGCAGAGAGTACGAATTCAAGGTTTGTGCTCTCTGTCAGTTAATGACTGCTGCCCTAAAAAATCCCTGATCCTTGCAAAAGGCCTTATACTTACTACTCACACGCACATTCCTTCCCAGTCTTATACACCCTCCCACCCTCACACACAGGTGCTGCCTCTCCCTCTCGCTCCCTCTGTCCCTCACTCTCTCCTCTCTGTCTCAAGTCTACGATAAACAAATGAGTCAGCCAGGGCTTGCTGAGAACACTGACTCACTCTCCCCTCATTCTATTGCTCACTCTTTAGACACACACACACACAGTTTGTGTTACTGCCAAACACACAACAGACCCTGGAAGCACTAGACATGGGGGAGATGGGAGAAAATGGGAGACTGGTCAAAGATAAGTAAAGATACAGATAAAAGAAAAGGTGGTAGGATGGTTAATACTACAACTTGATTATAACAAAGTCTGTTTAAAAATCTAATCACATGTCCCAAGTTCGTTAACAAACTCTGAATTGCTTAAAGGTAATAGATTAACCATATCAAGATACGGCCCAACGGATCTGCTGAACAAAAGTGTGGAACTCTAAACAACAATGTGAAACAGACCTGCTGTGTCATCTCTGGTGAGTGGAAAGAGGTCGCCATTACCAACGCAAACAAACACAGTCTTCCCAACAACATCAGACATTACAATGATGGTGTCTATGACCCTTTCTACACATTATCTAACGTACTATGCCCTCAAAATCATTTTTGTTACCACAAATAACACTCCTTCCTGCATAGTTAACCAACACACAGTTTATGAACTGTTAAAGGAATAGTGATATTATAACACAAACTCTGTGGACCGGCACTGGGGTTCTGAGATGTGCTGAATAAAAAAAAAAGTGAGATAAAAAGTATGTCTGTGTAGGTTGACAGATAAGACACTAACCTTTAGAGGCTGCAGTGATTCCCTCAGATTTAGTGAAGTCTATGCTGGCATAGGCCCCATTTTCCAGAAGGGGCACAGCTGAGGGCGACGAGGGAGGGGCATCAAGGGTGCTTTCAGCCCGGGGGTCCTCTCTCAGGTCCAGGGCAATGTAGTTGAGGCCATTCTGGTGTTCCACAGATAGTGTCCTTCCTGTCCTCGCAGAGGAGGCACTTGCTTCAGCTCTGTCTGAGGAGAAGCCAGGTGCTTCCCCTGCATCACACACTGGCACACTGTCCGCACACATCCACACACTGTCAAAGGACGGTGAGCTCTGCCACTTACCACTGGGCACAGGGGCATTACTGTTTGGGCCACTCCCACTTGTCACCTCTGAAGATGTGACAAAGGTTTCAGAGCTGTGTCTTCGTCTGCCCTGAGGGTCTGCACGGATCACTTTTGGCTCAGGAGGCGGACTAACACTTGGGTAATGCTGCTCCACAACACGCAGGTGCTGTAGCATAGCTGTGGGACTCCTGGACCCCTCCTGTTGACGAAAGCTCATCTCAGTGTAGTCATCCACCCGACCCACACTGACCCCACCCCCACGGGAGGATGGAGAAGCCAAGGGCCGGATATAAGTAGGTGGGTTCCAAGGGGCCACCAGAGAAGGCCTTGGAGACTGGCTTTTAGGTGGAAGGCCATCCACCTCCACAGTCATGTAGTCCTGGGGGAGAGGGGAGCACCTGTGCTCTCGACTCGTACCATGGGCAGAGGGGGCTTCCTCTGTGGTAAATATGGTCTGGTCCCCAAACTCAATGTTAATGTACTCTCCAGGACTGGAGGGGGCCTCTGTATCCTTGTTTACTCTGGATAATCCATGAAAACTGCGCCGGCTAAGGGGGAGAAGGTTGGGCCGCACTGCCCGGCGATCTATCACATCACTGCAGCCATTGTGCTGAGACACTTCACTAGAAGAACACCTGCCACTGTGCTCAGGTGTGGCAGTATGAGGGGTATAGGCAGGTTTGGCTGGTGAGCTCATGGGAACATATTCATCATGCTCGGCTTGGTTTCTCGTTGGGGTTTTGTACGAGCGTGGGAGAGAAAAGTATGGGCTGTAGGATTTGGGAGCCTCAGGAGTGGTCAGTGTGTAGTAATTGTCATTAGACAGTTTTCGGCCACCTGCTGTGGACCTGCTCAGGGACATGTCCATGTATTCTCCATTCTCACTGTGCTCAGTACCTCTCCGACTAATACCCCTGCCGCTTATGTGAGGGCTGGCTGGGGCTGAGGAGTCTGCAGCCCCACTCCCACCTGGCAGCATCATCATGTAGCCTTGTGAGTCCACATGTTGAGAGGCAGTGCTGTGGATCTTTGGGGAGCCAGAGAGGAGGGCACTCGGTTGCATAGGCATGTAGTCTGTGTCGCGTGGGGAGGGTACCACACCAGCCATCATAGGCATGTATCCATCGTCTTTGAAGGAGTCTGCAGCTTGCAGCGCAGGGGGTCTGTCCTGGCTGTGTTCAGAGCTAGAGCTGTAGTCAGAGCGGAGAGAGGAGGAGGTGGAGGCGAGCTGGCTGCTGCTACCCAGAGCGCTTCCCTCAGCCACAGCCTCGTCCAGCGAGAAGTTGGTCTGAGTCGTTTTCTGGTACACAGCGACTCCGCCTGAGCCGCCACCCCCAACTTGTCTGGTGAAGGAGGGAGTCCGCCTCCTCAAAGACCCTGTCCGTGAATCTTCATCCGTGCTCTCTTCACGTGAACCCTCCCCAGCACAAAACATTTCTCTGTTCCAGCCCATGGCCATATAGTCACTTAGACAGTACTCCTCACGGATAGGTGGTGTGTTGCCAAGTGAGTCTGGTGTGTTGCTTCGTACTCTGAAGTAGCGGAAGTCTCCTGGGCTGGAACCATACTCGTCAGAGGAGTTGAAGCCTCCATCACTAGGAGAGCCACAGATGGAGGCGCTGGAAGGGCGTGTTATGGTGTCAGTGACCGAGCCATGGCCACTGCTGCTGGACATACTGACCGGACTGGTGGTGGAGGGAAAGTGGGAGACTGGAAGAGAGGCTGACCGTGCGTGGTAGGTGGCACCTGGTAAGGCTCGTACATATCGGTTACTAGCTCCTCCACTGCTACTCTCCTGTCTGCTCAGGTTGGCACGGGCTGTATTGAGGTGCAACAGACTGCCAGTCACAGACCGAAAAGGGCGGTTCATGGTGCCCTCACCTTCACTGGAGGTGCGGAATCGGTAACCACTCGCACCGCTGCTCTTACTGCTAGGGGGGGTCCCCACCACAGACTCGGTCCGTGACCGACGCTGTAGTCCAGTCTGGCTGGGAGGGAGATTGCCCAGGTGCCGACGTGTGGTGATGAAAGCCATTGGGTTGGAGCCTGAGGACTGGCTTTTACTCCTTGGCCTGAACTCAGCAAAGGCCTTTAGTGCCTTCATGGTTTCTAAAATGGTCTCATGCATGTTCTGAGCTACAACTGAGTCATCCACTTGCATCCATAATTCCCCAGGACCAATGGAAGAGGAGCGTCCGACCTCTATAAAAAAGAAGCTCTCTGAGTGGCCACAGCGTCTAATGTTCATCAGCTGCAGGTTTACGCACGGAGTTTCTGAGTTCAGTTTCACTAAGTGAATGGTCTTAGCAGAGAGGCACAATCTGTACACACCAGTGAGGTTTTTAGTTTGGCCTAGGCCTTTGGGCTTCACGTTTACCTGCCACACCTCCTTAAAGACGGTGCCTGGGGTTACCGTACCGTAGCCGTCATCGAGCTCATCAGCATCCATGTGGCCTTTTTTGCCTTCGTTCATCAGATCACTCAGGGCCAGGTACCAGTCCTCCTGCTCTTGCTCATTCTCAGCCACGATGGCAAAGTACTCATCTTTAGTGTAGAGAGCTATGAGGTGCTTGTTCTTTGAATCTGCCCTTTTGTTGACAGTGAAACACTGGTAGAGATAGATTACCCTTTTGGGAGGAGAGGCAGTGGCTACAGCCGCGGCGGATGAGGTGGCGGCAGCGGCGGCGGCAGCAGCAGCAGCATTAGAGCGCAGACTACTACGAAATTTCTTTTCACTGTCGTAGTATTCCAGCCGGCTCGGCCCTAAATGACTGGACGACCTCAAGACGAAAAACCTCTTGTGGCCGTGCTTCTGTTTCCTCAGGTAACCGCACTTTCTAATGTCATCCACTATGTCCGTAGCAGCAGCACTGGCATTCACAGCTAGGGCAGAGGCAGCTGAGGTAGCCTGTGTGTGGCTCGAAGTAGCCGAGGTGCCCTCATGTACCGGGTTAACACAAGACGAGGACCTCAGTGACTCCTGCTGGTGGTCGTTCTCCAAATGTGGCTGCGCATGGTAGTGGAGCTGCTGTCCCTTCGCCTGAGGAGCCTGGTGGTGAGAAGGAGGCGGTGGGTGCTGATGGAAGCGAGCGCCGCCAGCACTGAGCAGGGAAGAAGAGGAGGAAGAAGAAGGGGGTTCCCCGACAGAGGTGTCGCCGTTGGCTGTCGGTTTAGTCCCTACAGCCATCTGCTGAGGCTCCAGCATCAACATATCGCCTTTACTGTCCTGGTAACTTGCAAAATTTGCCATTTGAGCATTAAACGCAAGGCCACATTATCTCAGCTGCAGTGTCGTGGTTTGAGACCCCATTCTTGTTTTTTGGGGGAAACTCGCGTCTCCGGTAGCAGCAGCAGCAGGGCAATCTACTTCTCCCAGTGATGGGCTCCCGTAGGCCGCTTCGTGAAAACGGATATCCAGCCAGTGCGAGCCGAATTCAAGCTAAGCAACTGCAACATGACCACATCACCAGTTTCTATTATCGGTAGATCCTCCTAGTGGGACTGCCAATCTGCTCCTCTCTCCCTCTGTACACATCTCTACAGACCATAGCACAAACAACACGTGACCTCTGCCTCGGCCGCCTGTAGGCGGGACCATGCGACGGCTTGGCTTTCGATTGGACCAGCTATAAGATCAAACGCGGCCGCCACGACTTTTAGCCAACCGTGGCCCGGCATGTGCGTTCGTCATCAGCGATTTAACCAATTGCGATACTCGGAGTTTCATTCAAGTCGAGAGTGGTCCGCCCTCACGACTAATTGATTGATTGCTCTTAGACCCAATAGGATGACAGAAATTGGTAGGGTACCACAGTTGCGCGGCACTGATTGGTTGGACATTTTGAGTGACGTTGAAAGCGCCCAACCACAGGTTTACTGGAAGGACCGATTTCTTTTGCATGGCGGAGCAAGGTGTTTGTTGTGGGTATTTTCTTGTAGTCTAACTATTTATTGGGGAGTTTAAACCTATAGACGGTCAGCACGTATTTTAAGTCTTTAGGTTATACAAATTCGATGAGTGAATCGTTGGGCAGTATGCAGCACAGTAAGTTTGGGAATAAGGTGTGTTATTAGTGTCCGTCTGCAGTAAGGAACTGGGTGCTGTGAAGGGAACCTAGTATCTTCTACTCACGTGGTGGTGGATCATGTAACGTTAGCAGATAACTTTCGAAAGCATCACATCTATCAAACGCATCATTTGTCAAATTCACACGGTCGCATGAAGTGTTTGTAGTATGTGCTGCCTGCCTGGGTGGGTGGGTTCTCAGTATTTTTTAATGGGTCCACAGAGCGTGGGAAAGTGGAGTCGGGTATCTGTGGGAAAATGCTTAGCACTTGAAGTTGCCCTGCCGGTTGGTCAGCCTTATTTTAGCCAAAATGCAAAACTGTCCCCCTAAGTGAGCAAGTAATGTGAGCAACTAATGTGAGCAAAAGAAGTTCTGATGTCTTTGGAATTGGTTGCATTCACACACACACCCCCTCCTTTAATGAAGGTCACTTGAATAAACTCTACAAAGCCATTCATACAGGTGCCTTAGAATAACTGGCCCTTACCATGAGTTGCTGTGTAAGGGTTTTAAAATTCCACTACGGGGTAAAAATGCTGTACACATGAGCAGATATTAGCTTTGTTCAGCCCCCATGATCATGTTTCTTCTGGCCTCTGCAGCTCCTTTATGACCAGGTTTGTCAGACACAGATTAAGCATAACTAAAACATTTTTCAGTGGTGGTTTACCACTGCATCTGCAAATTAGTCTGAGATTAAGCTTCATTCATGTCTGGAAAAACTGACCTTTCTCTGCAGTTTAGTCCAAGATTAAACTTCATTAATGTCTGGAAATTCAGAACTTTGAACTTGGGGTGTAATTGTTCTAAATTTGCATTATTAGTCCAAGACATGTTTTTAAGATAATTTATAGAAATTTGCATTGAATGAATGAAAGTAAGTCTGCTTCTGGACTGCAGACACAGGAATTACCTCCCATAACTGTATTTGAGAAAACTTGGAAACTGTTTTTCCAGATTCGTCATGTTTCAGTTTTATTTATGTGCGTAATCTGATATTGCAGCAAGCTCTACTCTGACTGCAGGCAAATCAGTGATACCTGATGTTACATCAACCACTAAGTGAAACGCTGGCTGGTCTTATCTTGCGTGCACAGGTTTACATAACAATAATAGTTTCCATTCACAGACATGTCCCAAAAATACTGGAGTCCGTTTCCTACCACTAAAAACTGGAAAACCTTGCTGACTTGCACAGTAGCCACACGTTCCTTACTTAGTGTTGCAATTTTGTGAAACGTGACCTTCACAATTTCTGGATGACAAGTGCATGTCACATCTGACCAAACTTAGGCCTGTCCTTGCTAGTCTGTGCATCTACAAGTGGGATGTGCAGAACACAATTCCAAATTTCTCTTACCCTACTGGATTCAAGCCAGTCATTCGCATAAACAGCAGCTAGACTAAAATGTGGGCACATAGCTGGTCGTGCTGTACTCTCAGAGTTGCCCACTAGGCCTAGGGTTTGTAAGCAGTGCCAATCTACAAACAGGTGGAACATAACTCTTAGGGGTACATGGAGTGTAACATACTGTATTTTCTGATCTGGAACAAGAGTTAGTACACTACTGTATTTTATTTCAGAATCACATCTATTTTTAATGCATGTCTTTACACATGGACACAAGTCAGCCAGAAAACTTACTGTGGGAGTAAAGGAGTTTGAGGACAAAAAACTATTTGATTATGAAACATGTAATTCTCAAAATATCTCATATTTCCTGATATTCTATTCTATGTGGCTCTTGCAGTGGTCTTTTTTTTTTCCTGTGTAAAGTGGATTCGTATTTGAATTCATGAACACAGTAGCTGTACATAACTGACAGACATTTCAGTAATGTACAGCTTAAACAAAAACAAAATCAAAAACAATTCAGGGGCAGTTGATGTGTGTCTAAAGAGCACAAGAATGACCATGAACAGTAAAATGGTCTCAGCAGCATGTGCTTTTTTGTACTCTCTTTTGTCGTGTCCTGCCTGTACTTGTGTAGTGGTGTTCAGTGATTTGTTCTGTGTTACACTATGATCCTCCAGGAAGATTGTTTCTTTTCACTGTGTACCGTGTATATGGTTGAAATGATAATAAACACCTACTTGACTAAACCTGGAAATATCCAGCTTTAATAGATGTTTTGTCACAATAACATTATACTTGGTCCTAGTGCAGCCCTGTGTGAACAGACCTTTTAATCAGTCATGCACTGTTACTCGAATCTGGGAATGCTGTACTAAGGCCAATATTTACAGCAGTAGTGGTGACTCAATTGCTCCTTCAAGTGGTGCACGGTGTGAATTACCTTGAGCCTGCTTTCCCAGGCACTTGATAAAAATCAGGTCTTTAACATACTGTCAAATCTGTCCTTCCCCTGTGAATAATTCTGAAATTATTAATGGAATCCCACCCATTTATATATCTAATGCATTGTTTACATTTTTGTAGACATACAGCACTGTAATTTACACAGCATGAGCAAAAACAAAAGTAGCAATTAACCATGTCAGAATTTTCATTCTAAAAATAATGTATTTTGGTATCTGTTCCTGAGCTCAGCGCCAGATTCAGTGGTGATGGTGTTTGTCTTTATGCAACAAAAGACTGATACCAGTGGGCAGACTAAACTGCCATAATATTAATAAAAACAGAAACGCCAGCAGCAGATAATGAAATAAACTAAGTTGCACAAATTAAACAGATAACGGCATAATTATACAGGATTTTTTCAGAGACATGCCCAGGAGTGTGGTTACGATATAATCTATGTGTAAAATGACACACAGGCTTTAGAGATGTGTAAGCTTGTTAAGGATGACCTTCTTATAGAGAGCCAGGGTACCCCTTCGGCCTAATCCTCGCACCATCTAGGTCACCATCTGCTGCACTTACAGCTATGTCCACAAAAGGGCGTTGTTTTATTTTATCCACTGTACATCAGTGCTTTTATATCAAAGATTGAATGCCCCAGTGCAAAGAAACACACATTCATTCAAACAAGTCAGGTTTATTTTTAACATCAAATGTTGTATATAGTGGTATATTTTATAGAATGATGTTTCATATAATTTATTGAATGGGTAAATATCAATTGGCGTTTCTCTTGGGAACATGTGTAGGCCTAAAGAAACCCCTACATATCGCTATAGTAGGCTTAATACACCAGTTCAAATCTCTAAAACTCATCTAGATCAGCCAAAGAAACAAGCTTCCACACGAACCTCTGACTTGCTAAACTCTTTTAGTGTAACTAGTGTAACACAGATCTGATATTTGTTTTTATTTCTTTAAACAGCCTTCTTGACGATTATACTTATTTAGCAGACTCGTAATCACAGCAAAAAGATATGCTTAACATGTGAAATCACAGATACTGTACAATGAAATTGAGAACATGGCTAAAACATTTGTACAGAAATGACATCCATGGGAGTCCATGCTAAACACATCCCTCATTAAGATATGTCTGTATAAACAGTACCTGTATTATAAATATATAGTTCCATCTGACTATCTATTTAATACATTTTTGTTTTCCAGTCGTTTTTTTTTTTTTTACTTATTCTGTAAGCAAACGGTTTAAATACTGCTTCCTCAGCACCATGTTTTACTGTGTGCCCCTTCCATCCAAACCAGGCCATAGAGGATTTAGTTTTTCTCTGTGAAGTTCTCTCCAATTAAAGGTGTGCAACTGAAGTTCCAGAAAGGAGCAGCAGATCATTTCTTTAGAACAATAAACACTAAAATCCATGTGATTTGTTATCATTTAGACCAGGAGATGAAGCAAGGAGCTGAAATCTTTCACTCCCTCCTCCAATCTCTTCTTCTCTCCTCTCTATCTCTCACATCCAATCCCTCTCTTGCTGAGTAATGGATTCCGAGGGGATAATATTAGTTCCTCATGTGGCTTTGCCTCATAACACAAAGGTGCTTCATATTCAGAGTCAGGCTGTAGTCTTTCCACACAGGATGAGGCTTGGATGCATGAGTTATAGTTGTTGCTTGTGACTTCATGTTTGCATATTAAGATGTATTGCCAGGAAGAGAGGTCATAGTCAACCAGGTGGGCTGTACTCAATACATCCAGTGACATGATCCATGAAGAATCAATGAGTATCAATCAGGAATCTCTAAGCATACAGGCATGCGGCCCAACTGCACAGACTAGTGTTTCCAGAGGATAGCAGACAAGACCATCAAAAGAAGGCTGAACCTCACAAAGGCTCATTTTAAACATTCTTGGTATTTGCCGTGTTCACACGAAGGGGCATTTCATTCGACTCATATTCTGTCCCAAGTGCACAGGTCAAAAAGGCACAGGTGAAGGGTCGTCAGTGATGGTGTATCATGACATTGCCTTCATCGGCCATGGTGAGCTGGGCCACCTGACGCACAGCCGAAATCTTCTTCACTGCCTTCTGAAGCAACACCTTAAAGTCCTTGGACTCAGGCCTGCAAAACACCACACAGCAACAGAGAGCGGCCCATCAGCCTGGTTCATCTTAAACGGCATCCCTTTGTGATCCTTCACTCTTACTAGTTACCAAATTTCTGCATCTACAGTATGGCGTCCAGTTCCCGCATGAGTTCTCTGCACGTTGAGGATCACAATGTAACATATAACGTACATGTTCCGTTTGTTTAAGCTTATGTTAAGACACTGATGGAACACGAGGCAGGCATGAGACATACAAGGCATGACAGAATACGCAAAGGGACACACATCAGCATGCCAAACATAGCCAGGCATCCGGTTTTCAAATGCTGACCACATTCACAGCTATCCATATCAGAAGAGTGGCATGCCATCTGAAAGGACAGAGCGCGTATAACAGCTATCTTTGGCTCCACAAGCCATGAATCTTCCGAGTCCAAAAATATCTGTCCAAAACCAGAGGGGAATAATATGTCCCATAGTATGACATCACATGAGTATAGTTTTATTTCTCTTTAATAGTCTTTCTTTTTGTTTACTTACAGTTCAGTTTGTACAGGTGCCAGAAAGGTCATTGCGGGAGATCAGAATCAAAGGTATAGCTGGACCAAGCGTGCTAATGTTGCTAGCAAAGAATGGAAGCCAGTAGCCAACAAATAGCATGATGCGAATAGCATTATGCAAATAATAGCAAATAGCATTATGTCACAACTATTGGCTATTCGCTTTCAACACCATTGTTAGCAATTTTGACTGAAGTTTAAATGACTCCTTAAAGATATTCATGAACAAACACATTAACACATGCACACATGCACACATGCTCACACACAAAGTGAGGGGGACATTGTAAGTGACAACTGGCAGATTAGGAGAATACTTCAGCCTGATCTGTAGTACGGTTGATTACCACACACAATTTGAGCCCATTCCCCTGTACATTAGATAGAGAACTAAAACATGTTAACCATAAACTGTAATGGAAAACATGTTTATTATTGAAGACAATGGACTACTGATGACCATTCTTATATCAACTTTTTAAGAAAAATAAATACAGGGGAAAATATAATTCCTGTTAATCAACCAGACGCTGGAGAAACACAACTTGAAAGCAGAAGAACTGAGTCCATTCTTTGTTGGAGAATGTGTTCCAAATATAATTGCACAGATGTGCTAATTGTGACCCAAGCCAAACCCGTCCAGTTCCCCCCTCCAGCCCTCCCCGTTGCCATATTCAGTAATGTTATACATTCTCCATGCATAACATTACCTCAGTTATTCTTCTTTGCAAGCTCTTTCTCCGCTTTCTGCCTCTTGTATGCGGCTATTTCCTCCAGCTGCAACCCATGTGCCATTTGCCTGCAAAAATATGTCAAAGAGGATCAAGAAAAAGACACAGGGACACACACTAACACACACAGGACAGCGCTGTCTTACCCCAACTTGAGTTCAGGCGGGATAGGCAAAGGTTTAGTGAAGTCGTCCCGTCCAAGGAGCCAGTAGGTCTCTTCTGTGCCTTTGCCCTTCATAGAAGAGAAGATGGAAGATAGTGACATTGTCCACTCAACTAAACTGAGTTGGGAGTGTGCCTAGACCCTCAAAGAGGTTATTTGACATCTGTGAGTAAATATAATCTGCAAATTCCTGCAATTATTAGATGAAAAAAAAAAATCCAGGATGGGTTTGTGGTCCTAATATTCATAAATAATTATTAGTAATGAAAAAAAACAGTGTGCCAAGCAATGCAATTATCAATGATTATACCATACATAACTACTGACAGAACAAACCTCTGAATAGTGTCTTTACACAAGAAAGAAGAAACCTTAACTTTTAATGCAAGTTAATTTAACAAG
>JBBPDE010000011.1:99662-111673 GCA_037974605.1 Nannopetersius ansorgii
AGGTCCTTTTGCTATAAATAAATGTTTACAGTATAAAATCTGTTTTTCAAATTATATTAATCTATTTTTCAAATGATATTACTTTATTATGTACACTGATGTACACACTGTCTTTACATTTATTAAGCAAATATATGCATGGAAGTAAGTTCAAACCTTTTCCATCCAAATTGTGGATTCACAAGAGAGTCAGCCACCGAAACTGAAGAATTATTTAATCTATGATGAATGTGTAGCCTCAAGTCTTACCTTGGTCTCAGTCCTGCCTCTCAGCTGCACCTTATAACCAACTTTCAGCTGCTGCAGGATCTTGACTGTACTGGAGTGGACATGGATACGGTATGCTGTACGAATCAATATGAGGACTCGAATCAATATGAACAAACAGACCTCAAAGAAGTTCAAATAGCCAGAAGAGTCTTTTTCTGACATGGCATAAATAGAGAGCATGTGTTTGCAGCTGATAACTCACGCATCCCTGTGGCCTCCATTCTAGAGGCTGTGTTGACCGTGTCTCCAAACAGGCAGTACCTCGGCATCGCCAAGCCAACAACACCAGCTACACATGAGCCTACAGAGGACAAACATGCACATTTCCCTTAGCTGTGAGGCTGAACAATTCTGCTTATTTCTTCTAAAGTATGAGTGAAAGTGCTTTCAGTGCACATGAGTAAAACATAACTTGGGGAATAAGTCAGAAAAACCTGTTGAATAAAGCGTGTTGTCTGACCTGTATTAAGTCCTATTCGTATCCGAACCGGGACATCAGGCATGTGTCTCATCTTAAATGTCCCCACAGCACTGAGGATGTCCAGAGCCATGTTGGAAATCTCAGCTGCATGCCGGTTCCCGTTAGGCACAGGTAAACCTGATGCCACCATGTAGGCATCACCTATGGTCTCCACCTGGAGATTACAGATAGTGAGGTACTTATTTTTATATGGGAACGAAAATTAGAGAACACAGTTCTCTATTGAGTAAGTGGCAGGATTATATTAAATCAGACTACCCAGGGCTCCTCAAGTACTCCTCAAGAGGCCTGGACTAAACAGTTCTTGCAGCTTTGACGTGTGATTTCAAATTAGGGTCACAGCTAAATAAATATTGGCATCCATACTGAAAGCCCGTCCCCACTGCTGGGTCTCAAATACTGCCTGTTATTTCTATTAAAGATTAGTTTGAACAATTTCAAGAGATGGGCAAAAGACCTACAAAGAGTGCATTTCCAGAGCAGCCTTGATTACAATGATTACTGACTTGAACTGTGTGATTATCTGGGTTTTTAGAGTGCACTGTAATAGTGAAAACATACAGTATATAAAGCAGACAACTGAGCCAGATGTTCCCATCCATCGGTCATACAGATGTTCATTTATTGGCTGCTGTGTATACCTTATACACATCATGGTTGCCGATGACTGCATCGAAAAGTGTGTAGAGATCATTCAGGAGGTCAACCACCTCGATGGGCTCACTGTTGGCTGAGATGGTGGTGAAGCCAACAATGTCACTGAAGTAGATGGTGACGCTGTCAAAGTACTCTGGTTCCACCGTGGTACCCAGCTTCAGAGCCTCAGCCACTGACCTGGAGCAGGGGAAGAGCAGGCACATCAACACTGAACTTAGAAAAGAGCCAGATTTCAGAGTCAACAGTTTTTCAATGAAAATGTGCTTTGTTTCTGAAGATTGCTTTAATACTTTTGCACTGGAGACTAATGTAGTTAAAATATAATGGAAGCTAAGACCTCACCGATGCCTAAATTATGATGCACATGTCTAACATTTGGCCCAAGCTATTAAAAAATCTCAAATAGATGTTTTCAAAATCGAATGACGTATGTTGCATAGCCAAAAACAGCAGTCAGAACTGAAATGGAAAGTCTGCTGGTTTCAAAAAGAATAACTTTGTCTTGTTTTCTGCTGCCTTCAGTTAAGACGGCTTTTAAACTGCACTTTTCTCTGCATTGTTTTGTTCTTGCTTTACCTTTGTTTAACATACTCTAACTGATCTTAAATCTTACATTTGCTCTATATTGATTTTATTGCTTAATTTATTGCTAACTTTTAAGCCTGTTATGCCTATTCTATCTCTGTAAAGCACAGTGACTGACCTTTGTGTGTGATGATGTGCTGTATAAGTGAACATGCCTTGATTATATTTTTGTTTTTGCTGATCCACTGCAAGGGGAACATTGTGTATATTTTCTTTAAACTATAACTTTATTCCAGGGCAGTAGAGCTAACTAAAGGCTAGTCTGAGGAGGGGAAAGTGTGTGTGAAGAGGTAATATATAGTATGTACGGTATCTGTGTATATACTGCATACATGCATTACATCTATGAAGGTTTATAGGTGCGTCTGAATGTATTCAGCTCACGGTGGCAGCATCTGTGTGAGCAGTTTCTCTGTCTTCTGTTTCTCAACCTCCAGCTCTTCAGTTCTCTCTCTGATCAGCTCCTCCAGGTTCGACGAATACTGCTCCAGCATACGCAGCATGGAGTCTATGATGTTCGTTTTCTTCCCTTTATTTATGTTCTTGAACTAGGAAAGGAAAGAAGTTGCAGGCATAGATTTACAAAGAAGAAGACAAGTGGCAGACGTGTATAATTTACAGCTTTTCCAAATTTGACAAATAAAACGCATCTGCGATTTCAGTTGTGGTTGTTTTTCCAAATTCCTCCGCTCAAAGTTTCTAATATATGAAAGCATCTAGCAGTCGGAATCAACTTCCATCATCTTTGTTGAATTTTTTTGTTCTTGAAATTCCCTTTTGAAAGAAAGCTGGTGCTTAGTCAGTAATACATCCTAGCATGGATATGCTCTCTTGAATAGAAAAAATAAAAATGTCTCTGAAACCTTTTCAAACCAGGTAGCATGTTAAATCGAGCATTTCCATATCTTTAAACATCCTTTTCTGTAATTTAATTTTTACATCACAATTCTCTCAGTGTACAGTGAATAAAAGACCACCTGATCAAAAATCTCCTCAAAGGTGGGCCTTCTCTCAGGCTGCTCATTCCAGCAGTGCTTCATTAGCTGGATGCACGCCAATGGAGCGTGGTCTGCAGACACAACAGGTCGGCATAGCGGCGGAGGCTTCATGACCTTTTGAATGATTTCTGTGGGTGTAGAAAGGGGTAAAAAGGTTTTAACAGGAAATACATGGAACATATGAAATGTGAATAGACCTTAAACATGTAACCTTGTTTAAAGACTGATTGGTTTCTTTCGTGTGACCTACCCTGAGCTGAATACTCTAGCATGCAGAAAGGAGGTCCGCGGACCACCACTTCCTGCATGACGATGGAGAAGCTGTACACGTCCCCAGGGAGAGTACCATTCGTTCCTGGGAATGACCCTCTCAGGATCTCCGGAGCAGTCCATAGCAGCTCTGTGCACAGCAACTCATGTTAATGGGACACTTTAGACACAGGAGACATTAACCCTGTCCAGATAACAAGGCTAATGTCTAATCAACTCCATTCAGAATGAAAAAGTAAATCGGCACTAGTCACCAATACTGGGCCCATTGCAAAGACACACGCTCACCCTCGGCTGGTGGTTCTTCATATGGGAACTTCTGAGACTCCAGAACGTTGTTGTAACCATAGTCAGTCACTCTGAGTACAAATCGGCCATCAACCACACAGTTCCTAGATTTGAGTCTTCCATGACTTACGGTCTTGTGGTGGAGGTATTTCATGCCCTGCATGCCAGAAACATTCACGTACATATACCCTCATAATATCATTTATTATATTAATACTAATCAGAATCAGAAAGCTTTATTGCTTATTTCATGACTGCAATATATAATATAATATATAACATATAAATGAATCTGAATAAAAAAAACTAAAACTAAACTAAAAAAAAAAAAACTCTCATAATACACTGATATATACATGTATGCTGGGTATAAATACTGTAGATATGTAACTTACAGGTAAGTGAATTCACAAAGGCTATGTTGTGCACTTAGTAGAGGTCAGTAGTATGGAAGTAATATTGACATAATATTGAAAGAAGTAGTGATACAGCCCATGTGAGACTATTGCACATACAATATTGCACAAAATGTTTTAGCACCTGATAAGAACTTTGTACAATATTGCACAGACTATTCATAATATCCCTCCATCTACTATGAAATTTGATATGACAAAGCATTACTCAAAACACATATATTCTTCTGTGCTGTTCCACACATTATGCTTTTATACTCATTCCAGTCTCAGTCTTTCCATAAAGAACTGCATCTTAAAGTGCAAAATCAAAGGTTCTTATTTTTTCTTTTGACAAAATATAGCCAGTAGGTCAAGACATGTTGGAAGTCTCAAAACAGCTAGCCTGAACTAACCTCTGCTGAAACACACAAATTCATACACCAGACATACCTTAGTTGAACAAGCAGCACTTGGTTAAAGGAGAAATGTGTACATTTGATTTTTTTCCAAATACTGACTTTAATCAGACCCCTGGCCTTTTGTGGAGGTAGCTACCTTAATGAGGTCCATCAGGAGTGAAGACTTAAACATCCAGTCCAGTTTGACATCATCATTGAGCAGAAGGTCTTCCAGGCTTCCTCGGGAACAAAACTCCGTCACGATGGCGAAAACTCCGCAATCAAGGAAGAAACCCATGAAAGGGTTCACGTTTTCATGCCTCAGATCCTTCATCTGCAGAAGCAGGAGAAACTTCCTTTATAAGCACTTGATATTTTCACCGCTAAAATGAATGATTTAGAAAACAAGCGTTGCAGCATCAAGCGACAGTCTAGAAGCATGAGGTAATTCAGACTCAAAATCTGACACTGTGAATATTACCAGATAGATGGGAGAGCATTTACTCAGGAAATACTTTGTGGATTTAGTATAAAAGGCTCTGTTATGGAAAAATGTAGAAAGGACCAACCAGCCCAAATACATCACTGGTGCTGCGGCTGATGCTCTTAAAGTTTCCATCAGGAAATCTTTTCAGCCAGGCCCAATCTCCCTGTAGAACAGAAGACAGAATCACAACACAGAATCAAATGCAGTTTCCACCGGTTTTGGAGATCCCTCTGTGCATGTTCATTATTAGCATTATAGAATACATTTACAGTTACGGCATTTATCAGACGCTTTTATCCAAAGCGACTTTCATTTCATAACTACAGGGGACAGTCTCCCTGGAGCAACTTGGGGTTAAGGGTCTTGCTCAGGGACCCAGTGATGGTGCTGAAGGTAGGATTCGAACCCATGACCTCTTGGTCTGGAGGCAATTATCCTACACACTGAGCTACCCTATATTTGTATGATGGAAATGTATATAATCAAAGTGCAAATAAATTCTTATAGATCTGCAGAAAATGTTTCAAGCATAGTGTGCACGGAGCATTGGTGGCTCATGTAAGTTGGGAGGGTTAAGAATCATGACTAATTAATTATCCAAGCCACTTATCCTAAAACTGTAGGAGTGAGTGCACAGAGCTTATTTTAACATTCACAGCCCAAAAGGAGGAGAAACATTCGAAGACAAACACATTCACGTACAGTCACACCTACTGGCAATATAACATCTGCACTTTATTTAGAGCAACATAAAAGATATTTCAGAAACCAATCTTTCTGAGGATTGTAAAAGAAAATACAAAGAGCATTCGGATGCTTTTTGCTTAATATGTGGGCACATTATCCAGAGTAAAACAGTGTAAGAACAAAACCTAGCTTAGCTAAATTAAAGTTTGATTGTATGTGCCAGTTTTAATATATTGTCGTGTGCATCTTCACAATATTTTAGCTTTTATTGGTAATACTGACTATTATTACTCGCCTCATAAAAACTTATTTTCTTTGCTCTAGACACATCATGGTTTGTAACAGAATGGGGCAGCTGGTGGTCTGGTGTTTTGGGACGTGCCCCTGCGAATAGAAGGGTGTGGGTTCGAATCCCAGGGCTGCTAGTGGCACCACAGAGATACCCTTAAGCAGGGTTCCGTCCCCACACACCGCTCCGTGGGTACTGCGTTACTGGCTGCCCACTTGGTGAATGGGTTAAATGCAGTGAAAGAATTTCACTCGTTCACATTGTGTTCTGTGCTCTGGTGTGTTATGCAGGACTACAGAGGGCCACTTTTCTTTATGTTGGACATGTTGTAGAAAATATGTGCTGAACATAAAAAGCCTGTCTCTACATTAAAGATCTACATCCACAAAAAAGTAGTTTGCTTAGGACACTATTTACTCCGTTTACTCCCACTTACTCAGTTGGGCCTCTGGTCCTGCTGCTCACCCTACTTTACATGTTTTCGACCATCCTCCTGCTGGGGCAAGGTCTGTGGTTATACTTGAACCTTCTGTGTGAATGTGTAGAGTGTTTTACCTCGAAGACGGCGACGTTTGTGTTCTCATGTGTGATCGGTGACTGGCTTGAGAAAGGAGACGCGAGACTTCGCTCTGAGATGCTTCTCCTGGTGTCACTGGTCCTGCTGTCATCAAAGCTCAGCTTCTGTTTTCAGTGAACAGAGTCAACAGTCTGGATCATTGAAGTTCACTGTTGGGACAATCTTGTGAGTATATTAATGTCTGAAGAACTTACTTTGTTACTCAATGATGGGATGATGAAAGTGAGATCTTCCAAAGTCAGTAAGATTTTATCAGGGCCCCGAACTATCTGCATCTGGTTGATTCGTCGCCTAGAATATATGATAATTTCAGTGGGTATTAAGAGATAAACTCTTATAAAATTTTCAAAATAAAGGTTTCTAAATGGCTTGGAAACCTGGCTGTAACAATAAAAACTAATATAGAACCTTTTCGTTACATGCGATGCAGTGTTTCAAAAACCCGAGACGTCTTTAGCTTGAAGAGATGAAAGACTTGTATTTCCATAAGGGGAAACCCTGGATTCTGGATGATATGTGAGTTTAAAAGACGTGTCGATAATGCAACCTTTCATTTTTTCCGCCAGTAAAAAACTCCAGACTTGGCTGTGAATAAAAATAAACCTGATGTGCTTCTGTGTGGGCTTCATGCTTTTTAATCCAGCACAGAAAAAACAGGATATGAAATCTCCAGATGTCCATGCTTTCATTCTCCAGAAATCCACAAAAAAGGCTCTACTATGGCATCACTCAAACGAGCCTGTTTTGGCTAGTTTTATTTCTAAGGCCATGCAGACTTTTTTAGTTAGTTTTTTGTTATTACTTTTAGCACACTGTGTTATTTAGGATCTCCACATCTGGCATTTGCTTCTGTAATGAGAGCTGTTTAGTCACATCTGTAGGAGTGAGGCAAATATTAGGCTGCTTGATATATTAGATGAAACACAAGGTGAGAAGATCAGTTTACCTGATAAGATAAGCAGTGGCAATGCAGGAGAAGACAAGAAGAATGATACAGAGGGAGAAGACAATCAACTGGAAAAGATCCATGCCTGATGAAAGAGAGTGAAATCAACTCTGTACTAACATTCCAAACATATGGGAGTTAATGTGTGCATTGTCAGTTGGTCACTTTATACCCATATAAGGGCAAATTGCTGTAGAGCAGCACTAAAGTGTTCTGCTTCTTTTGTAACACAGGTCTGATTACCATAGATTTTCACTCCTTTTCTTCCCAGTACAGGGACAGGGAAATGTGTTAAAAGATTATGGTACAATACTGATGCTGCAGATATTGCAGATACTTCAGACAGAATTGCTTGTATATGTGTGTAAATATTGATGTGCGTCTGTATATCAGGTTGTGTGTCTTTATCACCTCCACTACAGATGATGCCATCAGTGAACCAGCAGCTGGAGTCAGTCTTGGGCGGCCCCCATGCAGGGAAGTGAATGGAGCGACCCAGGAAGCGCACCATGTCATTCTCCATCTCTATGCGGTAGGAAGGCCTCAGTTCCCATGTAAATCCATCTGTGTCTAGCACCACATAATCTAGCAGCCCTGAGCCAGAGTGTGTAGTGTGGATGGGGTGGCTAAAGCCTTTGAAAGTCAGATTACGGGTATGCTGGGCCAGGTTCCCCCCAGACGGCCACTTCCGCGAGGCCCACACACGCCGCATGGCTTGGGCCATGAACAGAACGGAGGAATAGATGGTGCCAAACAGAGGAGAAACCTAGGAGTGGAGCAGAATTTACTGCAAAACTGCACTCAAGCCTTCCAGTTGATTAAAGCACCTTTGGTGCAAAGAGAGTTCATATTGAGCTTTGAACAATAATTTAGAAACAAAAACTGTCATTCCATCAATAAATCCATAAAAAGGAAAACGCCATGATGGTTTTAAAACTGGGTGCTGTAAAAAGTACTCAAAGTATTAGTTAACTGCTAATGAAAGGAAAACCATTGCTCTTCAAAAGATAAAGGCTTGCTATACTGTTGATTGACAGCCAACAAAAATGTATGAAATGAAGAAGCTATGAACAGTATGTTTAGTTTTTGTCTGATAAGGAAATCAACCGGTTCGGTCAGCCAAATCAACCACTGTCCCAAATTAAATACTGAAATAACAATACCTCAGTCTGCTTTCACAAGGTACCTGGTGAGGCTGGAAGTTGTTAGGCAGTTCTCCACTTTCCTGTGCTTCCATGAAGGCATGATAAAAGGAGTGCTGGTCAGGAGATTCCACAGTGATAGTGAGCACAGCGTTGTAGGCCCGCAGCAGTTTGCTGTTGTTACGCAGAGAGGGTTGTGGTAGGTGGTGGTACGGCAGGCTGTAGAGAAGTGTGTCATAAGGAACAAACACCAGGGATCCATCCGTCAGCCGCATGTCATGTGCCATCTCCAGCAGTAGCTTCTGAGCCTTGCCTCCCACCAAGACTGAATGCATACAGAGAATGACCACTGGGGAGGTGGGAGAAAGGATGATAGATGCAGAAAAGAAAAAAGAAAGATAGGCAAAGTTGAGATGAAGAGAAAAATGAAATAACTTAATATCTATAATAATAACTTGTAGTTAGTAGTAACTGAAATGTAAGGCTACATTCTTTATGCTTGGATACTCTAAACAGAGATGCTGAGATGGGTGAGTGTGAGGAACCTTTTATAGCTCAAAGAATCTTCCATGTAATGCAATGGGTTTACATCCAAGCCAAAAATAATTTAGAACCATTAAATTATGTGGAGGTTCTATAGATTTCAAAGGGGTTCTCCAAACTCTCTCTTATTAAGGGATCAAACGCGTTTCTTTTCAGGCATTGCTTTTTGCCTCCCCGCTTATTTTAAGAAGTATACAGCTCAACTCACATCGCAGGTGCTCCACTTTCTTGACCTTGGCCAGGGCCTTGCGCATGCTGGCTGAGTCAGTCCCTGCGGACACCACTATCCCAACCGGCATGCCGTGACTTCGCAAAGCATCGGCCAGCTCATTGGCAGTCTCTGTCCAGATGTCATCGCCTGAGGAAACGATGCCCACATGGGCCCATCGGAAGTACCGCATGAAACGCAGCAGCACCAGCGTGGGCAGAGGCATGGTGCGGGCAAAGGTGGGGTTTCTATGGGGGTCATCCAGCTCATAGCTAATACATGACCAACTGAATATGGCTTTATTCCAACTTTTCCCCAGCAGGGATGCTGCATTGCAGTGGCCCGGGTTGACCGGCCCGATAAAGCCAGATGCCCGTGTGTAGTAACCAAGGAAACGAGAAAGAGCCTGTGATGTTTGGCAGTCCTCCTCCAGAATGACATAATCAAAAGTGGTCCCAGGCCACAGGGAGGGGTCCCTGTTGATACGGCTCACAGCTAGCTGCGCTGCCGTGCTGGGATAGGCCTTGGCGTAGAGGGGGTCACAGGACCAAGGCCCCACCACACCAACTCGGAAGGTAGCAGCAGTTAAACCAGGAAGTTGGAGGAGGCACAGCAGGATGATGGAGCCCCAGAGGTTCCAGGTGGAACAGGAGGAGACATGGCTGCATTCATGTGGATGTGTACATTCCGGAGGTACGCTGTAGAAGGCATAGAGCCGCCGTTGCATCTCAAGTCTACGGCTCAGCTACACAGAGAGTGAGTAGGTGCAACCTGAAGGCCACTCACTGTCACATCCAAAAGGTCTTCATTTCAGGTCTCACATAGTTCTGCACCAACAGGAAATCACAGTTATTCTGCACACAAAATATCAGTCCCAGCTCTGGCCACCCTACACACATCCATGTCATCTGTTTTAAAAGATTAACTGATTTACAAGCTCCTCGTGGGCTGAGTCAGCAAAACGTGCAGAACTTGGGGTAATCAGAACTGAGATTATATATGGTATGCACAATCTCAGTCCTGGTTACCCCAAGTTCTACACGTTTTACTGATCTATATATGGTATGCACAATCTCAGCAAAATGTGTAAAACTTGGGGCAAACGGGCCTGGGATTGTGCATACCATATATAGATCAGTTTCTTCCTTAATCCTAGGAGCTTCGAGTGTTCCCTTCCTAGCTCACCTGATCCACATGATCAACTGATTATCGAGCCCTTCCTGAGCTGGATCAGGTGTGTTGGGAAAGAGAATAGCTGGAATAGCTGGAATAGCATTAACAAACACTGACCCATCTAGCAAAATACGAAGTTTTCATCCAGAGATTTTCATTGATTGACTGGGATCAAGAGACGGAGGCATTAAGGTTAAGAAGAGGCTTGACACAATCCTGCTAAGTGTTTTATTTATATATATATAATAATAATAATTCCACATTGCTCCTCAGTAGCTTAAGTGGAGCAATCAATGCCAGTGTTGTGCCTCAAACCACTAGTTCTGAAATCTGGCTCTGGAGTAGCTCTGCCGCGAACATAGAATTAAAAAAAAAAATTTTTTTTGCTACTCTTATAGAATCAGTGTCTAAGATTAGTAGCTTTAACTACTATAAGAATATTTAAATATTACGGAGGCATTTAGACGGATCCCTTTCTGGTGATGGCTTTCAAAATACCTGCTACCAAAATACCTGGAAACCACTTAAAAATAAAAGTAAAATAAGTGAACTACTCACTTACTAAATAATACACTATTGTGCCTTAGGCTGTTATTAGAATTTTATAATTAGGATTAATAATGGCCTCACGCACTTAACATTTCTAACTAAAAACTCAAGTCAATTTAACCAAGTTTTTACTGTTTACACATGAGCAAAGGAAGTTCACTTACCGATTCTGAGTGAATTAAATACATTTAGATGGTCATTTCCATAGCTTGTTACCTTCATCCATGTAGCTGAAATCTGTTTTCCACCATCTTTCTTCTCACACAGACAGAAATGCAAATTAAAAATACACTGACTCTTACAAAAATAGCATAATTTCATTGCTATAAAAGCAAATCGATACCATAAGAACAGTTAGTCCAGATGAGAGCCATTAGTTCTGCACAGGGCCCTGTCAGGGCTCTGGTTATCACTGGGTTACATTTCTAATCCTCTCCAAGTCTCCTGTGCCTTGTGAGACATGAAGATTATATCAATCCAATTTCATAGTTTCTCTCTTAGAGGTGAGCAGTAACTAGTGTAGTAGGTTATGCTGTGTATACTTAAGTAATATTTTAGTGGACATCTAGTCTGCTGAATATTTACCAATGACAGATCTTTCACAGTAGGTTCCCAAACCCTTTTTGTGTTTAATTGTATATTCTGCTCTGTGGACGCACTGAAGCTTTGGAACTAAGATGTCCGTTATGTAGTTATGAGTGTGAGGAACTGAAGAGCAGTGAGAACACTTACCTTACCAAGTCACAGCACAGTGACCAGTAGGGCTGTAACGGTACATGTATTCGTATATGGGTCACGGTTCGGTACATGATGTCTTTTGGAGAATACACTGTACGACGGAGAGGACGTGATTGAAGTAATACGGAATCACAGAGGGACCTAAAAGCGCAAGTAAATCATAAACCTGAGTCGTAGTGTGGTGCAATAGTGCCTGCTACTGGCGTAACACTTCTGCTGCCGTACACATACATAAAAATATAAGCAAGAATGTGTGTTTACTGGTTAATATACTGCTGTTTATTTAAAATAAACGAAAACAAACCAAGCCTCATTCTTTAGAACTTT
>JBBPDE010000011.1:117326-129788 GCA_037974605.1 Nannopetersius ansorgii
GGCGGCGGTAGTGGGAACAGCACGGGAGAGGCGGAGTCTGAGGAGAAGACTCAGCAGACTTGGGTGCACGAGATTTTCCAGGGCACGCTGACCAATGAGACACGCTGCCTCAACTGTGAAGCGGTGAGCTGACAAGTTGGAACACACTGGGGAGGGGAATCATGTGTTTGTTGTGAGACATGTAGACAGTGGAAAATCAGTGTAGAGGAAACCAGCCAGGATCTGTTCTGATCGCTGAACAAGTTTAAGCTTTTAATCAGTAAGAGTTTAGAGAAGGACTGCCTCATTGTTACTTGTACATATGGTTGCTGTTCATTTATTGTTTTACAACATTCTGATTACACTAGATGTTGCCTTATCATTCTGTATTGCTGCAGGGATGCCTTTTATTTGCATCCCACTGAAAAGTTGTTGCAATGGTAGTATTTTTGTACAAATTACAAAAACAAAAATGCGTAACATATGTCTTTTGGTTCATGCTATTTTCTGATCCAAATACCCACTTGGCTGGAGATGCAAAGCATTTTTGTTGGAGTTCTGTTTGTTCTGATGTTCTGATGTGAAATATCAGTACTATTCCAGTGGCCTAGTGTAGTGTAAAGCCTTAATTCTTCACTCCTTACATATACCACATTATACTAGCCATGAAGGAGCATTATATAGTAGTGTATTATAATATCTTACATCAAATTGTAATTAAAGAGCTGGATCCTGACAGGCTTATTGTGTCAGAAGATATAAACAGAAGAATGTAAGCATGTCACTTAAATGTGGAATTTAATGATGATGATGACGACGGTGGTCACTCCATTCTTCTCCCCCAGGTGAGCAGTAAGGACGAGGATTTCTTAGATCTCTCTGTGGATGTGGAGCAGAACACCTCCATTACACACTGTCTCAGGTAAGCTGATATTCCTGGCAGCCTAAACAAACCTGTCTCATACTGCATCTTACTTCACAGAAATGTCTACGTGACTGTATTGATATAAAAGTGTACTAGCAGTTGTGTGGTCGTGTCTATCATTGCTTCATTTTTTTTCTACATGCAGGGGCTTCAGTAACACAGAGACTTTATGTAGTGAATATAAGTACTACTGTGAGCAATGTCGGAGTAAGCAAGAGGCACAGAAAAGGTAAGCCTGTCTTTTCCCTCTGTAGAGAACAAAATGAAGCAAGATGAAGTTGGTCACAGGCGTTTTAACTCTGCTGTACCTTGTTTCCACAGCAACCATTTACATCTCTTTTGGTTTACAGATGTTGTACCTCCCCTTGAAATGTGCTTTCAAGGGAAGGTACAGTTTCCCTTGAAAGCACATTTGTGGTTATCTTTTTGTCTTTCCCTGCAGAATGCGAGTAAAGAAATTACCCATGATCCTTGCCCTGCACCTAAAGCGCTTTAAATACATGGACCAGTTGCATCGTTATACCAAGCTGTCCTACCGTGTGGTCTTCCCTCTGGAGCTAAGGCTCTTCAACACCTCTGGAGACGCCACCAACCCTGACCGCATGTATGACCTAGTGGCTGTGGTAGTGCACTGTGGGAGGTAAGTCTGAGCAAATAATGTTGTATAGTTTCTAAATGGAGTAGAAATGGTGGTGTATGTTTTTTAGCGCTTGGATAGGTATAAATAATGGTTGCAGCTGATTTTGTGGTTTTCACTGGTAGTGTAAGTTTTTCTGATTCTCACACATTTTTACCCCCTTTCCTTTCCAGTGGTCCAAATCGTGGTCATTACATCACTATAGTTAAGAGTCATGGCTTCTGGCTACTGTTTGATGATGACATTGTAGAGGTAAGACAGAATGCCTGTCTTTTCTAGTTTTACTTTCTGTGTGCAGTCTTTTATTATACTTCTCAGAATTGAGAAGAGGAAGTGAAAATTCAGCATGCATTGGAAAAATGGAGATGATGGCTTTTGGCCATTGAACTTTATTCGCTTGCAGAATCTGTGTAGCTATTACTTTCACTGTCTAAGGTGAATATACTTGTGTTCCTACAAGACAGTCGAATGTGAATATTTGAACAGTGAAATAGTTTTCATAATCATAAAGTAAAGCTTCTGTAATCTTCTCTTATTGCCCTAAATACTTGAATCTCTCTAAAGAATGAGTTCATAAATGAAGGATATATGATATGTTGCATCAGTTAACATCAAACATAAAAAATTGTACTTCAGAAGTATGCTGCATCTTGTGATAAAGGGCATTGTGAAGGTCATGAATACACACATAGTTCAGAAATATCAACGAAAGCTCATTACTTCTCTTATTCGTGTGTTTCTGCTTTTACGTCGTAATCTTGTGTTTTTGCTCCCTAAATTACTACCTTTCCTCCATTTCTTTTTCAGTAATCAACATGGTTCTGCTCTAACCCACTAAACATTAATTGTTTAGTCTTTTATTTGAGCAAACCCACTGGCGTTTAGCAAATGAGCAGAACATGAGAACAAACAACAGCTTGAGTCAGGATTTCCTACAGCAAACATTCTGACTGTTAGGACTAGTGGGTGACTGCGTGAGCCCAAATGGTGAAGTGTAAAGTCTTGTAAATCTGTCAAAGTGTACGGGTATTGTGCATAGTTTGCATAGGTGTCTGTCGATATATTTCCTTTTAACACAACCATGTTCCATATATGAAGATGAAGATGAGTTGTGTGTTTGTAGTGTTGTTTGGTCTCCCAACTTTCCCTCAGAAAATCAGTGTTTGACACAGTAATGGCTTCTGTTAGTGTCTGTGAGCTATGCATACCCATGAACCACTTATTTTTATCTTGATTGTGATGTGTTTAAATGCTTCTTCAGAGTAGTATAAATCCGGCTTAAGGTCAGGGATAAGCTGTATTATAAACCTTTGGAAAAGTGTCGGTCTGCTGCAATTTTTGAGGTGTAAAATGCTTTCTGAATAAGCTCTGAAGGTTTAGAAAGCACTTGGCTGATAAACTAAATTTTGCTTGCTGGAGATGTTAATGGAATAGGTTCCTTTAAATCCTTGATTACGCTTATACAGAATGTGCATTAGGGAAAAGCAGATTAGATTTTTCCACTACAGACCATCTTCCCAGCAGCATGTCTGGTTGGGGAAAGAGAGGGAGCGCTGGCTGGGAATGAAGTTTCCACAGTCGAAGTGTTCATACCACAAGTCTGTTGGGATTCCTGCAGGTCTTCTCTCCTCCTCTGGGCCGAACCACATAGTGTCAGACAGCCACGCATGGAAATCCATTAGCCTGACTGCAGCATGTGGATCTTATGAATATACATCTTCTCCATCGTTCACTTCCCCTCATGCTTACTAATGGTGCATTTGGATGGTTCTTGCACTTGTGGAGTTCCACTCCAGAATATTTGAGTCAGCCGCAGGAATGGTATACTCAAACAGCCACGGAGTCTAAATACAAGTACCCTGTCATCCAAGTATATAAGTAACCTATCACAACAGCCAGGCGGAGCACAGGGCCCAACCTAATACATTTGGTTTTCTACCAAGTAACTTACTAAATGGTAGAACTTATCTGTGCAAGACTGATGTCTTTTTACAAGCAGCCTACACATCTGTTCTACTAATGAAAAGGGAATTTTGTTTTAAACACTGGCTGTTTGTAAACTCACTTAAACTTTATCATACAAGTGAACTGAACCTTGCTCTTTTTTCCCTTGCAGAAAATAGATGCCCAGGCAATAGAGGAGTTCTACGGACTGACATCTGACATTTCCAAAAATTCCGAGTCAGGGTACATCCTCTTTTACCAGTCCAGAGACTGAACCGATGGAAGTGTGAGAATGTGGCTTTGTGAAAGTCAGGGTTAGGGAGAAGGCGGGGCTTGGGCTATGTAGGCATGCTCCGCCCCCCACTTCAGACCCTCTCAGTCGAGCCCCCGAGTCATCCAGGTCTATCAGCAAGGCTTTGCGCCGGAGCATCAAGCAGACAGGAGTAGTTGATGCCAGAATGACCTGGACAAGGCACAACATCTCCAAAACAGAAGCAACGGAAGTTTGGAGGCTCTCCATCGCCGCCCTCCCCTCCTTTGTGTCGTAGAGTTCCATGCACACATTCTCCATCAGTCACCGCTGAGGAGTCACACACAACCTTGGATGGCATAAAGATGGACCCATTTGCAACATAGTCTCTTTCAGACAGGTTGACCTGCTTGAGAAAGGTGGAGCTGCGAGGTCTAATGTTAGGGGATTTCTTTTCTGCTGCCTGACACTGTTAATTAAGTTCCGTCGTGGCTGAGTGAGCTACTATTAAAGATAATGTTTTTGGCACAACATGATGTTTGATGAAGAGATTTCCACACCTGTATATGTCTGGCGTTCAGCGTAGCTGCAGTGTAAAACAACACACTATTTGCATAGCAATCAGACAGCTAATTATGATTGTTCTTTCTAGAGTAGGTTGCTTGGTTATCATATGAAATGTGGCAGTAATAGCAGTGCATTTCTGCTCCATGTCAGCAAATGGGTTTGGTGGGCAAGTTGACTTTTTAAAAAACATTTATTATTATTTTTTGGGATGGTATAAGTGATCATTCACAGAAATGTTCTAATAGAGGAATGTTGGATACTGGGGCAGTGCCTGTGTGGCAGCTTAGTTGTAAATGAGGCTGGATTTGGTTTTGGAGTTTCTGGTTGAGTATTACATGAATGTAAAACATTCTGCCGTTTGAAGAGCTCAGCGTGCAAGTGCAGTGGTTCGACCGTGTCGTGGAGTGCACACTCCAGGGGGCACACACTGTGCTCTGTAGATTGTAAGGAAGCCTTTAGATGCAGTCTTAGTTGTATCATTGGATTGTAGCTAATGTTGTTGCTGCATTGACTAATTTCAGACAAAAAGGGACAAGAAGGGATACAGACATAATTTCTGGCTACTATCCTGTACTCTTTAGTCCTGTACCTGTACTAAAAAAAATCCTGTATTTTTTTTTCTAAGCCAGAAATGTTTTCCTCTTGTCTTTTTATTGGTAACTGTTTAACTGGATGTGGGTGGAGAAGGAAAGGGAAGGGAAATGAAGTGAAGCACAGCACTGCAGGCCATTTTCTTTAGTGTGGTCAGGAACCTGTTCACAAGCATCAAATCTAGGTTGTTCTGAACTTTAAACCCAGCTGAGGATGGACTTCATGGGTCACTTGAACAGCTCAATGATGCCCTTTAACTGGCTATGTCTGAATTTCACAAAATCATTGTAGCACAAAGAACATCGT
Source organism: Nannopetersius ansorgii (assembly GCA_037974605.1). NCBI lineage: Eukaryota > Metazoa > Chordata > Actinopteri > Characiformes > Alestidae > Nannopetersius > Nannopetersius ansorgii. The sequence goes on from JBBPDE010000011.1 coordinate 122,526, forward strand.
AGTCATGTGAGGACATGAGCTATTTTTAATAAATCACATTTATTTATGCCCACCTGAATTGCAGTTATCACTGGCATAAGTCCTTGTAGCAGAAATACAGTTGGGAAATGAGTCTATTTTGTTTTTTTTCTCTTTTTGGAGCATGTCCAAGTCGGTGATTCATTTCTGTGAACATGCTCAGGTCATGTGAGCTCAATTTCACTCTGCTGTTTTGCAGCTGCTAACAAAACTCCACAGGAACTTAAATTGTCATTGACTTTAGGTCTTGAGTTGATTGAAATTAAGAAAGGCACAGATGATGTCATAGTTGTACCTTACTGGTTCTTGGTGGGTTCTCGAAATCCCTTCTCTGCGCATTAGAACCACCAGGGAAATTTGAAGGAGCGCATTTGTTCATCATTGTGCAATTATTTCTGTAAATTGCACATGTTGGTTTCTATTGAGTTTTTTTTCTTTCAGAATACACATCTGTGAGGATTCTGACTGCGCTCTGTTAAGCTCTACAATTTCTTTGTTAGCAACAGCTAATGCATGGTATTCTACTGTTCTACAATGTATAAATGTTATAAACAGGTACAGCATTATGCGTAAGGATTCATCTAGCACTGATATATAAAAGGAATGTGCTACCCCGTTTATAACAGTTTATACTTATTAACAGTCTGAAATGGAATTTTCATCAACATTTGTTAAGTCTGCTAATGTGCATTAACTGGATTATCTATTTGACTAGTTGACAGATGAATGGACCGGAAGTTAGAAGTGGCTGAAAGTCTTTTGTTCTACTTCGTAATTTATGTAAAATTTAACTTATTTTTTCATAAATGTACACAGTTTTATATATTTTGCTAATTAGTCATTTCAGTTGGGTTTGTCACTGGTATTTGGGCAAACTGGGGTTGCAGAAGTGTCTGCTTTGGTAATGGGATTTAGTTTTTGCTCGGTATGATAGGAGGAGAAATGTGCACAGTTTGAGTCAAGTAAGTAGAAAGAGCAGTAGCAGTCAGCATCGCCAAGTATGCAGTAGGCTACATCACAAGGGTCATTTCTATTTATTGACACATTTATCCACTGATCATAATAGTACCTTAATTGTCCAAAATTAGCATTAGCAAGCTAGAGTGCTACTGCAATGTTTAATGCAACGCTGCCTAATGCTGAGTCATGCTAACATTCATAGTACTCAAGTGTGCAAAGTTCTGTGAGTTTTTGTGATCCTCCCCACAATCACCGCCTGTTGCAAACTGTGGCAACATTTGATTCCATATTGGTTCCAAAAAAGTGCACTTTTGACAAATAATGTACAGATTGTAAAAGTGAGAGCTTGGAATGAAGTGTATGGAGTGAATGAAAGAAGAGACTGGTCCAACCTGTCTCTAATAAAATGATAAACAAAATATATGAACTGCCTTGAGGTCTGCTTGAGTCTTTCTCATAAGCGCTGTGTTTGAGGACAGCGGATGGAGAAGTCGGTTTGTGATTGAGTTCTCTGGAAAGAGAATAGGTTTTGCCAGGGTCCCCGCCGCTCTGCACATTCAGTCTTTTTTTAAGCCACACTTCAACACAGGAAAGTCTTATTGATGGCTAGTTGGTTAGGGCGTAGTCCCTGCAATCAGAAGGTTGTGGGTTTAAATCCCAGGACTGCCAGTGGCACCACTGAGGTACCCTTGTCCACTGCTTCACTTGGTGAATGAGTTCAATAGAATTTCACACTGTTCGCACTGTGTGCGTCCTGCTTTGGACATTTACTTAAATCACAAAAATGTCCAGAGCAGGAGGCATCCGGGACCAAGGTTGAGAACCTAAGTATGTGATGTCTCAATCATACACACTTAGTGAGGACAAAATGCGTGCCATCAAATGTTTTTATTCAAAGACTATGGCATTGTATACATATGGACAATTTTCAGAGGGATATGTGGTCAGGATAGCTTCTCATATATGCAATTCTGACAAGGTTTTAGAAGTCCTCGTCTGTGTCTGGCAGGCTGTCAAGTGATGTGCATTCCACTGTTACGTCTTCAGGGTTACAAGCAGGATGTCTTTAATGTCTGCATAAGAACATAGCCTATTAAATGTCCATAATAAGTCTTCATTAAAGGGGAATTTCTTTCTCTCCCTGATTCAGTGCTGAGATGTAAACGATGTCTTTTAGAGTGGTTTGATATGAAAAACTGACTGGTTCAGATATCCTTCACGTTGGTGAGGGTAGGAACCAGAGGCCGCAAGATCTACAATGCAAATATCGCCGTATGAACCTAAACAAACCTTTGTGCCTTTTTATGTGTAATGTTGGAAGTGGTGAATCTGGAAAGTATTATTTGACCTTACAACACCCTGCATTTTAGAAAGTGCCTGAGGCCAAGAGCTTATCTGAAACCTGTTGTAAAACTATGTCTCTGGCATCAAGCAGCATATTTATTTTGTATCATGCTTTCTGTAAGGTACCTTTTAGGGGCAATCTGTGCTTTGGATGGTCTTCTGACTCCATAAGAATGGACTATTTCTCATCAAAACACTCTAAATTGCTTTGTTCACACCTCCATGAGGAAATGTTGAAAAGGTCAGTAAAATTCCCCTTTAAAGGAATGCTAGACTGTTTTGGTGCAACCTTCAAGAAATGCAGTATAAGATTTAAGTGAATATATCGCTCCCTTGTGGTTCATCGCTGTATCATATCTTCAGATTTGAGACAATGCTGCTCTGCTCTTCCTCAAAAGCGCTCTTAAAGTGTAAAAAAATGTGGAAAATGTAGAAAAATGTCTTTGTAGTTTCTAAAAAAATGTTTTCTTTACCATTTCTTCTCATTCAGCTTTTCTCATACTGAGTGTGGTCGATGAAGAAGTTTTGGAGAGATGGACTCCTTCTGATCAAGGTCATCTGCAAGAAAATAGTCATATGTAGAGTTTAAGGAAGATCAAGAGCATCATTTCTGTGATCTGAGTTAAATAAATGCTCATTGCTTGACCAACAAAGTAAGATTATACTTTTATTTGAAAGTGTTAATACTGGTACACATGTCTCTGAAGGTTATAAAATATTGAAGACCAAGCTTCAAGCAGCTGCCTTGGCCAGCAGACCAGCGTTTCTGAAATATTGAAACTAAAATTGCATCTAAACACAAGTATCTAATTACATCCAGGGGGACGAGTATATTTCTACGGCAAAACAAGGCTGGGCTCAATTCCATTTCATCTCTACTTGTGATGATCTAAAGTCAAACTCATGTTCCAAATTCGCTCATTTATTCTTTTGCATGTTCAGTATGCAAAGCATGTAAATCACTCGGGGTTCAATTTATTCATTGTTTGGCTCTGAAATGGAATTCTCCCACAGCTTTGATATATAAATTATTTCTCAAGGTAATGTCACACTGCAATCATTTCTAGCATATGAAATCATTATTCAAGGTTGGATTCCTGGACAGGGATTAATCTTAGTCCTAGATTATTTTCCTTTCGAAGAACAGTCTCCATTGAGAAAGCCATGTAGTCCAGGACTATTCTTAATCCCTGTTCAGGAAACCAGTCACCAGAAGACTACAATATCGCTGCTAAATCAAGACAATGTAATTCCATTTTTTTGTTAGTCTATATCATTTAAGCAGCTTTATAATGTCTGAACATTTTGTGATCCAGAAGTACTTAATTTGCCAGTTTGGGGATTTTGTAATGACAGTAACAATCCATTCGGGTGTTCTTATATGCAGGAACCACTGAACTGCACAAGTGTTCTAGCTAGGGTTAAGCAGTTTAGGAACCTAGAGCTGCAGAGATACATGCAAAACATGCAGGAAACCCTACAAGTCTGGAAGTCAAAATTGGGAGTTTGCAGGTTGTGTATTCCATAAAGCTTTTCAGTGAAACTTCCTTGGAGAAAACCAGCTCTGAGGGAGTTATTTCAATACAAATCTTTCTTCAGTTTGATACAAAAAATCCACAGAAGGCACTGTTGAAGCTATGCATATAAAAACTGCTTTTTGCGTGTGAAGGGAAACTGGTTACGACACATTGATAATCCTTATAGTGGCACAAAAAGTCCATGGGCCTTACGTATCAAACATCTCAGAGAGAAATTCACATTTAGAGAAGTTCTTTGACCAGATTTTCTGGTCAAAAACTGGTCCTATATTAACACTTGCAACACTGATTAGTGATGATACAGCAACAGTTCTTCTGGATTGACCATATATTACAGTAGTTTATCTGCTGGTGGTTGTATTGTAACCAATGCACGTCACAGGATGTGAGGGAGAGGGTTAGCTAACATTACAGGAAAGTACATGATATCCACAGCACAGTATTTTGTTGTGAGGTGTGTGTATATGTGCATGTCGGTTAAAGGGAGAGTACTTCAGTCTCTACAAAGCAGGTGAGTAATTCTACAGTCCACACTTGCTACGCACACTGCTCTAGCCCATCTAGAGGTCATACTAAGGTCTCAGAGCCTGACACCTTGCCAGTGAAAAAGTCCCAGAAGTTGCTTGGCGGCTTGCTGTCTTCTGAGGTGGTGGAGGAGGCGCTGGAGCCCTGCCGCACCCACACACTCCGCTCTTTAGGGCTCTGGGGCTGGGAGCCGCCGTCCTGCTGGCGCTCTCCTGGACACGGCTGCTCCATGATGCCACCTCGCCGTTCCTGGTGCTCTCGCTCATCCACCAAGGAGTGGCTGTAAGGCTGGGTGAGGCTCAGTAGGTTGTGATGGGAGTGGAACTGTCGCATCTGGGCTATAGACTTGGCTGGAGTGTCTGAAGAGCCTAAAGACACAGATGTATAAGCACTTAATAACTAGAGACATTTTGCAGAACGCAAAACAAGCTAAACGGGTGAATGCCAGTGCAAAACTCATGAGTGCAATGTTTTTTGAGGGAAACAAAAAAAGTGATTGAAGTAAGGATTATTAAGGTACAATTCACTTTCCAACCTGTTTTAAATAAATCATGTCTAGTTTGCCAATTCACAAGAAAGTCTTAAAGAATGTTTGGGCCAAGTTTTATGGTTGTAGTCTAGGATGAGACTTTATGACTGTAGGCTAGAGTTCAGGGCAGATTTTGGATCTCCCTTTGGTGAAAAATGGTAGGACTGAGGAAAAAGAAAGATATGAGCAGGTACTGGGGCTGCAACATTGTAGTCATGGGAAATGGGTAGTCGAGATTGAATTCTTTTGGAAGTTAGATGAGAAATAATAGGAGATTTAGGCCTGGTCCTCCTCTCCAATGTTATTTATTTGGTCATTCTTTCTGTAACTGTAGACAGACTGTAGAAGAGTTATTGAAGCAGAAGATTTGGGGTGCACTGCAGATCCCTCTGTGAAGGGATAGTTTGTTTACCTCCAAAGGGACAAAGAGAGTCTGGAAAATGGGCATGAATTATGACTGTTTTGGGCACACTCAAATGCTTTCAGTGAACCACAGGGACAAGGGAAGAAAATCAAAGAAGCCCCTCTAGCTAGAGAAACATCAGCAAGACTCACGTTTTCTGTTGGTGTTTAGGCGCAATACGTTGAAGAAAACCTCGCTGCTCAGACTGCCTCTGCTGGCTGTGTCCCCAAACAGAGGGGAGATGGGTTCTACTGGGGACAGGTCATCACTAGACTGACCCATCGAGTCCAAAGATGTCTGCGTGTCCCTGCGAGCCCCCACATCCGGCTCCACTGTTACGGTACTTCCACTGTCACACATCATAGATGTATGGGTTTATTCGTTTGATGATAAAAATACAACCAGTATTTTTCCCCCACTGCGCTCCTATAACTAACCTGAGTTTCCGGCGCAGTAGGTAGTCTATCACATCTGGGTCAGTCTGAATTAGACTCATTAGCACCTCCTGCTGGAGCTCTGCAGACACCTGAATATACAAAATTACAGAGCTGGATTAATGAAGCTCACTCGTAATAACAATATTCAAAAGCTGCACAAAACACTGCCCAATACAAGGACAAGGCGATGCAGTTTACAGTTCACGTTACACTTTAATTTAACAGCCAGTTAAAACTAATGTCGCAACCATGATCACGTATCTACAAATGACAGTCCATTCAGCCTACAACAGTTTGTCAATGCGCACTTAGAGTTTCAGGCCTTCTCTCAAACTTACCAAAAGCAGTAAAAGGTCAGCTTTCAACCGACATACCATCAGTAATAAATAAACTGAGGATGTTCACTGATATCTTGCCATCAAAAATGTGCTAATACATTTAATGCATTAAAGTGTTGCTAGATGGCATTGCTGTTCTTCAGCCGTTATTGTGATTTATATGAGGAACCTAACATTCCTCGGACTCCCTGAATAATAAATTCAGCTCCAGTAACGCTATGTGAACTGGGAACTCTATGCCAGGTCTTGAGATTAAAAACATCAGATGCATTAATAATCGATACCAAACAGGCCAAAATCAGCTTAAAATTGCCCACTTGCCACAGAACATTTTTCACTGCCCAATTAAACTTAGCACACTGAGTATACTTCCTAAAATATTAAAAACATGGGTGAATAAATAATGTGACTTGAAAAAAAGTAATTTGTAAACAGTATTTGTGTTGGACTACATGAATACCTTGGTTTATCACTAATTTGGGACTATGACTCCAGATGCTATCATCACATGTTAAATAACAATGAAGGTGGTTAAATACACACTATACATTTCTGAATGTGTAACGTATATTGCATGCAGTTCCCATTTCTGCTGAAAGTAAAAGTTTCTCAGGAGGATCAAATGCACAAGACACCAAAACGTTGTGGGATGCTAGTTTATAAGTGTGTCTGCACGTCTCATATCCTTCTGATTATTATTAACTAATATGAAGGATCAGCTGGTGGCCTGGTGGTTAGGGAATTCAGAAGGCTGTGAGTTCAAATCCCAGGACTGCCAGTGGCACCACTAAGGTACAGTTGAGCAAGGCACCGTCCCCAGGCACTGCATCGCTGCCTGACTGCTGCTTCACTTGGTGAATGGGTTAAATCCAGAGAAATACTTTCACACTTTTCACACTGTGTGCTGACTATATGGCCCACCTTCATTTAAATTGAATTTAAAAACGTGGGAAACTAGCAAGCTTAGAAACATGTCTCTCACTGTGAAGAGCCGTTTGTAGTGCTGGATGAGCAGCAGGGTGACAGAGATGATGGCAGCACTGTCCTCTATCCCCATGGCCTGACTCAGGTCCTTTTCTGTCCCTCTCTCTTTCTGTAGAAGGTTTGGCCCAAATATCACAGCAAGGTTCGCTGCGGTCATCTTATTACCTGGGATCTGAACAGGACACAG
>JBBPDE010000011.1:200640-212504 GCA_037974605.1 Nannopetersius ansorgii
TACAAAAACAGTAACGTAACTCACCAGAAACAGAAAATGACCAAATGATTTTCATTTCCCAACAGTGCGTTAAAAGAAGAGTTAGCAGAACAGCTAAGCTAAAACTAGAGTCAGCACGGAGGCTGGAAAACTAAACGCTTCTAAGTCTAAGAAGATAAATTTGAGGGCAATTTGTGGAGATATAAACTCATAAGGTGTGTAAATACAATATGGTAACGCTGTACTCCGAACGTGTGATTTAGGAAGGCAGATGATTGTGGATAACTGCACAGAGAGTCAGAAGAAATATCTTCTTACCATGTTGGAGTCTGCGGGAAAAGGGCCACCGACTTCCTGTCAAAGGAAGATAAGCTTCGTATAGCTGCACGTGCTCACTGTTTGAGCGCGCGCCCTCTCGTGTCTGGGCTCCTAATCACACTCGTGCTACACCATAAGGACAAAAGTATTGGGACACACCTGTTTTCCTGGGTTTGGGTTAGGCCCCTTACTTCCAGTGAAGGGCATACATAATGTTTCATGGAGGGGTTCGAATCCCAGGAATGTTTGAGCAAGTTACCATCCCCACACACTGCCCCATTAGTGGCAGCCCATTGCTTCACTTTGCAAATACAGTACATTGTTCCCACTCTGTGGTGTTTTCACAAATGACTGTAAGTGGCAACTTAACTTTACCAAGACATTTTGGACAACGCCATGCTTCCAGGATGACCCTTTGCTATTTCAGTATGTCCCAGCGCATAACACAAGGTCCATAAAAACATGGTTAGAAGACAATGACTGACCCGCACAGAGCCCTGACCTTTGGGATGAACTCATCCAACATCAGTGCCAGACCTCATAAATGCTCTACAGAATGAATGGGTACAAATTCCCACAGAAACTCCAAAATCTTGTGTAAATTTCCAAGAAGAATGGTAACTGTTATATCTGTAAAGGGGGACCAACTCCATATGAATTTGATTACATATGGAGCCTATGCATTTAAATGCAATGTCATTACTGTCCCTGTTGACATATTGGTCAGGCGTCCCAATACTTCTGTCCATGTACTGTATGTTCAAATGTACTAACAACTTACATTAGAACATACAAATGTATGTTTAAAATGGTTGAAATTTAAATTACTACCCAGGTTTATGTGTTTTTGGTACTTTGTGTTTCTTTATTGACGTAAACTGAGCGGGAAAATCAAAGTTCTTGTGAAAAATATGTCTCTCCCATGTCATCTGATCAGTCAGTGGTTTTCACACGACTACAGGCATGATATTGTTACATTTACGGCATTTAGCTGACGCTCTTATCCAGAGCGACGTACATCAGTGCTTAAAAAGTCCACAACTGTTTCTTACCTGAAAAACAGCTTAAATCCAAGTCAACTATTTAACCAAGATACTGCAGTCAGAGCATCTATACAACAACTGTCACATAATAATTAGCCAATGCCTAACCCAACAATACATGAGCTAATTGTTCAATTATTGCTGTAATGCAGAGAGAAGTTTTTTGAGGATTATAAAACTACAGTGCCCTCAACATCATCTAAATCAACCAAAACAAATCTGTGTAAAATGTTTAAATTTCTTATATATTTTAAGCAGCTAAAACAGCCTGGGGTCAAATTAAGCATAAAGAACACTGATGTGAACAAAATGAGCAAAGGACACTGAAAACATACCATGTTAATTTTGGGTTGAACCCAGTTTGGCCACATTAAATTAAGAAAAGTAATTTAATAGAAGACAATTATTTATTTAGAGACATTAAATGTTGAATGGGGTCGAATTGACCTTAAATCTAAATAGGGGTTAAAATGATCAACTGTACTTTTTTCCTGTTTTATTTTTTCCCATGTTTGTGTTGGTTTAAGAAAATTAATAACAGTCACAACTGATTTTACAAAACTCTCAGAATGACCGTCTGTTTTGTAACTGTACATTAACCATGATGTCTAAAATCACAGTGTTTGATGCAAAAATGTTATCAAATCATTAAAAGAGAATTTTAGAAAGACTAAACAAAGGTAATAAAATACATTAAAAAGTATATTTCAATTAAACAAATACTACAAACAGAAGCAAGATCTGTATGGTGTGCAGAATGTAACAATAGAAACTCAACGTGCTGTTAATTTTAATGTTGTGGAAAATGTTAAACACTCCTTGCAAATGAAATTCAGGTGCCAGCTATTACTGTTTAATTAAGAAAATGATTTCTGACAAGGAAAACCATCTCTTGTTAGGTTAAAGTTTAGAGTGCACCTCTTGTCTTTCAGTTTCTTTTCCTCGTGAGTCACAATATCCGCCAGGAAATACCAGCGGAGAGAACAGAGCGCCTCTGTTTATTGTAGGAGATAAAGCCGGTCGGTCAATTTTCTTCTGCCTAAGAGCAGATACAGAGTCACACCGGGCGGCTCCTCTAAGCTATAACTCGTAGTCCTTCAGGGTTTATATATGAAACCTCCTCTCAGACCAAGAACGAATGTGTTAAAACCTACCTTGGAACAACGTTCTGCAATGTTGCTGCAATGTTCACTGATGTCCACTAGATGCCACCATATTATACATCAATTCCCTCCACAAACTGACGGGTTCTTGGTATTTAACTAATTACGTCCTGATCGTTCCTCCGTCTATTCTGCGTAATTTTTTTCTCGGAGTCATTTTCACCCCCAATGTTAGGTGATAGACCAACTATTACAAATTGTAACAAGGATAGACAGCACAAAAGATTATATTCTGTTCTCTTTATTTACTTATATTCAGAAAAATAGCCAAAAAAATACCCTCATTTAAATATAACAGTAATTGCATCTTTTGTAGAAAAAAAAAAATACACGACATGGAAGAAAAGTGCTAAACAAAAAAAAAAAAACATTTATGATTCATTCAAAACCATTAAACCAAAATGATAAATCATCACTCCCCATTAACACAGGTTTGCATTAGGCTATTCTAAACTGGAGAACAGGACAGAGACTGCTTAGATCCTTCTAACATTCTTCTACCCTTATACAACATAAGCTGCAAACACACACACAATTTGATTAAACATGTACAAATATAGTGCTTTTAATAGGATTCTTATTCTAAGCTACCTTGTTTTTTACTTTAGATAATCTGCAGAGAGAATTTTCTGCTATTCACAATCTTTCTAGACTCAAAAAAAGAGGCCATGCGGCCGTGTAGGCGACCTCCAGAGTAAACGGACACGTCCATCATTAATATATTTAACCATGGAAAGCTGTCTGGCAGATCAGGTTCCACTTGGGCTAAAGGAGGCTTGTGATGACATGTGGTTTGGAAAAGAACGGCTCATCCGAAAAGCCCAGCAGGTGAAACCCGTCCTCCAGAGACCACATCCACAGCACGTCTTTCACAGGTTGAGTGGCGTTTGCTCATACACCCTTTCACTTTATTAGATGGGAACACAACCATCCATGCCAAAGGAAAGAAGAATCACGCATCCGTTCCTCCGAAGGAACAAATGTTATTTGGCCGGTTTCTTTTTGAGCAATTGAGGTCCCAATGCGGAGAGAGAAGTGTGTGGGAGATATCTTAATTAACACCATAAAGCACTTTCGGTGCAGCTCGTGCTGGAGGCCGAGTCCATGTGTGAAGCTTATGACTTAACTCCACGTCTGCTGACTGCTGAGAGAGAAATTCCTGCACCAGTTTGAAGGCAAAGCTTGGAAAGGATTAAAGCAAATTAACAAAAATCTGAATCATTTCGCCAGGTTCTGCTTCCAAGACGGCCTCCTTGTCAGAACATTCTGCCGCAACCTAGATTTTAGTCCAGTATCCCTTGGGCAGGAGAAGTATCTTTTTAGTAGTCTTGACTGAGTGTGTGGTCATCTGGACCTTTGCAGCTCACTGGACCTTCAAGAGGGTCTAGATTACACATGGAGAGAAGAAAAAAAAAAAACATCACATCACATCTATAGAAGCCATCCAACAGCGCCTCTAGCGCAAAAAGGAAAACGGTGAAAAAGTGATGCAGTGGTCGCTTCTGAGAGTCAGCACCCGGCAGGTACATCTGATATGAAGTCAAATTCGTTCTGGCCCAGCCACAGCTCTGGAAGCTCATTAGCTCTGTCCAAACCCAACTCCACCACAAGGGACATCAGAACTTCTTCGTCCACCGGATCCGAATCTATGATCCCCGCTCCCTGGGCCATGCCGGGGGCAGTGATCTGCGCTGGACTCAGAGAAGCTGATCCAAACACTCGGTTCGGCCCCCCAGAAACTCCAGAAGATCCTGCCAAGGTCTGGTAGTGGCTGTTAAGCTTCTGCAGCTGCATAGAGGCTATGAGATGCTGGCTGGACTGGAGGCAGAAGGGCTGGGACTTGCCCAGGCTGGGAGAGGTAGTGTGCAGGTTCGGAGGGGGGAACTGTGGGCTGGTTTTGCCAGAGCCAGGATAGTGCAGGAGGCTCAGAGAGTCACGATCCTTCATGTTGGAGCCGGACAGCAGCAGTGAGCTCATCACCTGGTGACACCTGTAGAGCAGGAGAGATGTTGGAAATAAGAAATGGAACTAGTCCTACTGCAGTCAGCTGAATGCCTGTCAGCACTGACATTTAGTCCACGATCAGACTGAGCAAATCTTCCTCCTTCTTACCTTTTTACAAATGTGTAAGTTTACTACCATAAACACAAAGCCCTCAGACAAGCCCCTGCAATTACTAAGCTGCACCTGCACATTCTTAATGGCAAATCATTACTTCTAGTCAGGGCTGCCCAGTGCCAGGCTTGGAGGGCCAGAGTCCACCTTAGTTCGGTAATTTCCCCACTCAAACACACCTGATTCAACTAGTCAGTAATTGACCTGAATTAGTTAGAAAATTAGCACCAATCAGAGCGTCGCTTCAAATAGTAACTTTGCTTTTAGCAGAACATGTTTTTTGATTGTACCACATTAGGTGCACTAACTATGCTCCATCATATGTTCCCTATCTTGATCCCTATAGTTCTTTGCACATGTTATTGCTTTCTCGCTCCCACCTGATCCAACTGAACTGCATACTAATAAGGTATTTATGGGTTAAAGTAGGTGTGGTAAAGCAGCAAGACACTAAAATGTGCAGAGCAGGAGGGCTCCATTGTTGTCCAACCTATGGACATTTATAGCACTGTGGAACAGCAATGCTTGAAAAAGGACAACATTCATAAGCCCTTGGATGTGCAATTAAGACATGTGGTATTGTCCTATGACCCTGTCTCTCCATCTTGCCCCAGTAAACACACACACATTCACATGGAGAGAGAGTCATGAGGCTGTCCTTTGAGGCACTTAATCACTTAATCATATGTTCTGCCCCTTTCCTCCCAGTTCCTCTCCAAGTGTGTGTGTGTGTGTGTGTTTGTGTGTGTGTGTGCACACAAGGGAAAGGCATAATTGCAAAAGGCTGGCATGCAGTTGCAGTGGGCTTCCAGCAAGGAGAAAACACACAAGCTCATCTCATCAGCCGTCCCCGACATTGACAGCTGTGGGGCATTCAGCTCACGAGCTTTGTGTTGGACCATTGTGTGCATTATTCATGCCTGGAAGCAGCCACATACAACATGCTTAGGCCTACAACTTAATTAGAGTCATCTATAGATGTTCAGAAAAGGGGATTTTTCAGATTGTAGGTGGTCTCGTTTTCTGAGGCCATTTTCAAGCCTGCAACATGAAACCTTGCATTATATAACATGATTGCTGCTCAGATGTTGCTAGACGTAGCCATTTCAAAAGGTAAGATTCCTAAGATGGTTAGGTTCCTTTGATCCGTATGTTCTTCCAGCTTACCTGAGCCAAAATCTGACAAACCCGTCAAACTGATCAAATCATAGTCTGACTCACATGGAACAAATCAGTTTTAACAAACAATAAAAAAAATCTAATTTTGATTGAGGGTATAAAATAGCGTGTCAGAGTCAAAATCACTCAAGCGAGCACAGATGTTCATCCAAAATATGACCGCGTACAATTGCATTACTTATGATTATGCAAAACAAATTCTGTGGCATTTTACTTATATTACGTGTAGTGGTTGGGTATGAGAGTGAAGAACAGAAGGTCACAAGGTCCATGAAACAATGTTCAACGTTCTCCATGAAAGAAAGCAGCTCTTCTATTTATACGAGCTGTCATCTGTTTTAGTAGTTTTTGTTTTATGGGCCTTCTTCCCAAGGAAATCAACACATACTGCCAGCAATGCCACAAATAAGACATTGTTTTAAGAACTACTCTACCACAGCCAAGTCTCTCAGCTATCAATAGCCAAGACGTTGGGGATTGGCCAAGTCGTTAGTGGTGTCAGTTACAAAACTAATTGTGTTACAAACTAGTTGAAACATCACTTTGTGACTTTTACCTAACTGGTATGAATAAGCTTGGATTAGGTGTGGGTCTAGAACACTATTCAAGAGAAGAATATTGAGGAGACTGTGACCCAGACAGTAAATAACACCCCTTTAATGAATAACCCCGTTCTCATGGGGAAATGATACATATGTAATATTATTAAGAGAATTAAATGTCAGATCTCATTTTAGTTTCACTAACAGTTAAAAACATATGTTGCATATTCCAGCATCTTCTAAGCCAAGCATTACTGCAAGTCACAATGAACAATAAAGAGACAGGAGTTAATGCAGAGCATCATTATAAGTCTGATCCAGTGTGTTTCTGAGAGCTTACCTTTATAGGAGAAAGTCAGCAGGATCTAGTTTGCTCTTGTGAATCCAATATAAGGTTTGTTCAAGGCAAGCTGAATTCTAAACCACTGAGTAACAGCAAAAGAAAAAAAGAACTCAGAATAAAGAAATGTCAGCAAGCTGCAGGTGCGTCTGGTGGAAGGTGTTGGAGCGTGATGTGACGGGTTGAGTGTCTCCCCTCAGCCTGTAACAGCCACAGCTCCCACTCTCAACTGATACTGAATCAAAGGCATTAGCCTAAATACACACACTCCACTCTTTCAAGAGGGAGCAGTGTGCGTTCAGAGGGGGATCGCCTCTCAAACGTGGAGTGGATTTGCTAAGGATCGGGATTAACGCACGCTGGGAAACAGCACCTTCTCTAAACTAAAGGAAAGTGGCTGCTTATAGTCAGGAGAGCACACAGTGTGAACTGTGTGAAATTGTTTTTCTGCATTTGACCTATTCACCGAGTGAAGCAGTGGGCTGCCACCAACGAGGGGCGCCTGGCGAGCAGTGTGTGGGTACGGTACCTTGCTCAAGCCTTGCTCAGTGGTGTCACTAACATTCCTGAGATTCAAACCCACAGCCTTTTGATCTCAGGGGCAACTGCCTAACCACCAGCTGTCCTTCTAGTCACTGGCTGAACTGTAGATTATGGCGTGCTTTCAAACTTGCCACACTTTTGCCAAAAAACGAACATAACACAAACAAAAATCTGAATCCATTGGGAATTCATTTGGGAATAATTGATCACATAAAAACCTGGTTGAATATTTTGAATAGTTAATGCTTTTCTGTATTGTATTTATTATTTAACTATAATGAGAATATCATACAAAACATGTCATTTTACAAATCAGTTTCTCTTAAACTGCAATTGCAATGTGACGTAAAACAAATTCTTGTTCATGTTGAGTCTGGGTGATGTGGCTGTGATGGGATTGTACTGATCCAGTGTGCACACAATCCACATAATCAAACTAAGGATTTGTTTTTAAGGAATACCACTCTTGTTTCAATACTTCTGCATAAGATAAGATAAACCTTTATTAATCCCACAAATGGGACATTTGCTTTGTCACAATAGAAAGTGGACAGTGCAAAGATAAGAGCAGCAACTAGAACAAAATACTTTATCAACAGTACGTCATAAAATGTACTATACAATCGAGAAATATAAATATGGACTGTATATGTATTGTAAAATATATACCTGTATGTATATTGAAACTATACGTAAACTAAACGTAGACATAGGCAAGTTGTGTGCATGTACACAATACATACAACTTGCCTGTGTCAACATTTAGTTTACATATAGTTTATATATACATATATGTAAGCACTTAAGATGTAAACAAAGCTATTCACAATGGTTCATATGAAAAGCTCCGTTCTCGTGAAATGGATTGTCAGTATAGGTCACAGTACTAATGACAAGGACCACACATCTAATGCTGAATGTCTCCAAAAGCTACATCACAGAGAGCTGTTACATGAAATGGTTATGAATACACAGTTTGATGCCAACAACTTGTAAAAAAGTCACTCTTTCTCTCACTCATTTTCTGTAGCGGCTTAATCCTCTCTGGTTGTAGGTACTCAGACATCAGAACTGGTGATGTAAGCAGAATCATACTGTGATTTCATGATGAAGTCTAAGGTGTAACTATAGGAATTAGTAAACAAAACACAAAAGTAGCCCTGAACGTGTCACATGTCAGCGTTGTACATGTGAATGAAAGCCACCACCTAAAGCTCAGACTAACCTGTCCATGTTTCTGACTCCTGTCCATGTTTTCTTTGTGTCTCTTGTAAAGCCGATGTAAATGAACAGACGCGATGTATTTTCTAACCCACTCGTATTCGCACAAGCCCCGCCCCCTGCTAGGATCGGCCACCATTTAAACTTAAAACAAGTGGGCGTGGCTAGTCTGAAAGCAGGTAGGGAAACAATAACGCGCTGCTGATTATTCACAAATAGAACACGCTTAAGATCCAACAACAGCGCGAAGTGCTCACCATTCAGAAAAACCCAGTTCGGAGTACATTGATGTTAATTTAAGATCAGTACAAAAAAAGCACATATGTAGATTTCTTTTTTTATTTCCTCACAGTAGTACCAAAACGGCTACATGCGCCTGCAGCCCCAAATTCCAGATCAAACTAATGAGGGTGGATGCATTTACTCCAAACACGAGCATGAGTGACAGGTCAAAAATGAGGGCGTGATAGATAATCTCGACCCACTTTTGACTATGAGTCCGCCAAAAAAAACGACTTCTTGTCTTTCAAAGGGTTTGGTTTCGTGATGAGGTCGTTTATCAGCGAAAGGCTGGCTGTTGCTTCTGTTTTAACAGGCTGCTGCATCTGCTGCCCTGCCATTCATCAACACCACACTTCACATGTAGATCACGGAAGACTGGCGGCTGGACGAGCAGGGGTTTCCTTCGGCTCTCTGGGGAACAGCATGCAAATGAGGGAAACGGTTTTTGATTTTCCGTTTGGATGTAAAAAGGGAAAAAAACGAGTGTATTAGTGTAGTGTGTCCCACCCTAGGGCACAACTCTGGGTATAATGAACGTAGCCTGTTTAGAGGGGCATGTTTCCCTATTGCTGCCTGACTGAGGCCATGTGTGTAAATATATATTAGAGAGGACAGTACTGAGGCCTGGTGTGGGTCAAACAGGGTGCTCGATCCGGGAGGCCAGATGAACACTTTGCATAAAATACGTTGGGAAGTCAACAGAGGAGCACGACGAGCAGGTGTGCACAAAGTGTGTGTGTGTGTGTGTCTGTTTCAAGTACAAAGGCAAACAATGCAAACTCAATCTTAGTCATGTCAATGGGAAGTTCCCTTTTTTCATTTTATGGCAGCATGTAAACAAGACACACTTCACGCTTCTCTAAAAAAAAATGGAATGTTTACTTTGAAGATATATGAGAACATACTACCATCTAAGTGATGAATTATTAATCAAAGATTTAAAACAGTCATGTTATTAAAAAACGATGCAAGGAGTGTCTGTGTCCTAATCCTTTGTCTTAAATTCCATTTGTGGTAAATAGTGAGGATGTGTCAGTAATTAAATATTCTAAAAATAAAAAAAAACCCTGACTAATCAGTAATTGACTAATAATTCTACAGTGCATGGTGGAGTAGATAGTCAAAATATCTAGATTCTGCTCACTATCCAGCTAAGTCTAGACTAACTAGGCTTAATCCATAGTTATGAGACTAGGCCCTACTGTTTTTCAGTAAACACCATAAAGACTGATGCAGGCTGGCCAAAGCTGGCCAGTTCTCCTCAGTGCAGAATGAATAAAGCTATTTAATTTCTTCCAAGCCCCAGCCATGAATATGAACGAGAAAATGCAGAGCAGAAGCCACGCAATGTGGGTTTTAATCGGTGTGGCTTCATAAACTCGGTCACGTCTTTCGCTTTTAATTCGCACGTTTTACGGTCTTCCCTTGGCATGGCTGATCCGTTTATGGGATTGAAACGGTGTAAGCCCCATCTCTCTCAACGCTAATAAAGCACTTAATGAATCACACTCGCAGTGGCACTGAGAGAAACCACAGCCATTCAGAGAACTATAAAGATCACTACAGAGAAAAACACTGCTGCTCCACATATGGCAGAAACCCTCTGGACTGTTCAGAGGGACAGAGCGCAAACAAGACAGCGGCACAGGGGTCGGCTTTTGAATTTTATTAACAAAGCAATATTTACAATGAAAATGTCAGTTCACAGGAAAAAACAACATGTTCTTCCAATCGAATAGAGGCCAAAACATAACAATAAAAGACCCAACACAGAGAACGGTTTGTTTCCCATCTCAGCTTAAGTTATATTAAAACCAATACTTGATCTTTCTGGCCCCAATAAATGTATCTGTAAGTCACTCACATTTGAATGGTGTGCATCATGTAAAAGGAGGACAAAGGTTCATGCAGGTGAGACTGGAAACAGTTGATGGTCAGAATGGATAGTGAGCAATAGTGCTTAGGTCTGTCCAGAGCTTTTATATTTGTGGTAAAACGAGGGGTAAAGATAAGAGAGAGGGGAATAAATGGTGGTTACAGCATTTATTTGTCACAGAAAATGAACCTGTTGTTTTAGCCTCCTTTCACAGGGGTCTCTTCACACTCCCCCCCTTTTCTGAGTATGTTTGTTTGGCGGAGTGTTTGGAGAGCGAGAGCGAGAGAGAGAGAGAGTGTGTGTGTGTGTGTATACTGGCAATCCCAATATGACAGTGACTGGATTTCATAGAGCCATACACCAGGTCGGAACCAGGGCCATATGCTTGACGACAGAGCCATACATCAACCATGTACTCCATGTCTAACTGCATTTCTCAAGTGTATCTATGACAATAACAAGTGACCACCATCAAAACGAAGACTCCACAGTGGTTAAAATAGCCAAGTACAAACATTTAAAAAATGTCTCTTGACATACTGTAGCCTAGACGTGTAAGATTTAAGTCTTCTTTTTCCGTCTTGAAAGAGTCATGGAGAAGAAAAAGAAAAAAAAAAACACATTTTGAGTTCTGACCGTTCAACCTCTGACCCCCTTCGACTAGAGACTCTCAGATGGGGTAACACTGGCCCACTCGTTTTCCCATTAAAAAAACCCTTGGAAACATTCAAGTAATGTTTTCCAAAGCTCCCCTCTGGCGATGGCTCCCACATACTGTCTTCATTAGGAGCGCAGGGTCTGATTTGGAAACATGAGCTTAGAGCCCACTCCTAAACCACATTCTTCAGATTCCCTGTAAACAAGCAGTGAGAGGAGACACAGAGACACAGAGAGAGAGAGAGACAGAGGAGAAAAGAGAGAACATGAGTAATTAAAAGAAAAAAACAAACCCCAACATTTATCAAGATGTTGACACAAACATCTCTTGCTCTCCCTCCCCACACGCATGCACGCACCGCACGCACACACACCTCAACTTAAATGAGTTTGTCAAACATCAATCCAAACATTTCCTTTAGCTAACCCAGGAACTCTCTTATTATGGTCAGTGTGGTCAATGGAATCGGTCAGAGCTTTTAACCCTTTAGCTCGGTTTCACAAGGTCCAGTAACAGAACGAGCAAATCAGCTATAATGGGATTAACAGCCTTTTGAAAGACACACTCATTTATAAAGATGTCAAAAAGGTTTATTTAAAAAAAAA
>JBBPDE010000011.1:258288-268702 GCA_037974605.1 Nannopetersius ansorgii
ACACACACACACACACACACACACACACACATGGACAAAAATATTGGGACAAACCTGTTTTGGGCAAACCCTGTTCAGGGTTTGGGCTAGGCTCCTTACTTCCAAGGTGACAATTGTGCTTCAGAATACCAATACATTTTGGACAACTGCATTCAAATACATTCACATCCTGCAAACTGCTAGCCTAAATCACCCCTCAGCCAAGTAGAGTTAAATCATCTGAAATAGGCTGAAATAGGTTTCTGACACAGTTTAAAATAGGCCTAATGTTATCTCTCATCTGGACAAAAATCAGCCTTCAAGATCACTGCTACTACTTTTTCATCCTTTTTAGGGCATGCACATTCCCACTGGACAAACTTTACCTCCGGCTGAAACTGTCCTTATTTATAGAGAAAATAAAAGTGTGAAACTTTGTAGATGATAGTGAATGCATGCAAAGAATACTATGTTATTTATAAACCAATAAAAATATCTATGTTTTAGGATCTGCAGTAGTTTAGCCACCCCTGACAAAAAAAGGAAGAGCTTTACAGGAAAGTTGAGATTAGAACCATTTTTTCCATTTACATTTCAACCTTCTGAATACATTTTCTCCAGGATACAGCTCTAATACACCTTACGTGAGTCTTATTATTGTAAGCTGCCCATCAAATTAGTAACACATTCATACAAGAGATGGAGAGTGGCATTTTGTCATGATCTGTAGTTTCTGTAATATTAGGAAAATGTCATAGTATTTTACATAAAAAAAAAACACTAGGCCCATTTTGCTACTAGCTAGTAGTCTGGTGGATTAAACACTTGCCTGTGAATCTGATGACCACAAAGTTGCAGGTTCAAACCTTCCCCCCCAATTTACTTAACTGTAACCTAATAATGTCACACTCCTATAAAACATCAGAAATATTCAACATCACACGTTCAACATGATGTTACAGCATCGAAATTCATCACGAAAGATCACTAAAAGATGATGTATATAATGTCTGCATTGTGATCATGACAGTACGGAAGCTACTTGACTGTGTTTTTGCTGATAAATCCTAAACAAGCCAATCTTGTTACTTTCAACCATGTTGCTCCTAAGTTATCAGCAAAGAAGCTGTGAGAAAATGAGATATTGTTCCAGAAATGGACACGTTCTCTTAAATTCAATTATAGTGAATGCGAAGTGACCCTTCGTCACACGTGAGCACACCACACAGAATGAACAGCATGAAATTCTTCCTCTGCATTTAACCCATTCACCAAGTGAAGCAGCAGGCAGTCAGGAACACAGCACCTGGGGAGCGGTGTGTGGGGACGGTACCTTGCTCAAGGGAACCTCAGCGGTGGCACAAGCAGTCTTACATTAACATTTACTGCATTTAGCAGATGCTTGTATCCAAAGTGGCTTCCATTCCCTAACTACAGGGGGCAGTCTTCCTGGACAGCTTGGTTAAGGGTCGTGCTCAGGAACCCAGTGGTAGTCTGCTGAAGGTAGGATTCAAACCCATGACCTCTTGGTCAAGAGGCAAGTAACCTACCCATTAGCTCACCACCACCTAAGTCTCGGTATTCAAACCCACAACACTTTTAATCACAGGGCCAACTCCCTAACCACTAAGCCCCAGTAATAATCATCATCATCGATAATCAAATATAATAATAATCAGATGTTGGTTGTTGGGAGTTATGGCTAAATGGTGCCATTCATGGAATGGCTCATGGATTTAGGTTGTACTTTTAAAGCTATACACCAGTCAGCCACATTAAAACCACTGATGGGTGAAGTGAACAACACTGATTATCTTACAGTCCAGAAGGTGATGTGGCAGCTCTTATGGGCACAAATTCTCACAGAAACTCTTGTGGAAAGCCTTCCGAGAGGAGCAGAAGCTGTCATAGCAGCAAAGAGGGACTGACTCCATATTAAAGTCTGTATATTTGAATGCAATGTCCTTATTGGCGTAATGGTCAGACATTGCACTATTTTTGTCTATATAGTGTAAATTATAAACCGTCAAGCCCTGTGTGAAGCCCTGTGTAAATGTATTTTAAAGTAATTCTATAATAGTGCACAGTTTTTTTCCTTTATTGCATAATTTGTCACAATGTCATAAATAATGAATCTCAAACTCGTTTTTTTTTCTATTACAAATTTATTTGAGTAAGAAACACAAAAGTGACGACATAATGACACCCAAAAGTGGCACTGTATTGAGACGCAACATCTTCATTTAGCACCTGTATGGTTTGATTATATCTTTATATTCATTCATACAAAATGGTTATGCTCGTCAGTCTTAAAAAAAAACCTGACTAGAAAGGTGAAATATCTGGATTATAAAAATGGTTTACTCTACCCCGCACAAGTACCATTTTTGGTTAACTCTCCCTCTCAGAGCACACTGATCGTACCACAACTCTAGTCTAACAACATATTCAGACAGCTTTGATGGACTTCCTAATTCATGATTACAGTGGTCTTAGGTGAAATCAACTGCCTATAGAAAATGACCAGAGTAAAAAAAAAAAAAAAAAAGTTCATAGTCCTCTTCACCAAACCCTGTTTTCACATTTAAAAAATGACAAAGTACTGCATTTTACACGTTGAAAAGATAAAGAACAGACCTTCGGAACTATGTTATGCGAGGCAGCTTTCAATCTCCTTTCAACTTCTTGTTCAACTTCTCAGCTTTGGAGGAGCATGGCTGCAAGTATTTGATAAAAGACCACTTACTAATGCCACTACATAGCTGCCTTATCAAAAACACCTCTATAAACATGGTGAGGTTTATTTTTGTAGTTGTTCCAACATACTTTTCAACATGACTAGTCCCATGCAACCATATGAATTCTGCTTGTTGACTCTGTTGAAGCCAAACAGTGTCTCAAAAGAAAACATGATTTTAATAATCTGCATCATTTAAAAAAGTGTGCATACCTCTCTGCAGGCTGTGCAGAAACTGTAATGAACCCAAGCACACACTTTGAGATCAGAAGAACTGCATCTGGCAGAATGTCAAGGCAAATATTTTCAGAGGGCAGAAAGGTGCCTCAAAGACTTTCCTATGTTAATCATAGTATAGTGCACCCTGCATAATTCATGGAATTTGTGCAGAAAAGAAATGTTTGGAGAAGGAGGCACTATTTGTTGTTGTTGATAGCATGATTAGGGAGCCAAGACCAAATGCATTTTAGATCTGTCGATGTGCTAAATCTGACCTGTGCAAGAATTCCAGCTTTATACAGAAACCCTGTTCCTACCATCAAGGATAGACAATAACTTTAAAGAACTATCCTGCATCGATACCAAATGTTATGTCTCAGTCACTTACTGAGTGAGGCTCACAGTTATTATATGATAAAATGTCACATAGAAGTGTCACTCATTCATTCATTTGTTCATTCACTCACTCATTCATTCATCTGCACAAACATTCATCCCCAGCCCAGCTCCCCCTTACATTACATCCACGAAGAACTCACTGGGATTGCCCATGGCCAGGTGGAAGGATTGCCTGGAAGCTGTGAGCTCAGGTGGGACTGAACCTAGGTCGCGAGTAGGGGGCGCTCCAGGAGGCCCTCCGGGGTTGTTTGGGGGAGGCAGGCCAGGGTGTAGTGGCGTGGTGGCTGTCTGGGGGTGGGGGGCACCCAATGCTGGGTGTGCATGCGGATGCTGTGGCACCATCATGACCATCATTGGGTTGTAGGGAATGGGTATACCAGGTGGGTAGGGAGCCAGGTGAGGGGGCGGAGCCCGGTGGTGTGAGCGCTGACTGGCGTGGCTGTGCTCGCTCGGGGTGGCCGAGCCATGGTCCCGCCTCAGGCTGCTCCGCACAGAGTATTCCGATTCACTGCCACTGCCTGACCGCGAGTCAGCTCCACCCCCGTTCGGAGATTTGTCATCGCGGGTACTGCCACCCACTGTGCTCCCAGCCCCGCTCTTACTTCCCCTCCTCCTCTCACCCTCACTTCTAGTGGACCCGCTGCTCCGACTCCCTAAAAAAACAATAGAGAATAAATGAATCCAATAGATCCATTACAGAAATTACAACAGTCAAAAGTACTTCATATATAGGCTGAATTAAGATATAAAAAGAAGTAACTGTATTATAAATACAGGGTTTCACCAACATAGGTTTCATTAACTATGTGAGATTTATCAAACTGTTAATACACAGCAGCCATTACATTAAAGTACAAGCCAAATTCCCTGGTGCTGTCTGTAATTTTATAGCACCACACAATTTAGTGTCTTCAGTTTAAAGGCTAATTATAAGCCCCTGCTTAGCAGACATGTGTATGTTGGAGCAGGGCAATGCACAGAGTGGAGGAAGAGTCTCACCCTCGCTGTGCTGGCTGCCAGTGCTGCCGGGGGCATAGCTGTAGCTGGAAAGCTCGTGGTAGGGAGGAGGTTGGCTAGAGTATGGGTGTGGATACTGGTATGGGAAAGAGTGAAGCAGAGGCCAGGGTGTTGCCCCTGGTAATGGAAGAGGGGCCAAGGTGTCCTGGTCTGAAGCGCCACTGGAACCATCATTATCATTAAGGGAGAGATTGGCCATGTCTGATGAATAAGTAGAAAATAAGAAGGAAAACAGAAATTAGAGATGATTGATAATAAGTGCTGATGGTATATGTATATTAAAATTACTATATTGTTATAGGTAAACAGTTTTGCAAATGATATCCATGATTTAAAAAAAGAAACAAGCTTGTAGCACTCACAGTTCTCACAGTCGCTGAAATCTCCAAAGATGTAGTAGCATTGCTCAGAGAAGGTGATTTTATTGACAGTGTGTCGGATGAAGCCAGCTTTCAGCAGGTTACTGGCATATTTACGAGCCTCACGGCGGTCCTGAAAGCCCTCAATGTGGTGGTAGAGCCACTCAACCACATCTGAGCCTGCATACAGTGCGCACACACACACGCAATCTTAATTTTCCATGAATATGTCCAGAACACACATGCTTACTTTACCGGTTATTGGGGGACATATGAGACCTATACTATTACCGTGTTTATCCTCAACTGACCTTACATTAATCCACTCTAAAAATTTATAAGAATGCAAGCACTTATTTAAAAGGTGTTACCCAGGAAGGCATTGGGGATGGTGATCTTGAGCCACATCCTATCTCTGACTTCTAGGCCTGACTCAGGTGAAGCCATAGCTTTTGCCACAGATGCCATATCAGAGTGAAGAGACAAATTAAACTCATCAAAACCTAGAAAAAGAGAGAGAGAGACAGATGTATGGTTGAGAAACCAGTGACCTAACAAAGGATTAGAGGATCTGGTCCCTTGGATGAGTCACACACTGTTTTGAACTCAGGAACAAGAACAGAAAAAGTAGTGGCTTGGAGGAATTTAGAAAATCTCATTGGCAAAGCAGAACACTGATGAAGTGTAAAAACACAGCATATACGTACGTTCAGTCTCAGTGACAGAAGAGCTAGATGTAATTGTACTTCCTGGGTAAGGTGGATAAGCCCCTGTCAGAGCCACTGAATGACTGACCCATGCTGCAGGGTCTATAGGTCGAATAGGCTCATCTGGAAGAAAGAGGAGAATAGCAAATCAGATATGAACACCATTAACAACAAGAGAAAATTGATTTCATCTTTCTTTTCCCTTATTGCACACCAGACCAATTTCTAAGTAAGTGTAGTGTATGTCCTTCCCTCTTTATGTATTTAATTTAAGCTCACATGCTAAGTAAACACAAAACAATGCGATGCAAAATGCTATCAGCTTTTCAGTTTTAAGTGACTCACTGCGTGGAAGTGTGAAGTAGCCTTGAGGTGAAGGGTCCCAGCATTTAGCCACAGTCAGTGTGATGGGGCTGAAATACAGTTAAAGCCAATGTAACTCAGTAATTACATGCCTTTTCTTCCAGGCTGTGACGCACTTCCAAGTCAAGCACTCTATCACAGAGGGTGTCTGAACTAGCTAAGCGTTTTGAGTGATGATAGGTGTGGGGGGGGGGGGCAGGAGTTGTAGGAGAAAAATGATATTATGGCTAATACTGGTCAATATCTCCACCCGGTGATGTAACCAAAAACAGATGTTTAAGGGTGTTTTACATGATTTCAGCACTTCAAGTGGTCTCAGACCACTGAGTCATAGTTTATTATGCACATGTGAACTTCACACAGAACTCAGACCCCTCTAAATGGTCCCAGAAAATGAACCAAACTCACATAGCTCCTCTAGGTGGTCTAATTATGGGTTAATTCATGGTTCGTTTTGTGGTCTGACTGATTTGTGCATTGTAAAAAAAAAATTAAAAATAAAAAAGCCAGCCATAATTTGCTTTATGTTTTACATAAAAGAATCTCAAGACTTTCTGTACAGGATAAAGACTGGAGTCTGCACAAAGAGAACACAGTGCTAGTGTTTTAAGCCATGATAGCTCATTAGCATTTACAAATGTTTAAAGGTAATACTTTTTAATGATGGTCTACCCAAACCGAAATCACTGTAAGGAGATTACAGCTTTTAGTTGCATATCCTCTACAAACACAAAGATGCATATCCTCTACAAACACAAAACGTACAAAACGTATTGTGTACAAAGAAAATGTGAACCACAGCTTTAGAGAAATGTAATACTGAAGTTGTTTTCATACAGATGATATGTTAGTGTGTATTGTAAAATCAATTTGCCTTTGGGGGTGTTTTAATTGATTTATGCTATTGTATCATTTTCCACAGATTTGAATTTAACTTATCCAATTAGATTCCATGTTTTACATGATGAACTTGAAAGACATTACCCACAATTCATCTTTACACAGTTTTAAGTGGTCTGAGATGACCAGAAATGTCAAGATTACAAAACAGGAGATCATTTGCAGTTGGTTCCCTTTCAGGGTGGCTTTAACTAAGACATTTCAACTCATTGAAGAAGGATGTCATTTTGATGGAATAAAACAGACAAAATTTCTGCATCAGTAATAATAGCGCTATGATGAATTATCCTTAAACTGACCGGAACAAAGAGTCATTTACCATTCTCTCTCTCATACTCCCACACATATTAGATAACTCACCCTGGTTTATGCACAATCTCCCGCAGAACCCTGACGGCATCATCGTTGCTCATGTTCTCAAAATTAATATCATTCACCTGCGGAAAATCAGTAACATTTTCTATGTAGTGAGTACAGTTTACTTTAACTGGGAAATCAAAAGTCTGTAATGTTGATTAGTCATTCACCCCATTGTGTTCTGTGTTCCTGTCCTCCCTCCATGTACCCTTACCCACTCTGTGTCCCTGCCTGTCCTCCTCCTCCTCTGTCTGTCCCCCCAGGTCCCAGCCCGTGATCCAGCCCAGCCTGTTCCAGTCTGCCCTTCCTGCCCCGGACCCATCCTTTGGTTTCCCATGTCGTCCTGCCTTCCACCTGTGTGGTCCTGTTCCTCCATGTGGTTCCCTAGTAGACCCTCTAGGGGTCCCCCTTGTCTCTGTCTAGCCCCAGTCACCTGTATGTTATTCCCTTCCCTTGGTCACGTGTTCCCCATGTTTCACCTGTGTCCTGTTTAGTCCCTGATGTGTCTGTGTATTTATACTGGTGTCCTTTCTGTTCTCGTTATCGGTCATTGTTTTGAGCTGCCCCCGTGTTCCCTTTCCTCTTTATGCTTTTGGTTTTGTTTTCGGCCTGCGTGCCCTTTTACTTTATTAATAAAATCTGTTATTCATGGATCCCTGGTCTCGTGCCTGTTCCCTCAGTCCGTCCAAAGACAGCTCCGTGTGTGGGCCTTGCAGACTCACACGTGACAATCCCTCCTTCCCACACACACCTGAAGTAGCATGTCCCCAGGCTCGATGCGTCCATCAGCAGCCACAGCTCCTCCCTTCATGATGGAGCCAATATAGATTCCTCCATCGCCTCTCTCATTACTCTGTCCTACGATACTGATGCCCAGGAAATTATACTTCTCTGTGGAACATACACAGACATGAACAAATATACATACCACTCATAGAAACCCATAGATATTCATAGGAAAACATCCTTTTAATGCCTTTTTAAATATACCTATTAGATTGATAATGTAGCATACTAACCCATGTTCAGAGTGACTGTGATGATATTTAGAGACATAGTTGAGTCTGTCACGCTGCTAAAAGATGATGCCTACAATACAGCAATGAAAGGAAAATTGGAAAAAACAAGCAGAAGAATTGCAGTCAAAAAAAGCACTATTTGTCTGAAGGCAAGTGTATTGTACCCTCTCAAGCCTTGGGGGGCGCTGTTTTCTGCGTCTGCGGTGGCGCTTCAACAATCTAGAGGCAGTGCTTTGTTCTGTGGAGCTACTGAATCTGCACATAAACATTTACGTCCACATCAGATCCACACAGAATCAGTCTGTTCATTTTTTAAGGCATTTTTTAAGGCAGTTCACAGCAGTTACACAAAAGTTTTTCATCTCTGACCTGCTCATGGTATCATCATCGTCCGAGTCACAGAAGCTTGTGGTGTCCAGCTCACTGCTCATCACTGTGGTGGCACTCTCATAACCAGCCAAGTGCCTCTCCATACGGGTTGGGCCATTCATACGAGGACCTATAGAAGAAAAGAGAGGATAGGATAATTAATTAATTAATATAACTTGATTCATATAATGTGAAAATAATTCTCCATCTGGCCATGTGTGAATATCACAGTGTCAGATCTCACCATGTGAATCCATGCTTTCTCTGTGCCGAGGTCTCTCTCTCCTGAAGGACACGACAGACTCGGTCTCTGTCTGCTCATCTAGCGTCTCCACACTCCCTGCAGCATTGAGACTACAACACCAGGGAAACACAACATCCATGAATGCCAATTTACATCATGTCTACCCCTTTATATCTATAGACTTGCCATCTGTATAAATATCAGAGCTACAATTCTGAAGGTTAGAGTGATGGTACTGCTTTTGTGACCTGGAGAAAGGAACATCCTTGAACTTGTGTGTGCATCTGCATCTACTGACAGGTGAATTAAAGAAAAAACAACATGACATGCCTTTGTGGGGTCACGAGAAGAGCTTTAATATTGTTTAGCACAGACCTTGCAAGTGTCTAGAACTAAACCGC
Organism: Nannopetersius ansorgii; assembly: GCA_037974605.1. Taxonomy (NCBI): domain Eukaryota; kingdom Metazoa; phylum Chordata; class Actinopteri; order Characiformes; family Alestidae; genus Nannopetersius; species Nannopetersius ansorgii. The sequence goes on from JBBPDE010000011.1 coordinate 267,359, forward strand.
AAAGAAGGAGCACCATTCTTTCGTAAGATATTCCCTCAGTTGACCTTTGGGTTATGCAACGGAGTGTCTATTAAATTAGTTCAAATTCTCTAATAGGATAATGGTTTGAGGAAAATGACCGTAGTTGACTTGGCTTTCAAATTCCCTATATTTCATTTTGTTCAAGCGTCTGTAGAACATACTGGACAAACTCGGCCAAATGCATTTAGGCCCCACCTTACAATGTACAGGACTTACAGTATCTGCTGCTGATGTCAACCTTTCAATCTTTATTGTTAAGAAACTAACAAGGGATTGTAAACCAAGTTACAACTTTACAGCTCTAGTGAAAGACTCAATTCAGTAATTGATTTGTTTATGAAAACCACAATAAATGCAAGGATTCCCTCATAATCCTAACTGAACTTTTAAACACAGTAAATGCATCAACTCCACATTTACTGTCTCTAGCATGAGACCATTCTAGAAACACAGCTGTTGAGCCACTTGGCAGAGATCACTGCCTTGGGAAAACATTATGTTTAAGATTTAGTATAGCTTGACATTGGACCAAATTGTGCTGGACACAACAATAGAAGACCGGAACTGGACAGCCCTGCTGTAAATTGAAAGCCATAACTGGGTGTATGAGGTGTTGGAAGTGGGTATATCTACTGACTGCAACAGACTGCAGACTAATCAAGACCAACTGGACCCGAATAAGCATTTTTCCACACTCAATAGTAACAGTGTCGTCCGTCAGCGGTCCTTATTTGGAAAAAACAGCCTCTCTGAGCACCAGTATTCAAGAACCCCTTCACATTGCCCAACATTGCAACTGTGAGATTCATGGGTCAAGCAGTATAAAAAGAAAAGACTGCAAGAGAGTCTGAGAAGAGACTTACTGGAATGAGGGCGGTCTGGAGTCCCCGATGCCCCCAGTCCGCTCCGCTGGAGGAGGAGGCAAAGGGGGAGGAGGAGGAGAGGGCTGAGTTCGGATCTCCACTGGAGGAGGTGGTGCAGGTTCTGCTGCAGGAACATCTGAAGATACTAGCTGTAACACAAAGAGAGAGAGAATTTAAAACAAATACATATATATGCATATACACATAACTAATAAAATAGGCAAACTAAAGCTTTTTTAATGATCACAAACTAAATCCAAGCTGCAGCTGAGTAAAATCAATTCAAGTGATATGCTGCTAATGTTACATGATCACATCTTGTTTTTGCCAGAAATCAAAAGCCAGTGATTTTTAATAGGCTTCACCAGAAATGTGTGACTGTATTAGGACCCCCCACCTCCATTTCTAATTCAATTTGAGAGTTTAAAAAAAAACTGGCACCACTGGGCATGAGACCGTA
>JBBPDE010000011.1:273148-286514 GCA_037974605.1 Nannopetersius ansorgii
AACTTTTCCCAGTTTATGTCATGGGTCTTCCCAAGAATCATCTATTAAAATCTAGGGTCCTAGAAAAACTCTACTATTCTGCGATCTACGATTCTGTGTAGTATTTTGACTTTGCATAAAAAATAGTCCCATGAATTTAAAAGAAGTGAAGATAGGAAGAGAGAAAGAACTCTATTTATCCTGAGGGAAATTCCTTTTGTCATGCACATGCTCAGTGCAACAACAAGATTAAAGATTACAATCAAAACATTTTGAAAAAGGACAATAACAATAGTGCAACAGAATAAAATAACTATAATAAATAAAAAATCAGTTGTGGAAAATGTTTTCTGAATAGTGACTTGGTGTTCGTGCCATAAAATATAATGATTGCAATAAAATTAAATAGCAACAGTTGATGCGGGGACAGACATTCAATAACATTCACACAGTACAGATTTAAAGCTTTAGTTATATTGCTCAATCCGATTCAGAACAGAAAGTCCATTACATGGAGTGGGAGGCCTAGAATGGTATACCCTGCATATTAAAAAGGGTTTAACGATACGCATATTTACAGGACTAACACAGGCGTTTATTCTAAGGACAACAATTAATTTCACTATCTATTTTAAGGTCAAAATTATGACTGAAAAAAAAATCATAACCTGGAATTTATTTCAGAAAAATATCTAGTTGTTTCAGTATGGGTGTGTACAGCATTAGTTCCACCTCCCTCCACCCAGTTTTTAAGAGTAAATGAACCTAGGTGCCCAGCTTGGATCACAGATATATAGCTAATATGACACCAGCAGATGCAATCAGTTTTTTCAAAACTGAGTTGCTGTTAAATGCGCTCACCTAATAGTATTAACTTCTAAGCAACACACATTTCACATGGTTTCATAGTATAGAAGATAAATCAAGAAACAAAAGTAAAAACTTGTGACTGGGAACAAGTGATTGCAATTATAGCTCAACTCCTGAAACAGAAAGGTTTAGCACAATAACAGCATGTGACTTAAAAACAGTTCTTTAAACACAACCAATTCATGAACACACGGCTGAGCAACTGTCTGAAAGAGGCTGCTGCTAAATGGAACTAATAATGCAAGAAACTTGACGGAGTGATTATGCCTGGATTTTAATTATTTTTTTGGCAACAATGATGTCACTTAAAGTTAATTATTTTTCAAGCTACACCATGATCAAACAAGGACCGAAGTAAACAATGAAGAGTTTTATATCCGTAGCTTACAATAAATAAAAATGTGATGCATTAGCACAATGAGCAATCAGAAGTGTGAATGATATATATAGAGCAACACTTTCAAATTAAAACTGAGCTGAAAACTGACTACAACCTGAATGACTTAACCGTCGTCCACCAGAAAACATGACACAACTGTAGACTATTTCACACAGTGCTTTAAAATTCCTGACCTTCCCACATTACCTCACTTAACCAGCATGTTCTGAAACAAACTCACAAACCTGCTAATGACCCTCTTCGGGACCTGAGAAACGACCCCTGAAACCTTTCGCAAACAGTAGCACTCGAGGAAAAAAAAAACACTCCAACACACACATACACGTTATGTCTACTCTGAACACACTATTCACACACTCAGAAAGAGGACAGTGAGCGGCCCTGAAATACAAGAGCATTTGGTCATCAGACAAGAAAAGCTGAATAATGTAGATTCCCACCCTGATCTTAGTCATAACACGAGGGCCTGATCAACACACACATTCAGAGTCGTCAATGAACTCCAGCATGCTGTAGGAATTTAGATTAAGATGCAAAGATAAGGCAATAGAAAATAAAAAAGCAGAAACGCAGGAGAAATGTGAAATGTGCTCTGAAAGATGCTACTCAACAAGCAGAGTTTTACTTATATTCACAGATTGAAATGTGAAGATTTTTGCCAGGTGCTTTAGAGTATTTTGAGAAAAGCATTTCCAAAATACAGCAATCAGTCTAATCAAAACATCTGATATCACGACACCTTGAGAATTTTGAGATGTCAGGTTTATTTTTTTTCTAACATCTGATCAACTGGATCAGACAAAATGAACCAGTAATGCCAAAACTATGAATACAAATCATTTATATGCAAGATTTAACTGCAATGAATCAATTATGCAGACCTAGTTATGTCCTCTTTAAGATAAAGCATGCAGTTACTCAGTGCTATTTTAAGTGATGTCCAGAAAAGCACCCTGTGATGTAATTTATAATTCACATGTTTTTAATTAGTACAAAGCATGTGTTAACTTTATTTATCTAAACTGAATATCCCCAAATACTGAGATCTAACTGGAAAATACTTCTCAATGCTCTCAGGAACTATGGCCTGATCTCACACAACCCGAGGCTACGGGTTTCATTAAAAAACAAGACAAGATGTGAATAACAATTATCAGAAACCAACCCCCATGTCTATGGCACAATTACTCTCTCCCTCACATTTTTCCAGCACACACACACTCTCTCTCTCTCTCTCCATGTTGATTCTGCCCAGACACCCAGCAAATGGCCTCTCTCCAGCCCTACTGCACCCCCCACACCACACACACTCTCACATACACACCCCACTCCAACCCTTCCCTGCCACACACAGACAGGCTGACAGCTGGCTCCATGCACAGCAAATCAAAACAGCAGCATCAGAGAGGAGCTACTTCCCGCTCCCCTCCACCACCGTATCACCTTACAACCCGCCTATGCATTTCTGCACTTTAACAATAACACACGCATACATGCGACCAGGTCAGTCACAACACACAGCTGCCCCCAGGCTTTAAATGTTACACATTTATTTACGGGTGGGCAATATGGAAACGTGGACGTGACAAATACATTCAGAATGCGGTATCATCGGTACTTCTACAACTCTGTGTGTGTCAGATATTTAGACCCATTTCAGGGAGCCTGCAAACAACTAAAAGTCAATAACTACATACACTGCACAAGAACAAACAGCTTGAATGGCAGCCCACACTTCGCAGCTTTTTTTTTATGTATCACTGTTGTCTTGCTGAAGCATTTGGTCCATTTCAACTTCAGAAACCCTAAAATACTGTGATACAATTTGTGTACTTCAACTATTGTGATCAATTCACATTTATTTAACCACATGCATAAACCATGTGACCACTGACTTGGCTATTCACGGTTAAAGTAAAAACAGGGTCATGATACATTTCAGAGAGCCTGTAAACAACAAAAAGTCAGTAACTACATAAACTGCAGAAGAATGAATAGCTGATTGATTGTCATCCCATTACAACACCTGGTAGTGTTTTTAAAATGTTGCAGTAATGTCTTGCTCGAGCATTTGGTCCATGACAACTTCAAAAATCTCAACAAAAAAAAAACAACAAGAAGGTTAGGAGATCCACTCTCTGAGGCCACCTAAAGGAGAAATGTTCCTTTCCTCACTGAGATGTCATTTATAAAGTTTTGATGTAAAATAGTGCAGTGCGTTTAACATGTTAATACTGGTAAAAAGTGATGAATTAAAAAAGAAAAAAGGCTTGGGGTGGGGAATATCATGTACCTCTTTAATGACTAGATTGTAAAGCGATATTTTGGGTCAAATTCTTCCTAAAACTATTGGAAAACAGTGTCCAGCAGCATATCTGTAATGATTTCCCTCATTAGCTTCTTGTAAAGTAGCTTTTAAAGGCATTAAACTCTTCAGAGGGCTGAATCCTATTATTAACTGTCAATTCAGAATTGGAAAGGTTTTCACATTAAAAAATAGGTTGAATTCCCCTTTAAACGACTAAATCTGCTATATTGTGACCTCGGGACCTTAATTGTCAACACAGTCTACCAGTGTCCCAGCCTGTCCATGACAATGAGGTCTCTTCTAAGGAGGAAACGAGGGGGGGGGCTGACTTAAAGCAATTTAAAATTGTGTCTTCAACAAATATGTTTCTTAAGAGTGGAAAGCGAGACACTGACCGGTTTCCTCCTGAAAGAGGGCCACTAGGTGCACAGGATACAGACCAGGAAAAATAAAAGCCATAACAAGGCAGGGATGTGGCATGCATCCAGGAAAGGAGTATTCACAAGATGACAGACATGAGAGGAATTGAGATTAGGAGACAGACTGGCTAAGATTTTTTTTTTTCCAAGAACACCATGTGGAATCAGTGTTACAAACTCAATGTGTATATTTCAGTGGCACACCCTCCTCTCATAATTCTATTCAGAATATAAAACTGAATAAACTGTGAAATGACTGAATATTAATCTCTATGTTATCAGCAGCTACTGTTTTATTACATTTATTTCTATTGCATTAACACTAAGCTACTTTCATACGCCACACATTTTACACAACTAATCTTCTGGTTCAGCTCACTAAATCTTTACACACTGCAATGTTAGTGTAACACTAAAGTTCTTGTCATTACGTCACACTATTGTACACTGTACATTTTTTTCTCTTATTATGTTTCATTGATTCTTGTTGCATCAACAGTTTAAAAGTTCTGTCCACATTTCTGCTCGTTTTATTATTATTATTCATTGTAGTAGTAGTATAAGTGTATCTTTACACCAGTCTTTGACCCGTTCTGTCCACATTTCTGCTGGATTTCTTCTTATTATTATTATCATGATTACACATTTCCTACTTTACACCAGTATTTGACAGTGGAGTATTTGTTCAGATTTCAGTTGGTTTTATTATTATAAGTTTATCTCTCCTACTTTACAGTATTTGATCTGTCCTGTACAGGTTTTTTCTGGTTCCCTTTCTCCCTGCAGGAGAATCCGGAGTCTGTAAAGCTGATCCTCCTCTACCTTAAAACAATGCTCTATAAACCTCAGCAGCCTCTCTGCTCGGTTAACCCGTTAAACTTTTCTGCTGCACAAAAAGTTGCCGTGTCTCGTCAGTGAATAACGGAGAGCAAAAAGCAGCAATGTCAGCGAGGAGAGCAAACTTTTCTGGCCATTTTGGGTCTGGTTCTCTCCCACACTCGGCCACCTCGTTTGCATGGCAACCCGTTCCTGAAAGCCCCCTCTCCCACTCACCCGAAGTCCTGGTCCATAGACTTGAAGAAGAATTTGTAGTTGGGCTTGTTGAGGACCTGCTTGAAATCCAGCAATGTGATCTTCTCGGCCGGGATGGGAATCTTCACCAAGTACGGCGTCTCCTCTTCGTCAATGTGATAAATTATTTTAGTCTCCGCCATCTTCTCCCCGGACTACTTTTGTCCTGCAGCTCCACAAAACTCTGGACGGGGCAGCTAACAGGCTAAAGCTAGCTCCAGAGGGAAGGAGGAGGAGGAGGAGGAGAGGGAGGAGGAGGAGGAGGAGGAGGAGGTGGGGGTCTGGGTCTGGTCTAGTCGAGTCGAGTCGAGTCTTCTTTGGTAAAAAGTTTCAGCAAAAAGTCCTACAAAAACACCCCTACCTCACACGCTTCTTCTTTAAACCCCACACATTTCGTTGATTTTGTCCTCTTGTGTACCCTCTGAAAAATTCATACAAACTGGAAAGTGAAGAAAGAAGCATGTGCTATCCTGCGGGCACTTTTCTATTCCTCCAGCAACAACAACAACAACAACTCAGCAGGGTTTCAAAACTTTTCCCCAGTGAAGGCCAACGCGGCGTGTGACGTCACCGTCTCGTCCCGTCCCCCGTCCCGTCCAGGGAGGGTCCACCCGAGCAGGAGAGAGGGTTAAAAGGCACTGAAGACCATTACAGTACAGGATGTCTTACTCACCCTCTTCTTCTCAATTCACCCTTACAAAACTGTCTCTTTACTCTTTTCTTTTCTTTTACCCCTCTCATTTCTAAGTCAGTTTAAAGGCTATAGTTTATCAGAGTAAATATTCAAATAAGATCAACAGTATATTCCACCCGTTCCGTTCTTTTAAAGTTTTTAAATCTTCCTCACACCTCAGAGTTGCCCCTCTATCACTCTTTCCTCTTTTTCTTATATGTTTTTCCTATTTTCTCATTTATGAAGCATTTTTAAAGGCTGAGCTATAGTGTTTCAGAGTAAACATTCAAATAAGATCAATTAGGTCTATAGTCTATTCTTCCCCATTCCACTCAGGTTTTGTGCGGATATGTGTGAAATAAAACTGTTTTGCCTGAATGTTATTGAATGTTAATCCTGTTACCTTATCATCTGCTGCTATTTTATTACATTTAATTTTATTGCAAGCCACTTTCTTAAGCCATCTTGCACTACTTATCTGCTAATACAGTACTCTAAACACAAAGCAATTGTGTTTCCAAGTTAAAACTTAAAAAAAGGGCCTTTGCTGTGTCCTGTGACTTCCAAAACACACACAAAAAAATGTGAAAGTTGGCTTAGGAAGAATGTACACTGTGTTTTTTAAACTTGTATACTCAGTACAGCACTTCAGCTGATTTATGAGTCAGTAAGTTTGGCAAATGTGTTTAACATCCGACTCCGTCCTTTAGGTATTAAGCCATCGAAAGGCTATAATGTTTCTGGCAAGAGAAGTAGGCAGTTCCACATCAGCTGTAAAGCAGTATCCGCATAAAATACCCGCTACAACCGAAATTTCCAAGTATACCACAGTTAAAGTGCCAAAAAGTCTTCTATGTTAATCATTCAGTTGTTCTTATCTGAAGATTCTTACACCTCCAGCAACATGAACTAAGAGAAAATGGTACTAAAAATAACACATCTGCCTAACATGAGTCTAAAGTTTCAGTATGGAGTAACATACTTATATGGACAAAAGTATTGGGACATACCTCTTAATTATTCAATTCACCTACCTTACTCCCAGAACATTTGGACAATGCCATGCTTCATGCTTTGGAGACACCGTTTGGGGAAGAACCTTTTTTATTCCAGCATGATTTTATTCCACAAAGCAAGACCCATAAAGACATGGCTGGATATATTTGTTGTGGAAGCACTTGACTGGCCCGCACAGAGCCCTGACCTCAACCCCACCCAGCACCTTTGGGATAAACGGTAATGGGGGTTGCGAGCCAGGTCCTCTCATCAGTGCCTGACCTCATAAATGTTCTACTGAATGAATGTGCATCATCTAGTAGATCTGCAAATCTAAATTATCATGTATATCTGCAAAGGGAGGCCAGCTCCATATTAAAGCCTATTCTTTTGTCCATATAGTGCATCTAGCTTATGGGGTTGTTCATCCTGGAAAAAGTACAATAGCATGTGCTTCATCCAAGGGTCACTGATGCATGTGAGGCATCTGGTCTGATCAAAAGAAAAACTACTATATCACCGATTTCTAAAAATGCTCACTATAGAAAGGTGTCAGAACACGTTCACAGCTTGTCATGTATGGGGATGCACAGCTGCAGGCTGGTCAGGGTGCCCATGCTAACTTCTGGCCAACAGGGAAAGTACCTACAATGGTTATGTGAGTATCACAACCGGACCATGGAGCATTGGAACACAGTGGACTGGTCTGAAGAATCACAATTAAATTTAACATCATGTAAATGACCGGGTGCATTACTTACTTTGGACGAAATGGCCCTGTGATGCACTATAGGAGAAGAGCAAGCCAGTGGGCAATGTTGTGCTGGAAAACCTTGGGTCCTGGCATTGACCTGCACCTACCTAAACAATGTTGCAGAACGACAACATCCATTCATGCCAAGGGTAAAGGGCCATTTGGCTGATGCCCTTATCCAGAGCAGCTGATAATCATTAGTTACAGGGACAGTCCCCCTGGAGCAACTAAGGGTTAAGTGTCTTGCTCAGTGGTGTAAAGTAGGGGGTTGAACCTGCAACTTTGTAGTCATCGGGTTCACAGGCAAGAGTTTTACCCACAAGACTACAAACACCCATATTTCCTAATACAGGAGGTATGACCTGATGGCAGTGGTCTCTTTCAACAGGATAATGTATCCTACCACACCACAAAAATTGTACAGGAATGGACAGCAACAAAAGTAAACATTTTTAAATTTAAAGTGTGACACTACAAGCAGAAATGATAATCTTGGTCCCGTAATTTTGCAATTTTTGCTTTCTTTTCAATTGCAGTCCCAACAATCTCAGAACCCAACATAAGTAATCTCTACATCCACATCCAGTTCACATCTAACTGTAATTTGCACAATCATGTCATGTATCAATATAGTGTCCCTTTCTGTAGAATCTACCTACAATATTCAAATATGTCTGTTTCCTTTATATTAATGACAACGCCCAACAAAGAAATTACACAAATGCTGCATGTCAGCGATTTCACTGGGTGATGTAATTTTTGGTCTCATTCTTAAGCAGCTTTTCTCTACATTCAGAAAACCTGCAATTATTAAGGTTTACCTTCATTCCAAACCACATTCTGAAGGATTTCCTAACATATTGCTGAAAATTTTCTGAAAATGTAACGTAAAAACATTATCAATGGAAATGTTATCCTGGTTTAACAATAAAACAATAATATTTTACTCATTAAAAAAATCCTTCCTCTGGTGTGTGGGAATTTGCAGTGAAACATTTAAATTCTCACAACATTCAAACAATCCAAAGCCTAGATTAGTGTTCATTCATTTTCTGTAACCACTTAATCCTTTCTAGGGTTGCGGGTATCCGGAGCCTACGGGTGCGAGGCAGGGACTCACCCTGGGCGGGACGCCAGCCCACCACAGGGCGCACATACCATTCACTCACACACTCACACTCACACCTATGGTGAATTTAGAGTTACCTGAGACGCATGTCTTTGGACTGTAGGAGAAATCAGAGACCCGGGAGGAAATCCACGCCACTGCGAGGAGAATATGTAAACTGCACCCACACACAAGGCCAGGACCTGGATTCAAACCCCAACCTTGGTGGTGTGAAGCAATAGTGCTTGCCACTGCACCACTGCGGGGCCTCGATTTATGTTTAAATGTGCAAATATATAAAAGTATGTTTTTTTTTAACAAACATCTAATCATAAAACTTGATGATCCTCCACTATGCTGTTTGGCAGTCGCCACTAAAACAGCTGTGGCCGGCTGAAGTGTGGATGTCTGTAATGCCCTGCGGTATCTAGCACTAAGGCATTAGCAGGATTGGAGTCTTGTAAGTTACAAAATAAAGATTCAAGAGTTCTTGTTCCAGTGTATCCCAGCAATGTGTGATTGGATTGAGATCTGGGGAATTTGGAGGGCAGAACAACACCTTGCACTCTCTGTCATGTTACTCAAAAATGTAACTCCACATGAATGCCCAGACTCAGGGTTTCCCAGTAGAACATTACCCATTACCCATCTCACAGCAAGCTGATACACAAATATTCTGTTGATCATCAGAGAAAACTGAGGTAGCCTACTATGGACGTTCCCCCATCTGCCTCTTTTTACAGAATCTGCACAGGGTTACATGGCAAATGCCATTAAGATTTGCCACAGATCTCTTCTCTGTTGCATCATTTGATGCCACCAAAATGCTAAGTAGCACCAATCAGTTTATTTAAGAGGTAGCCATACTGGAATTCAAAAATAAAAGCTAACTAGCTCACCTTATGGCTAACAGACAAAACTTTGATTGAGCGTTGATTAGTTAAATTTCAGAGCAGGCAATGGCATCACAAAAACAAGAAAGTACATACTTTTCCCCTCTAAAATCCACTGTATCTGGCTCTGTTTCCTCAGATATGCAATAAGGACTAAACTGAGCATGTGTGAAGTGATTTAGCTTTTTTGTAACTTGCTCCTGGTTGTAGAAAGTTTAAGTCTAACTACATTACTGTCTGGGAGCACCGCACTTACCTGTTGTCATATATATTTCATACCTTGACATTTACATTTACAGCATTTAGCTGACACTCCTATCCAGAGCGGCGTACATCAGTGCTCAAGTAGTCCACATCTGTTCCTTCAACATGCACAGTTATAAGAAACAAATCAGCATTATTTGATTCATATCTTAGTGGTCATTATGTTTAGACTCCTTTCCATATAACAGCTCCATTCACCTTCAGTGTCTTGCCTTGAACCTGCATCAGACTGAAGGGAGACTGATTTCTAAAAGAATTTAGAAAAGAAGATACTTTGATTTGTTTAACAATTTTTAATCTCTGTACATCACATCACATGCTGTTCTCTAGACATTTTTTGTATCGTTCAAAAATGTAGAAACTGTAAAATCAAGAAACACATTTCTATCAATAAGTGTGCCCAAAATGCTTGTCTGGTCCTGTGGCTCTTGTAAGTGCAGAGTTCTTCACTTTTAGTTCTGGAGGACTCTATCACACTACATAGGTCTGTCTTCTCCCCGCTGGAGTATCCCTATTTCACCTCATTGGCTCATTTTCAAGCTGTCTTAGTGGTTTAGGAGTAAATAAGGTGTTCATCTGTGCTGCTGTGGTTTTCCTGGATTGCAAGTAAAGAACACTGGGCTGATAGTTTAGTGAGAGCCAGACTTTACACTGCAGCGGTGCAGAGAAGCTCCAGTCAGCCCTGTGACTGTTCCTTCCAAATCCTCTAGAGGGCTCTACTGCCATGCCTAACTGAGCGCTCCACTGTTTAATGGCAAATATAGGTAAGTGTTCATCAGCCCTACAAAAAATTATTTGAAAATTTTCATTCAAGAACGAAGCCAAATGCAGGTACAGTTTAATGGCCCAGCAATTTATAAACACACTCCTAAGATCAAAGACTACGAAATCTTTCACCTTGCCCAGTTTGTTCAGATGAAATGATCTGAATTACACATAGTAAGTGTAATTCCACTACTTGAGGTCTTCATGATACAGACAAAATACCATTTTGTGATCACACTGCTACATATGGTGATGCTGATTTTCCTCGCAGTAAATGTTAAACTATATATAACCAGGTCCAAGATTGAACCTGTGTTCTATTTGACCAAATCTATTCACCATATTTACCAAATAATTTATCATGCGAATGTCTCAGTTCAGCAGAGCACCCACAGAAACCCTGCTGTTGTTCAGGATGCTCACAGCACACACTGAATATTTCTGTGATTTATTAAAAGATTGGTTTGCATACTCCAGTCTCACTATACTTATACTTATTGGAATAGTATCACTTCATTCAATATAGTCCACAGTCGTACACTATGCATCAACTCAAAACGATTTAAACAAAGAAACAAAACTGAATGTGATAAATATGCATACCAAATCAAGAAAAAAAAGGAAAATTATATCTAGCTGTATACAATTCAGCAATTCCCCAAAGTTAGAGAACAGAGTACGGTCTCAGGCCAGCTAAGAAAATAATGTAGTAATGTTTTTCATGTATTTACTTGTAACAAAACAAACAACAGAACACGTACAAATGCGTAAATAAATGATGCATTGTGAACTGCATATCCTTAACCAGGATCATAGTCCTGTCCCAGTGATCACAGTGTGAAAGACTAAGAGATCTTCCTGGATTTTATTATGTGTGATATACATTGTGATACATTCTTCAAATCAGCGGTGCAGATGGTGACTTTAACCAATCCATTAAATGGCAAGAATGTAGCAAAATGTTAGGAGCCAAACCTGTGTTAATCTGTGCAAACTATATCCTTATCATAGTTTTGGATTTACAGTGTGATGTCAATAACAAATTACAGTATTTATATTCTTTTATATATTATAATATATAATATATTGTGTATAATATATATATCATTTTCATGGCTGTCTAAGCCTTCTGCACAGTTTTGTATACCTGATATCTTATGAAAGTTCCATCAAACAAGTCGTTTTTTTCTCAGTCTTATTCAATTGCGGAAGAAGTTTGGTCCAAACACCACCCCGATCACACAGCCCAGGACAAAAAGCAACCAGAATATCACCACCAGCATCTGGACACACATCAGACTTCTTTTGTGGCTCCTCAGCACCTCCACCCTTCCCTCGATGGGCTCTGGCGAACTCGACCCTTCTCCCAGCCGCTCGACCCGGAGGCTGACGGTGGGTAAGATTATGAAGCGGGTTTCCCGTGGCTCCAGGGACAAGATGACCCTCTGGGTCACGGTGGTCAGGCGGGTGGACACAGACATGGGCAGCCGGAAAGTTACAGGGGGGAGCTGGGCCAGGATGCGAGAGTTGCAGGGGAGAGAGTGCGCATCACCATCCTCTAGTGGGGTGGAGTGTCGGCACAGGGGACAGGAGATAGAGGGGGGACTGTGAGGGTCGGGCGGGTGGAGTGGGGACAGCCGGATGTTTTGAAGACATTCAGTGCAGAAGACATGGAGGCATTCCAGCATGCGCGGAAGCTTGCCGTCCTGGTCGTACTCCTGATAACACACAGGGCACTCCACCTCAGGGGAGTCCCCACCGGTGGAGGCCTCATCCTGGGCCAACGTGACCCCAGGCACAGGGGCTTCTGACATGGAAGGTTATTGGTGAGAGCACAGGGTTCAGTGGTACAGCTGGGAAAGGTAAAGGGAACCCTGTCACACCTGTAAAGAAATTCATTATTACTAGATACCATCTCTCCCTTCCAATATCCAATATTAGTCTTATGTCCTTGAATCAGTGTTTACAAAAGATAGAAGCACAGCACTGTGGAATAGATGTCCTCAATAATAATAAAGAAATATTTGAGATGTAAAAAACCAGGAAGCTATAATTGAGATAATTCCAGAATCCAGAACTGTGTTTAACTCTAATATAAGGCTATAGAACAAGAGGACTGAATGTGTTGGGGTGACTGAATATCAAGGCAGATATAGTGGCAAAACTGGTCAGCAAATAATTAAAATATATTGTACAGTACTGTGTGAAAGGCTCTGCATTTGATAAAGTGTTGTTTTTCCAATAGAATAAATGCAAACAAACAAAAAGTTTGAAGTATCAAGATTCATCAAGACTCATCAAGTATCAAGTTTGTATAAAAGTATTTGATATTTTGTGAGCTTGTGCGGAGAACACAGGTTCAGTTCCAGGTTTTTCCTCGGTTCCTCCAGCCATTGTTTGGATTCGTGAAACTCAGCAGCTTCTAATTTAATTTAACAAAGCACTGATTGAGTTAAACTGTATTTCTGATGGCAATACTGGCTGTCCACAAGGAACACATCAATATACTGTACATAAAATCACTATTTACTGTATAATGTCATTTGCATTTATTGTTGTTTTTACTAATGTTTAGTAAAACGATCACTGCATATCTATAAAGTTTCAAATATTTATTTTGCAGATGCCTAAGACTATTTGTGGGTGTAATACTACACTCAGCCTGCAATGAATTAGATTTACTTCACGGGATTCATGATTCGAATGTGGTAATATGAGCAAAGACATTATTTCTTTAATCTAGCATTCATGTAACTCCTTCCATAACCTTATAGTTTAGTACTAGCACATGGTATTCTGAATGGCTGCTACGCTAATTCTGTTCTTTACCCTTCTACCCATCCCGAGGCACCTGATGGTGCCATCT
>JBBPDE010000011.1:296273-307061 GCA_037974605.1 Nannopetersius ansorgii
CATTCAACATGACACACATCGATTAACCATTAAACCTCTGTGAGCTGTCTAAACATATCCGCCATTCAGTAAGATTTGATGGAGACACATAACACTGCTTTAAAACAGAAGCTGTGTTTCTGGGTCACTGTCTATGATTGGAGAATTGGGTGAATAACATACAGCACACAGTTCAAATAGTAGTATTTACATGTGATCGCCATAAACACTGTATGTATATGTGCTAAAAGTACTGTATCCTGTATCATATGAAGTTCAAGTTGTCTAACTAAACTGAGAAATGTGCTTTGTGTTTCAATGAAGCTGCTAGTTATTAGTCATTTTTGCTTCACATTCGTGTGCAAAAGTATGTTTGTAACAGTAATGTTTTACTCGTGAGCAAACAAAATTTAGTTTAGTAGTGAACATTTAGTTTCTTTTAGTGTTTCATTCTGGTAAAGCTGCTCGCACCATCTGAATGATCACACAGCTGAATTTGGAGCTTTAGAGTTTTATCTTAGAGCAAGAAGAGAAGAAGAGCAAATTAAGTACCAAAAGAAAACAGACACCCAGGGCTGATAGATACTGAATTTTTCACAAATACAGCAAATCTGAAAGTTAACTACTGGACACCAGAGTGGCATTTCTTTATTACAACAGAGGCTAAAGGCAAATCAGTCTATGGGAATTATGGGAAAAAGTCTCATCTCTGAATGGCCCACTACACACTTTGATTGCATCAGTACACCCCACTAAACACTTTTTCACACAAGGTCAGCTGATACGCTTCCTTGTAAATTAAGCCATATTTGTTTATAATATGGTGAACTTCCGGCAGAGGAAACCCCCGGCAGAAGAAACTAGTTAGACTGAAAGAAAGACAGAAAAAAGAAGAAGAACAACAAAAAAGAACAGATCCTCGGGGTTGATAGATACTGGATCAACAGGGGCGTAGGTAGGCCTGGGAACAAAATTAAAATAGCACATAATAACCCATTAATCACCTGTCATTCATGGAGACATGTAGACATGGCTGTACACGACTGAGGTTTTTACCCCACCCCCACACACACCCACACACCTGTCAACAAATCCGTGATTGACCGTTTTTTGCTGTTTCTTTCATACTTCTCAAGCTGCTCTGAGTCATTTGGCTTGAGTCAATATTAAAAAATAAAAGTGTGCGTTTCTTGCTCTTCCTGCCAGGAAGTTTGGTCAGGTGGTAGCAGTGAAACGTGCTGGAGAGCGATGACCTCATCTCAGTGTTTTTCTGCCTGTTGCTAGTAAACTCCGGTGGAATCACCCCTCCCGACACACCCACACCCACAACGTCACACGTCCGGAAAACTGCTCCTATATAGCTACTGAGGAGAGCCTCTCCAGTTTATCTTCTACCTGAGGCTCTACTGGTATTAAAGAAGAAACCATGCTGGATGAAGTGGAACTGGAGTGTGGGATTTGTTATCGTCCTTATAACAGGGGTCGTCGGTGCCCCCAGCTCCTGGACTGTAAGCACCGGTTCTGCGCGTCCTGCTTGCTGCGCCAGGGCACTGCCACACGGCTGCCCGGCGAGAGTGACTCCCAGCCCGGCCTGGTGTGTGCACTCTGCCGCCACCTCACTGTCCTCCCCGCGGGACTGAGGGAGACCATGCCGGTCGACCAGGAGCTCCTGAGGCGCCTGGAGGCTTCGGGCAGCTTGGAGGAAGACCAGGAGCAAGACGATGAGCCAGACACAGAGGAGAGCCCCGAGACTAAAGACGAGTCAGTCCCCAGAACTCGGAGGGGACGAATGTGGAGGACCGTCAAGAAAGTCTGCTGCAAAATCACAGGACAGAACCGACGAAGTAAGTGTCCTTCTCTCGTAGTGTGTGCTAGACAGGGCTGGGTGTGTGAAGAACTACACGAACTACCAAAGCAGCTTGTGTAGGAGGGATAGTAGCTGGACTGACTGGTCAAAACACCTCCAATTGCATGGGGAAGTGATTTTTTTTTTTCTTCAGAAAAAATCCCAGGGGGGGGGTGGGGCGAGGTTAGGACCTAAGACTAAAATGGTACCAAATAGAAAGTTGCTTGCATTCCACACAAATAAATTAGAAGTATTATTATTTAAAAATAATCTAACGTCTTCACCATCAGACTAACTTGCACTAAGGAGTAAATATGACCAGTTACCACTCTTCTGTTGTTGTTATGAAATGCTCATGTTTTGTTTTGTTGTTTTTTTTCCTCTCCAGGCTGTATCACGCATGATGAAATGAGAGATCTTGTACTGATCTCTTGCTACGTGATCTAAACAGTCAGGTTTGGTCAGACTGCTAAGGAATTCCAGATGTTCATCAGACTGAATCTGTACCCTGACAGACTGGTGACGTCACTTTTTTCAAAGGCATCTACAACCCAATCTTCTATGGCAGCACGGTGTTGAAAGGAGATGCTATGGCTGAACTTGCACCAGAGAAACTGTAGTGACCTCCTGGACTGAACGGCTGGAATTCGTCTATCAAGTTTTTCACACACATTTTGAAATGTAGCACTGTGACGAAATTGAGCTTTCAGCTTTTGAACTGAACCACTCTTTTCAAATGTTAAATGAATTGACCACAACTATTCGTTTATATGTTGGGCGTTGTTTTGGTGCCCTTAATTTATTACAGTATTTACTGTATTTATTGCCTTGTATATCTATCTACCTTTTTTATTAATAAAATTTGTACTACTCTTTTGGGTTTCATCATTTTGAATAATAGAACCATGGGTTAATAAACATAAATGAATTCACTAATAGTAACTGAGCTCTAAATATATTATGTTTTTTGCTGTATAGTGTCTCTACTTACAATAATTTAGTGGGGTGTACTGTAGTCATTCTTAAGGTTTCCTGTGGGAACCTTAGAAGGACTGTAGAAGTGATAGTATTAATATCTTTAAGGGTTGGAAATATTAAGCATAAGTGATACTAAAGAAGCATTAAACTGTCAGTAACAGTATGAACCCACTTCGCTAGGAACTAAGGCCATGAAGTGCATCAGCAGTCCATAAGACCTCCAGGAAGTAAGTGTGTGTGTGTGTTTTTGGTTTGCAGCACTGTCTCACCATTACAGTCCCAGGGGATGGAGACTGCTTCCCCCACACCCCTTCTGTAAATCTACCTCAGATAAATTGTGCATTATGTAATGCAAAACGATATCACACAGTCTCCATCGTTTCTTCTGCGAACCAGATGTGTGTGGTGACTGGTTCCATTTACTCAGTTACAGTCAATTCCATAATTACCAGCAACTTTTGGTAAAGATTGGGAGGAAAGGGAAATTAAAATGTGATTAATTCACTAAACCTTACATGACACCCTGTTCAAGGGTACCCTTTTCAAATCCTGACACCCATGTATTTACTGTGTAATCTTACTTTGTCAGAAGAATGGAGTCTTCTCCTTTAATGCATGAGAAATTGGAGAACATCACTTCTTCATATAGAATTGCTCCAGATTCTCCAGGGTTCTTTCTTTTGTGAATTTCACTATATTGTTGTCCTAACAGAAGATCCAGCTGCGAAACAGAGCCAGCCTGATTTGAAAAAATAAAATAAAATAAATATATATACTTTTTAAGATTAGTATAGGTCGTATACATAAAGTGGTTGTCCCTGTGTTGTAGTTCACCAATTCACCAAGATTTAACCCATTCACCAAGTGAAGCAGTGGGCAGCCTGTGACAGAGTCCTGCACTCCTGGGATTCGAAACCATGCCCTTCTGATCGCAGGGGCAACTCCCTAAACCACTTGATTACGTCCATAATATCATGTATCTTGACCAGGTTCCTTTGGAGGAAAAGCTGTTCAAAAGCAGGGACAGATTTGAACCGTTTAGTCTAAAAGCCCACTGCAGCTGTCGGATCAGTAGTCGTTTGTAGTTGCTGTTGCTTTCTTTGTCCAGCAGGTGTCATTCATGATCAACAATTTAAAATACAAGTAACAAAACCCATTGCCGATATAATTACAAAAGGAATAAAGTGTTTCAGACATAAGGCGGCATGACGTTTGATCAAGGGTTTAGTTTTGGCCAGGACCTAACTTCTGTAGATCTCCAGAACCAGAGCTGGACACACCTTGCATAGGAACATGCAAACTCCTATCCGGGAAGCGTCCCTTGATTTTGCCTGATCAATTATCCCAATATAGACTGCATATGTGATGAGACCGTGGGCTAAAGAGCATATTAGGCTTTGTGTTCATTAGTTTTTTTCTCAAGTCTAATCAAGAGTAATGAACTTCTAAAGGAATTAGGTAGGCTATAGTCTGGACGAAACCCATGATGGTCCAGGGCGAGTTCATTAAAGTGGGACCTCCTCTCTCTTACGCTTCTCTGGTGCTGTTTACGTGAGGACATGCACGATGCCTCTTTGTTTAAAGTAAGTTTGGTTCGTAATTGCATCTTTCATGGAGGAAACAACGCTACAATGAGTTTGAGTTCGCTACAATGAGTTAAAGACACTTTTGCAGCTAATTTTCTTTATTTCAGATTGCTGCTGGTTTGTTTGACTTTATTTGTGAGAAAAGTCTCTGGTGAACCCCTAAGAGGTAAGTTGTTTTTTCCCCCCATATAATCTAGATTGAACCTAGAAGAGATCGTACTGGGGAGTGGGTGAACAAGGTTTAATTAAAGTTATATTTTGTTCTTTAACCCTGTTTTGTGAATTTAGAACTTTTACATTTCACACTTATTGGATTCTACAAAGTTTCTACTTTTCTGTGATTAATAAAATTTCATAATTTTGCAAGAATGCAGACGTGTTAGATCCTGGCACATGTCTTTAAATACTTAAACAGCCTATGTTGTGTTATTATTGGCTGATGCTAAGATTGTCATGCTTACTGTAATGTTTATGTATGTGTATCCCTGTACCATCAGCAAGAAGTATAAGATACATCAAGGATGACAGCAATCTCACTGAAGATCCGAAAAACGTGGATGATACCTACCCAGACAGCCAACACCACATTGTACCCATCACGGATATTCGCTATTTAGAGAACTCTGCTGCCAGTACCTTGTCTATAAAAGGCAGTGCTGTTTCCAATCAGGATGGAAGCTACCTTAGCGAGCACACTACTACCACTGATCTTTCTCCAGATGGACATTACATAATGCGTAGACTTGGTCCAAATGGCAGTGGCCACAGAGAAGGTCTGAGCTATTTAAAACTGGACCGGTACAAGAGGCATGTGACTGGTGGGACTCCACTGCCTTACGACCAGATTGTCTCTCTTAGGCCTATTAACCAGAGAGAGCAAACATCATCTCTGAGGGACACTACACAAAGAGGAGAACACACAAGTAGTGATATGCCTGTAACTTATTTTAGGGTGAAAACCAACTTTGCAGCCAAGGACTCTCAGCCACTCGTGCTCACTAAGGCCAGTGGACAGGCTCCAAATCAAGACATGAGCAGAAATGGTCAGCCCAGTCCTTTCGTTAAATATTTGTCCACCTCTAACTCTATAAATAGAAAAGAATTATTGTCTTATCAACACTTCTCATCAGCTGCCAGTGATGGTTCGAAGTCCCTGGAATTGATCCCGAAGAAGCCTAGCACAGCTACAGTAGAGAGTTTTTATACTGCTCCAACTTCCCAGCCAGCTTGGAGGTATCTGGATATGTCAGAAAGAAATGATTATAAAGAAAGTCTTTTTGACAGCCACCCAGTAGCTCTCAGTCGTACAAACGACACAAGCAGGCTACGTTTACCACAGCCAGCTGTTTCAGAGACTCCAAGAAAACGAGCAGCCCAGTGGCTAGTCTTAAAGCCCTGCTCTTCTCTCAGGGGGGCAGGTGAGACTGTCCCCTGCAGAACCCATTTTGCTAAATATTTGTCCACCTCTGACTCTATAAATAGACAAGGATCATTTTCTTATCAACACATCTCACCAGCTGCCAGTGATGGTTCGAAGTCCCAGGAGAATTTGGAATTGGTCCAGAGGAAGCCTAGCACAGCTACAGGAGAGAGTTTTTATACTGCTCCAACTTCCCAGCCAGCTTGGAGGCATCAGGATATGTCAGAAAGAAATGATTATAAAGAAAATCTTTTTGACAGCCACCCAGTAGCTCTCAGTCGTAGACCCTACACAAGCAGGCTCCATTTACCAAAGCCAACTGTTTCAGCGACTCCGAGAGAAGGGGCAGCCCAGTGGCTAGTCTTAAAGCCCTGCTCCTCTTTGAGGGGGGCCAATGAGACTGTCCCATGCAGAGCCCATCACCATCAGCCCTCCGCCACGAAGGAAAGTGCGTCTAAAAGCACTGAGGGAAAAATCCTTTCTCAGTCTCAGGTACCTCAGATTACAGAACTTCGCCCAATGAACCCAGGCGTAGTGCCCAACACCGTACACGTTACCAGAGGATCTATGCATAACGTTCCACCAAGTGAAATACAGCCTTTCCAGGTGTCCCCAATCGTTCATCCTCAGAAGTTCCCAACATCTGTCGGCTATCAAATTTCCCAATCTGTTCTTTTGAAGAACATTGGAGACTCCAGGCAATGGCAACAGCAAGCAATCCCAACAACTGTTTCTACTCAGAACACCAAAATCCCTTCCATTGGTGGACCAGTCGTGCATTCCAGTGGGTCTGATGGAAGTACTATCGGGGATTACTTGTCCATAACGTCTGACCAAGTTTCAGAAACAAGCACCATTGATGCTCGAAAAACTCCTAAACAAGATCTTCGTACAGACCAAAACCATCACATTTCAGGAGAGTCGAGTGTTTTTGCAGGCACTGCAGCATCACACTATAGTAAACCCGTCCAAAACCAAACCACCTCCGCCAGCTTATCTCCTGAAAGATGGCTCTCTATTAAAGGTGCCTCTGTGTCTGATGGCGACATCCACTTCACTCGTGAATCCGCAAAACATGTTTTTATACCACAGAAGGCCACTGAAGGCAAGGACAGCGTTTCCTCCTCACATTCCAATCTAGCAACTCTTCCATCTCATGCAACCGAAAGTGAGATTAGGCACATTAAAGCCAAGATCCTTAATATTCCAAAGGAGGTCCATCTTGACTCAAATCAAAGTCAGGTGAACCAAGGGGACAATGAACCAGATGATGCAAAATATATATTCCAAAAATACAGCAGTCATGTTAAAGCTTCACAGAGGCCAACTAGCAGTGTTGTGGTCGTTAAACTAATCAAATCCTATTCCAAAGACAACAGGACAGAGCCGGAGACCCAGAAAGGCTCTGAGAATAGACCAGCCATCTACATACAGCCTCAGGAACCCACAGACCAGCTTCCTATAGTTCGTCGTAAGCCTACAAGTGGTGGAACAGTGAAACAGAAGAACACAATTAGCACTGAGACCCAACCTGAAAATTCAGTGGCTCAAGTTGAAGTGGATCCCAGCTATGGTAGCTTTGGAGGAACTATTGACAGCAAACCTGTCCAAAATGAAGCCAGTCTCGGGTCGTTTTCAGGACAACTACAGCCATTGCGCTTCAAACCAGTCCATTCTTCAGATGTTTCATGCAGCAACTCCTTTAGTACCCATAAGACGGGGCAGGCTGAACCAGTGTTAACAGGAACGGTACAACAGGGTAATTTCTGTAGTGTCTCTGATTCAGCATTAGTACAGACTACCTCTGGTCTTGTGTCTCCTGTTGCTGCTGCTGCTGGAGAAGATGATGTCCAGCCTACTAACACTAGTGATACAGAAACCACACATTCTACAGGAGAAAATGCTGTGGAACCCTGACCTGACAATCTTCATTCTTTTTTGTAAATAAGGATGTCCAGTTCCATTAGAATGCTGAGCTTCTTTTAACAGTTATGTAGACTTTCATTGATCTTGTATTGCTATCAAGATTATAATACTTGAACGCCTTGCGCTAGATCTAGATGCCATGATGATGCTCACATTTCAGATTTGCCCTTTTGGTCCGATTTTTTTGGTTAAGAAATGCTCCGGGTAGCAATGTCTGAACCGGCATATAAATGTGGTCAAAATCAGAATGGTCCAGATCTCAGTGCCGGAAAAGCAACAAGCATTATTTCAGGGACTGAACAGTTGGAGAACTGTACCATGAAGAGTTTTTCTGTATGTTCTGCAAATAAAACCAGAATATAAAAAAAACTCTTAAAATGTGTAATTTCTTTTTTATATACTGCATAACTATAATGTTTCAGGTGAAAATGTATGCATTTTTTTACTGGTGACTTTTTTAATTCATTGCTTCTCTTGATTCAGATCGCTCGAACCTTTTCACTCATCAAAACAATTTTCACTCCTATCAGGCTCAGAAAACTTTAAGTTGCTTAAAATTTAGCAGCGTGCAGCAAGCGAAACAAAGACCCGTAAACAAGAAAGAAATAACTCGCTCTAGCTGCATGTTGAGAGGACACAGCTTACTTAATATTGAAATATAGAAAAATGTTTAAACACACTAAAATATGAAGACAAGACACAGAGCAGTCCATAAGTCATTTTATTTTCTCAGGTGAAAAGCTGCCTAAATGATGTAACTGATATTTAGCTGTGTTAGAGTGAGTGGAGGTGCCAGTCTGCATAGTCAATTACATCATTGCTGATTTTGTCTTTTAGATACTTTTTCAATGTCAGAGTGTCTTTAAACTCCCTGCGTGCTTTTATTTTTGGAGGCAAAAGCTCTGGAAAACTAAATTACTCAACTATGTGTAATTTTCCCTTCATGCTTTTTGCTCTGATAAGTGTTCATTTGCTGCAGTCGTGTAATCAGTAAGATGGTGGTAGAGGAAAATACTTAAAACTGTTTTAAAATTAGAAAAAAAGAATAGGGGCCCATTATGTAACAGGGTAAGCTGGGTGGAGGGGTTGTGGTCTCCTGAAGTTAATGTGTGTTTTTAGTCATGCTGGCAATAGTAATCTACCCAACAACCTGGGTCTTGGGTGGGCTACGATCAGACAGCCACCAGATGGAGTGTGTGTGCTGTGTGGGAAAACAGCTCTTGGAGTTCTTTGGGTTCATTTTGTTTTTCATCAGTACTATAGGGCTATTGTACAGAAAAAGCACCTGAAAAAAAGCATGCATTGCACAAGTTAAAATTAATAACGGAGGGCACCGTCAGCATTCCTGCCCGCGGGTTTTTTTTTCTTACAGTTTTTAACGACCTTGTTGGTTTCTTGACATAGACCTGACATTTTTAATAGTTTTCTTAAACTGCTCATACATTTCTTTTCGCTCCTCTTCAACAAACAGATCATATATTTTTCAGTTGATTAAACATCAAAGTGTTTTGATTCCCATCACTAATGACAGATAAAAGCTTGTTTCTGTGTTGGACACAAATCAAAGTTTGACTGGTCCCATTCATAAGTATGACCCTTAACCTTTTCCTTATTGGCAAAACTGGGCTAGAAATCCCCTCTTCTACACCCCCATCCTCAACTGCCACACTGCCTCAGCATGAGGCCGAGGCAAAGGGAAAAATGGGGGGGTGTCTGTCAATCATGACTGCATACATTGTACATTGGATTACTGCCCCTCCCCCCTAAAAATGCCTGGAAAGTGGAACATTCCGTTTTCTTAAGAAGTTTTTTGTCCTTTCACTGAAAAGCATGTACAGCCTTGCAATCAAGCATTCGTTCTACTGACGCGTAAAAGACATGTTTGAAGGGAATAGTTCTCCCTGAAATGCTGAAATGTGCTTGTTGCGTGTTTTTCTTCTGTGTGTAGGAACACCATGCTGTCGCGTTCTCACCCCTCCCTCTATCCCTCCCTCTTTCACATCCTCCCTCGCTTTCTCTCTCTCTCTCTCTCTCTCTCTCTCTCTCTCTCTCTTTCTCTCTCTCACTCTCACACGCAGGCTGTGGGGGAATTCTGTACCATGTGTCTGTGGGTTCTCAGGCAAGCTCTTCAGGAAAAATAAAATCTAGAGGCCCCACAGTGGCGGCCCCTCTCCCCCCTTGTTTCTCCACCCCTCCATTCTATCTTCTACGACTTGCTGGGGCTTTGATACCGCTCTAGAATCAGATTTCCTCCAACAAACCCTTATCTAAACCATTTCCAGGAAAACAGTTAAACTAGTCTGAATTGATTTGAAAAGACCCGCTCCACCCCAAACTACAGTCTTAACAGAAAGGACTCTAAATAGTACACGGAATAGAGGTAATGTTTTTGAGGCGATATAGAAGAATTATTTTAAAATTTTGATCATGTCCTTCATAGAGATGATGATGCTACTGCTACTAATAATAATAAGAGGAAGAAGAAAAATGATATCCCTGCTAAGTAATTTTATATTTTGTTGGTTAGTTAAGTCTACTTTGGCCATACCTCAGAAGTAGTTTTCTTAAAAAAAGGGGGGGGGGGACAAGTGTGAGGGGGCACAGTGGTACTTTTTTATCACAAGGGGGGCTTAGACAAAGAGGGTTTTAGAACTGCTGCCTTAGAGCGTATATGAACTTTGTGGAGAAAGCTGTAGTACAACTGGAATGGCATTTATAATAGGGCTCTTTTAAAGGAACAGTTCTGTCTTTCCCTTCAGCCAAATGCAATCAGCTCAGTCTGATGTCTGAAGTTTGCTTTTTTAGTTTTGAACAGGAGCTCAGAGATTAAAGCAAGTAGCAAGTAAAAAGTCGCCCGACAGCATTTATTGTTGACTTATGCTTTGTTCACACTGCAGGAAAAATCAGATTTAATTCTGCAATCTGATTTTAGACGCAAGTGTATCTAATGTTTGACCAGAGAACCTTGACTAGGGATTGGCCAAACCTAGCTCACCAGTCGCATTTATGAGATTAACTAATCTTGATTTGTACTTTAACAACTATAACCAGAC
>JBBPDE010000011.1:319298-337027 GCA_037974605.1 Nannopetersius ansorgii
TGTGTGTGTGTGTGTGTGTGTGTGTGTGTGTGTGTGTGTGTGTGTGTGTGTGTGTGTGTGTGTGTGTGTGTCAATGTCTTGTTCTTGCCAGTGGACGCTGCTTAAAGTCTTGCTCGGCACTCATGCTGACAGTGCTCTGTGAAATTTAAACACACACACGTTATGCATCATCACATGACTTTCACTGAAAAAAAACCTCACAAACAAAACATTCTTGCCATGAACCGCGCTGTTCAGCATGTGATGAGTGCGAGGTAGAAAACGCACTTTCCATCCCCTGTACACGCAGTTATCTGCAAGATAACATTCAGGCATGTGTTTCGAAACCCAAACCGTTTTCACCAGGAGGATGTGGCTGAGTTGTTAGGGGCCTCAAAACGGGAGCTTGTTCTTCATTTAAGCGTGCAAAGCAGCCACAATATTAAAGCCACTGACAGGTGAGATGAATAACATTGATTACTTCTTACAGTGGCACCTGTTGAATAGTGGGATATGTTAGGCAGCAAGTGAATAATCAGTTCTTCTTGTTGTGTTGGGCAAAAAAAAAAAATGGGCAAGTGAAGGGTCTTCTGGTCCAATCCCACAGAAACGCTTCTGGTCAGAATACCCATGATCACCCATGGCCACTGCAGTTAGGGTCCACGATAGACACATGAGCACCAGAACTGGATCATGGAAGAAGGTGACCTGGTGTGATGGTGCTTTATTTTATAGTTTGTGAACGACTGGGTGCATGTGTGTCATTTTCCTGGGCTAGACATGTCACCAGGATGCATTACGGGAAGAAAGTAAGTCAGCATTCCCTAAAGGCAGTGGCCTCTTTCAGCAGGATAATGTGTCCTGACACAATGCAAAACCTGTTCAGGAAAGGTTTGAGGAACATGACAAAGAGCTCATGCTGTTGACTTGGATATGAAATTCCCCAGATCACAACCCAATCGAGCATCTGTGGGATGTGCTAGACAAACTAGTCGGACCCATGGAGGCCTCACTTCATAAAAGGACTTAAAGGATCTTCTGCTAACGTCTTGCTACCAGATACCACAGCACACTTTCAGAGGTCTTGTGGCAACTCAAAAGGAACCGTTTACTGTATGACAGAAACCCACCGGTTTGCGTTTTTGGTAAGTCATGTATCTAGACTTCCAGAAGGCCTAGAGTGTTATTTTTATTCACTAAATTAGTCCCACCCATAAAAATTACAGACATGTATATTTTTAGTACTCAGAAATCATAAGACCTTCTTCGGAGCCCTGGAAAAGTCCCTTAAGATTATAATGTATTGTATATCATTACAAGGGTTAAAAAAAAACCTGCCCACTTTCAGGACTTCATACTATTTTCTGGTTTAAACCACACTTAAAAATAAGGTATGAGAAAAACTACTATGAGAAAAACTACGGTATCAGAATTAGCACTGATACAGACAAAATAACAATACCCAGCCTTTACTGAAACATTTTGCCCCAGCAATGGTTTAAACACAACAAAAACCAAATGCATAAAGATTGTCATTATTATCAATGTGGCTCCTTATAGTCATGCATGAACACACTACAGTGAGCACTGCATTTAACCCATTCACCAAGTAAAGCAGTGGGCAGTCACCGATGAGGGGCGTGGGGGGAGCAGTGTGTGGACGGTACCTTGCTCAAGAGAAACTCAGTGTCCACCCTAGCAGTATTGGGATTCATACCCACAACCTTCTGAATGCAGCGTCAACACCCTAACCACTGCCCCAACTGTAGTACTGTTACAAAAATCTAAATGTTTTTGCAACAGAAATCCGGTTTCCTCAAGGCTTTAAAGTGTCCATTTCTATTGGAAAAAATGACAAGCATTCTTTTTTGACCAGAAGCCATTTAGAAAAGCTAGAATTTTGACATGCAGTGTATTTATGAGAAATGCATCTATCCATGTGGAATCAGCATGTGGTTTTGCATGTTTTGGGTCTTGAGCTTATTTGACACAATTAATCTGTACCAAAACAGCTCTATGTTATTTGGATGCTTTGCAAACATTTTGAGAGCCAAATAGAGAATGGCGCTGCTCATTCTCCACAATGCAGGATGTCAGTAATAAAGAACGTCAAACATATTAAATCTCAAGGCTTTGCAGTTTCTGGTACAGCACGGTCATCATTTCCCAGAACCGTGCTGGCCTTATGTGGTGCCTTGATGAAAGACTGACTGCTGCCTTTCTTAAAACAGCAGCTATTCATTTCTTTTTACCTCTAAATGGTCTTCCTGGGCAGCGCTGGCTAGCAAGAAATATCTTATGGGTTCCGATCAAAGGCACCCAGTGACCTCCCTCTGCTTGGTGACTGTTAGGAACTAGTTGAAAAATAAAAGTCCCCCCTCATAACTCAGTCAGATAAGGTGAGATACTTTCTGGAGGGGACAGAATGAGAGAATGAGGTCAGCTTCAGCATGCGTTCGCACGTGAACGCGAGTATGACTGAACCATGTGAATGCGGGTTTGTTTTATAAAAGTAGGTCTAACTGCATAGTAAGTAAATAGCTGGGGGTTTAAAGTGCTGATAGCAAGAAACAAACACCATTATCCCCAGAAAGTGTGCTACTACGCAGTGATATCCTCTTACGTAATTCCACCGCATATAGTAGCACTAGACACAATGACAGCCGTACTCTCTTGTTAAAGACAAGCACACACCTATTCTAAGCTTGGGACGGTGAGCCGGTACAAGGTCATGCAGTGGGAACTGGCTGCGTTTAAGCTGTATTTGAGGACAAGCTGTGCTGTAATGTGGTGTTGCCTGGGGTCAAACTATAGGAAATAGGCATGAAGCAGACGGGAGCTTCTGTGATCCGGTTTATTACGCTGGATTTAGCCAGTAGTTAAAATAGCACTGGCGTGGCCTGCCATCAGCTCAGTGTGTGTGAGCATGTATGTGGGAGTGTGTGTGACAGAGAAAGCCAAAAAACACACACACACACATAATAATTACCAGCACATTAAGGAGATAAGCAAGGATTAAAAGAGTTTAACCTTTAAACACCAGCCACTGACTGAGATTCTTGTCTCTCTAACACATACATACACACACACACACACACCTTGAGATGGTGGTGGCAATGTGGTGGCATTGTGTTATGTAAACAAACTCAGCTCCCTGACGCTTAGCTGTCATTTGCCAAAGTCAATTTTCTGCACCCGATCAGCAAACCTGGGACAATACGTCCATGGTCTGTGTAACAACACCACTTACCCTCAGCTTCTAATGGTGCATACATTTCTGGATTCAGCTGCGGACAATTTTTGCTACATGTATTATATTCCATTAACATTCACAGACATACACAGGCCATCGTCTATTACTCTGTAATGATATGGCAAACAATGCACAATGGGTTATTTTAATGACGTTAGAGTAAAATGAGAAATAGAAAGAATGTAAGAGGGTTAAAAATTGCCAACTAACATGATATTGTGAATGGACCTGTACAAACTGTCCTAAATTCTTGCAACCACAGTTCTAGACACACTGGACACACAATGTGTGTGAAACACACATAATGAAATGGTGAAATAGGTATGTGAGGCTGCTGCATGGGTCATGAAATTCAGCAGCACCAAAAACAGAGAATGACTGGTCATCAAATGCAATGAATTCCACTATATTTACTTATTTTTGAAGGCTGGCGTTTATTACTTTTTTTTCATCGTTTCAGTAAGAGTGGCTACAGATGATGTCAGCGTGCTAGCAGGGACTTTCCACTCTGCTTCTGTCGCTTTGCTCTATACTGCGTATAAATACAATGTAGTGAAGAAGTTATCGGGCTTTATATAACCTGTTGAATTACAAAATGACAAAAATAACAATATTACAAAACTCTACTCTTCTCTTTCTGAGAAACCATGAAGTAGTTCCATTTAACCAAAATTTTTTCCACTGTTGATTTGCTGCTGCTCTGACAGAACACTCTTACTTTTTAAGCCATGAAAATAACACTGTAGGTTTTTGACTGTAAGAAAGAAAATGTTTTTTTTTACTGAAAACATGAATAGAAAAGTGTCAAAATCTAACAAACACATTTTTCTACTCTACTTAATAGATTTGGACACTCCCTCGCTCCTTTCGCTAGTCGAAATTTCATCTGTTTTTTCTCCCTCAGCCAAAAACCAAAATGATTATGTCCTTTTTGATTATTTTGAATTTCTGTGGTTGAAATTTTACGTTGTCCTTTTGGTTCCTATTATTCGTCTCCACCCACTGGGCCACGGTGACATAATCCAAAACCAGACGCTGTTCTATTATACACTTTGATGGAGGATTATAATGAAAAAACATTGCTCTGAAATTTTGTGATGCATCATCTTGTAAACAGGGTCTAACAAGCTAAAACCTATTTAATTATTCTTATTAAGAAATGTTTTCTTCTTGTTTGGTTACCATTTTGAACATACGAGGGGTTTTTTTCAAATAGTAACAATACGCAAAAGGCTGAATAAGGCCCAACACAGTGTTTTCATGAGTACTGGAAAGCTTGGAGAGCGAAGCAGACTAAAACATGCGGTCAGTACCGTGTGTGGATAAGTCTGCTGGTGTATAAAGCTGTTCTTCTGGCATAATGTCTCCTCCTGCCACGCAGCTGAACAAATAAAAAGCACTGAAATATCCATTCCGCTCTGCATGTCCTCCACCAGGCCATCTTTCTGAACAGGTGAGCTTCCCAGGACCTGCTCTGCTCTGCGTGTGTGTGTGTGAGTGTGTGTGTGTGTGTGTGTGTGTGTGTAAGCATGTCAGTCATCACTTGATCTCTGATCTAGACTGCTCAACATTGTTCAAACATACAAATTCAAAATGTTCCTCTCTTTCTCAAACTTTTCCACAGTAAAAAAGCCTCCAATGACTAACTGTGGTCTCCTTATTCAAACTGTGGCTACAGCAGTAATGGGTAAAAGAAAAGCTGCACGCACTCCAGAAAGCTCGTCAATGGGAAAATATTCGTCTGTGTGCATCGCCTCACCCCCTACCCATAATTCAGTGTTCCGTCTTGGGGTGCAGGAGGTGCAAATACTTTGACCCATACCAGAACAGTGCATACCAAAGGCTCTGGTTACCCGATAAACTTTATTGAATGAAAATCAAATGCTGGGTTCCATTTCTGAAACCACCATTGGAATACAGACAAAGTTTAAGGGGTTTTCGATTGTATTAGAACCGCGGCGCCCGAGTCGTCCGTCTGGTGGGTATGCAAGTAAATGCACAGAAAAATAAACAAACGAATGAATAAATCAATTAATGAATGAACAGGGGGGTGAGAGCTTTTCTATGAAATGTGTATGATACGTGATCTTTGTGCAAATTTGCAAGTAAATGAACAAAAAAGTTTAGAAAGTTATTAAGAAATTTATTCATTCATTCATTCAGTCAGTGATGTGATATGTGAGGTAGGAAACAAATGCAGGTTCAGTGAACAAATGATTAGATGACTGGATGAGTGGCTGGGTGGGTAAATGAACAAACGCTTTATCACTAATATCACTTATTCAATGCCAAAACAAGGCAATTGAGGATGACCTTTGGAGAGGTAGACCTAAAAGGTGTCTAACACAGATGTCAAAACATTTGAGCAGGAGATCAGCAGAGCCATCTGCTTTTTCCTCTCGACCCCTATCTCTCACACTCAGTTATTACTCTCATGTTCCTTCAAAGATTTTCTACGCTTATGGCTCATCTCCATTAAATCTTCCATTGAATAATTCCATTGAATCCATTGGAATGCACTGAAGTTACTTGATCCAATTCCGCTCCCAATGATCCACATCATTTCCACACAAAAAATAGATGAACGCATCAACACTTTTTTTGCCAAACATTAGTCAACTGAAAGACACATTACTGTTAATGTGCTGGACTCTATTCATGTGGAAATGATTGAATCAATTGCATTCAATGAAGTACCTTTTCAGTGTACAGTTAAATGAAATACCCAGCAGTTCTCTTAGGGAAAGGGCTTGAACAAGCAGTCAGGACATGAGGCAACAACACACTCTCTCATTAACTCTTCCTTACATAATAACACACCAGCTAATAGCACCTTGGCCTACCAATTTCATCTGCCAAGACAGTGTCCCATGGTTTGTCACTGGTATCTCCTGAGGACGAGGGACAAGCGGGCAGCAGATCGGTTGATTGCGGCACAGAGTCACGGTCACTGACCTTTTCACTTCTGTTTACTCTACACTAGCTTCAGGTCCAGTCCCATTACAAAATGGATGATAGCTGTGAGGTTTGGGCTCATTTGACATGTACAGTGGAGGGGTTTGATCTATAGATTCTTGAACCTCAGAGCTAGGTTACCTCACTAAACAGACTTTTCTTTTCTACTCAGGATAAGAAAATAAAAAACAATCCTGGGCATCCGCCTCAAGTGCATGGCTCTGTAAACGCTTTTTCTACTGCCAAAAACAAACAAGTCTGTGTTTTTGTCACTTCTTTGCATGAAACTGTCTGCAGACTTTTGTACTTCTCAGCAGTGGGACAGCACAAAGCTCAGCAGTGAAAATGCAAGCTTAAGTGGCTACACTGTCTCTGGCCCATGTGAAAGGAACCAGCCTTGCTTTCCTCGCTCAGCTAAGACTGGCCATGCCTTGCTCTTCTCTTCTTTTAAGCTTTTTAACCTCTAGAGATATGGTTAACTGTGAAGGATTAAGCCTCAGTGAAGCTGGGCGATAAGCCATGACCTCAGCATGGCAGCGTGGATAAGAAAGAGCCTCGGAGCAACATGAACGTGAGTTTTCCGAGAAGTTCGTCTCGCTTCTTCAAAGCGACAATACAGACTCACCACATGTATTTACATTAAAAGGAAATAAAGAGTGAATTAGGATAATACTCCAACATCCTGATGACGCAAGATGATCATAAACCCAAATTCCATTAAACTCCATTAAAAAGATTGCTACTTCTGTGAAATAATGACACATGCAAAAGTGTGTTCCAAAAAAATAACACGAGTAGAAGCTCAGTGGTATAGGGCCAAAAAATACATTTAAGTACTAAGTAATAAAATGCTAGTGCATCCAGCATCCATCAGAGACTCATAGAATTAGGCTCTGTCGTTTTCTTTTCAGGGTTTCAAATAAAAGGATAACTCTCAAAAATGAGACGTGTGCCATCACCACCACAAAACAACGAAAAAATAGTAACTAATTAGTAATGAGTAAAAAGTAAATTAGTAAAAAAAAATTAGTCCAAGTAAAGGTATTTTTGGAAATACTAATAAATGTTCAAATCTGTTTCAATGTTCTTTACATGTAACCGAGTAATCTAGTTACCACAGACCTGGTCATTACCACGTAACTACACTGCTGATCCAACAGCTTTGGTTTGTACTGAGTGCACATGCTTCCCATGCCTGGCCACAAACACGCTGCAGTCTGCAGCACACGGTCCCGCAGCCTCCCTCGCGTGGCTCTGTGGAAGCAGCGTAGAAAAGTTAAAGCTGCAGTCACGACCTGCCACGTTCATGCTGGAGTGGTGCAGTGGAGCTCCACGTGCACATGCAAGCAAGGACACAGTGTCCATCCATGCTTGTTTGTTTGTTTGTGTTTGTGCATGCGTACGCGCGCGCGTGTGTGTGTTTGTGTGTGTGCTGAAATCAGATGGGACTCACTCTTGCACTGGAGCTCCACCATCGCCTGGTACCATTCATCCTGGTCGGCTTCGTTCTCCGCAGCCACGGCGAAGCTCTCGGCCCGCGTGTAGAGGACGATCATGTGCTTGTTCTTGGCGTCCGCGCGCTTGTTGATGTTGAAGCACGTCTCGAGCGCCACGGCCCGCTTGGGCACGGGCGCCTTGCCGCGGAACTTCTTCTCGCTCTCGTAGTACTCGAGGCGCGCGGGGCCGCGCTCGGATGCCGCGCGCAGCACGAAATAACGCCGGTGCATCGACTTGTGCTTGCGGAGGTAGCCGCTCTTCCGCACGTCCTCGGTGCTCGGAGCCTCGCCGCCCTGAGACTCCATGCTTCTCCGGCTCTCAAAGTTTCAGCCCAGCAGGGTGAGTGCACGGAGCTCCCTCAGTGGTCCCTCTCCCTCTCTTCCGTCAGAGAAAAAACAGTGTTGTGAACGAGAGAGGGAGAGAGAGTGAGGATTGTGCTCCCTCTCGCCAAAAATAATGTCATTAGCTCGAAACGGTGCCTGTCCCGAGCTAAAATCGGTGCTGACCCCTCTCCAGTTCAGCCGCGTCCCAGTCCCCGTCCGAGCCCAGCCTGTTTGCAAAGCTGACCTCTTCAATCTCATTACTGTACAGTAGGGACGGAGCGTGGGACCTGCACAAGCCTTTAGCCTGGCCCACGGACGGAGCTACTGTGGGGGCCCGTCTGTCACTCAGCGCCCCTCTGTACTTACAGTGTGTGAAAGAGAGAGAAGGGAAAAAGGGGAGGAGATGAGGTATAGAGAGAAGGTGGGGGTATATGTGAGTGTGTGTGTGGTGTGGAGTGTTGTGTGTATGGGGGGGCAGGGTATAGAGCACGAGGCTCCTGAGCAGAATCAGGTTTCATTCACTGCTGCTGCACTGTCCTCACCATCGCAAACTTTCCGTTTACTCGCCTGTGTAAGTTTACAGTTGGCTGACATTGCTCTGCTGCTGCCGTGGAACTCACTAGTGTTCATTTGTATCAAAATGCAACTGTTGGAATGTTCACGAATGACATCAGTTGACCGGTCGCATAGTAACGGAGCATTATTAATTGTGGTCGCCTAGCAACAATGCTTTGTGACGAAAGTACAATGTATCGTGATTAAAACAGAAATAAGGTTCTATAGATCAGTCCAGTTCTGAAGGACTTGAAACTACCATGCTGTTTCAGCCGTTTCTCTTTTTCTCAATCATTTCGCGACCTCTGCTGGAGCTTTTGAGCCTCTACAGCCATCCTTTCTGCTGGCTATATTTGGGAGAAACTACCACCAACCCGAAATAATAAGTAGACTGGGTCACAAAGAAGGTGAAAGTAATAGCTTTCTTTTTAATTTCCAGTTTAAAGCCCTAAAGAAGTGCAAATACATTCATAATGCAACGATGATCTTCCACAGATAAAAAATATAAACGCCGATGCTATTTTAAAAATATATATTGCATGAAATCCTGAAGCAGCAAATTCAAGGTGATCCTTGGTTGCCATAAAGTATTATACACCATTTAGTTAAACACTGAGGCAAACAAAAATGAATAGCTTTTTTTATGCACACATGTACTTCTCGTACAATGGTTAAAAAAGAGAGAGAGGAGGAAAAAAAACATGTATTATGAAACCTGACTTATTTGGTCCTGAATATTATAAACATGAATAACACAAATAACACATTTTTGAAATCACTGACTTTGCCGTACATTCAACAGCTTCTCGCTCACGAAGCGCATGCAGTCCGACAATGCACATACAAACACTTTAAAAAGGTGTCTGAAAATGAATAAGAAAATAACACTCATGTTGAAATAAATACAAAGGCCTTGCATACATACACAAACACATGAGAAAGCCTAAAGCCTTTTTAACGTTCTCCTATTGACATGCATTAAATTGGAGAATTAAAGGCTATCAAATCAGAGCTAAGGAAAACTGCACAGCTCCTAGTGAGAATATTTGAAGCTTAAGTTGCCTACTGCCCTCATCCTATAAAGCCTGGAACTTGATACCTTAGTGTTTTTGCTGAAATGCAGCAGCTTAACTTGGGCACAGGCAGGCCAGAGGCATTTTACTGAGAGGGTAGAAGCAGGAGGTCAAAGCAGCTGTGTGTGCGTCTGTGACGGCCTTCTTGCTATCGCACCATGACATGGTTTATAATATCAAACACATCTGATGAATGGCAAGAACACACATTCACATACATTTTAATGAACACACACATACACACACACACACACACACACACACACACACAGAAAGCTTTGACACATAGCATGTGGTTGAAAAAGGTACACACACATACTCACGCACACACACAAGTAGGATCATAGACAGAAGTAATTCACTCTAATACACACACATTAACCAACACTCAGTAAAATGGGCAGGCATGTGTATTTCCCCCCTTTATCTGAGGAAGGGAATTCTCTGGAGGCATGGAAATGGCACCCGCTCTAAAGAGCTTTCTGTCTGTCTCTCTCTCTCTCTTATATACACACATTCTCTCTCGCTCACTCTCTCAGTCTCTCTGGCCGAGGGACGCTGGGATCAGATGAAAGGGTTCAGTGACGCTCCTCTGGTGGGGTAAACATTCCCCTGAGAGAACAAATGGAGAGAACAGCAGTGAACTACACACTCAGACACACTTACAGAACAGGACATTCGTACTTAAGCGCGCTCACAAATGACCCATTAATGGAAATTCATGGAAATTGTATATTTATATATATGAGGTCTAATAATGTTATGCACAGCAAACTATGATCTGGACTAAAATACGTACAGTGCAAGAAAACAGACTTGCATTAAGGAAAACAGGATGGAAGTTAATCATACATCCATGTATTACTATGCAACAGGAGGGGTACTCACAGTAAATGGATTGACAGACATGGGTCGCTGGACTTTGGAGGTTGACTCGGGGGCAGAGAAGGAGGTGAAACCTACAAACGAAGAAAGATCATCAATCAGCAATTAATTTACTTTCTGGTGACTGGAAATCTCCTATTGTGAGGAAAATTGGGCCAGTGAGTAACTGAATGAATAAATAGTCCTAAAGAAGGACAAACTGTATACACTATATATTATATATAGCTTTCCACCATTACAGAAGCTTTAAAAATAGGTCTGGCCTGAAAAATGTTTTGTTGGTAGTTATTTTTTAGTATTCAAAAGCATAACTCGTATATGTAATCAACAAAGGCCTTTAGAGAGAGCTGTTATTGTCAATCTGAAAAGATCAATACATATTGATTCATTTATTTAAATACATTATAAACAAGGGCCTTAAGAGTACAGGGAAACAAACTGCTCCGCTTTCCACATGGCCACTGAAGCTAAAAGAGCAGAGATGATCTGAGCACTGTAACATCTTTTTTGCAGGCCTCCTGTTGGAAATAATTTTCAATAAAATAATCTAACATTTCTAATTCTATTAAAAACAAAAACTGAAGCTTTCAAAACAGACTAAAACTACATTTAATGTCCGTTGTGAAAAAGGGTTCAATAATCAGATAATGAGAAAATAGCTCTGAAAAATGTGTGATAAGAGGCTAGTATTCTATAGAGACACAAAAGATTTTATGAATCATCTCTTTAAAATCGCTTCAGGCGGGATTTTCTAATTAAACGGCTTTACAACAGATTTAACAGCACATACAGCCGATCTGCTTACAGCGACATACTAACAGTTTGTATCACTATGTGAATTCAATACAATATTACAGTGCAGGAGCTGCTCTCCCACTGCCACACCAAGATTTTAGCAGTCGATTATTTTAAATATAGTTTATGCTACAGAAAATTAGTGCGTGTGATTGGACTGGGTCTCAATGGAGTTTACGCTTCGCTCACACACAAGAGCTTTGTGTTTTGACAGCCATAAGATACACATCTAGTGCAGCCAGTCTGGACTGAAACAATGATAACAATGGAAGCGTATCTGTTCCATCAGACGGACGACAAAAGACCCTTCAGTTATTCTTGTTTTTAAGGGTAATTTAAAAGACAGTTTCCTTCTTATGCTTTATGTTCGGACAGAAACTACAATATTTTCTTTCAGCGTTTGTCCACTTTTATAGACATACAGATAGACAGTTTTAGAAGCCACATAAGCAAGTCTATTCAAGATTGCTATTGATGACTTGCTGCAGCTGAAGTGAAAAAGAACCAGAAACCTGTAGTGATCCTGGAGGAAAGTGCTTGTGCAACAATTGCACAGTCACACAGAGATACAAAGACAAGAGCTATACCAAATATAATACAAAGTCAAGATAAAATTTGCCAGAAAACACTCTGAAAACAAAATGTAAGAGAGTAAGAGAGGTAGTTATATAAATGCTATAAGCAAATAAATACATTTACTGCTCAAACAGTTCACTAGTTAACACAAATAGTGGTGTTGGAGCTTTGGAGTTGTTCTCTGTATCGAGTCCATTAGTGCACGTAACAGTGACATAAGTGACATTAGTGTGTGATGATTGGGGAGCAAAGATGTTTGCTTAGGACATTTGTGAAGTTTGTCATGACCGGGAGTCCAAAAGAGCATAATTAGCCTTGAGCTCTCTGTGGGGGTAGGATGGTCTGAGCTGTCTAATGATGATGCATTAGCAGCGGCTTGAAAAGATCCAGTGACTGCCTTCATGTAAAGGTTGCTAGCTTTCCTCCTTCTAATGTTTCTAGTATTGTGTGATAGGGGAAATCCAATGTTTGGGTGCAATTGGACATGATTAAAGCTGGGTAATAAATAGCTCAGTATATTAAAAACGAGTGTGTGATTTAAACATACAGCTGCGTGATGTTAAATGAGTAACGCTTCCATTACTTGTTAACAAGAAAATCAACTACTGCCTTTAGAAAAAAAGACCTGCTCTTACCATTCGCTTCCTGGTTACTGGCCGGCTCGTGTGGAAAAGCATTCTGGTTACTGGGAGCAGGGAAAGAAGCCGAGTGGGGGAAGACTGAGGGAGAGGGCGATATGAGTGTACTGCAGTCACCTGTGAATCACACACAGAGTTTACAAGGAATTTAAAACAAATACATCAAACGCCATGTGCATTTGTGAGCTAAATAATTCACCCAAGGGCCCATAATTTTTTTAAATAAATAAAACAGCTTGATGTAATATTTAAATGATGTTCAAGTTTCAAAATGTACCAGTCACTAAGTCCATGCAGTCCAAATAAGACATAAGCTGGTAAAGACTGTTGTGAATACACTGTTTCTGTGGTGTCCAGCATGTTTACATATGTCCACCTATTCTGCCAAAAGTAGTTTAGCCTTGTTTCCACTTCACTGAGGCACAACCATAAAACATTGTATATTCTTATATCAGTCCTAAGGCACAGCAACAAAAATGGCAGTTTGATTCTAAGGGATAATTTTTGCTGATTTTGGAACCCACACAAATCTCTTAATGCAAAAATGAAGACATAAGCCCTTTATTTTGTTTTAAAATCACACACTATAGCAATACAAACATACATCAGAGTCATATTTCTGAAGATACGAATGGGTGACACAGGGAAAAGTGGCCTGAACACCACAGCTGCCATGTTTCATCATTCAGTATATCTTGAATACCCGCTTGGCTACACACCACAGCAACCCTGGATTTTACATGCCTCGCTGATCCTCGGACCTCTGGCTTCCTGGATGCCAGAGCTGTGTGTATCAGAATTCACATTATGAGAGTGCTAATCAGTTTGGCTATCGTTTGTCATGACTAAGATTATAAGGAATGGTAGAATCTGATCTCAGATCAGTTTGGATCAGGAACTTGAGACTTACGAGCTCCATACAAAGCCTGCTTATTCTCACCACATACATAAACACATGAGGAATGCCTTCTGAGTTTAAAACCAAGTGTCATATTTCTGTTAAATCCGACGCTCTTCCCTGCACTAGATCCTAGCAAACCGCATCTTACAGCCAGGTGACATCACAGTTTGTGTTGGCACTGTTTGCTGTCTCTTGGTTAAGAGCATTTCTGGGAGAAAGCCCACTATTTGACTGAACAGGAGCAAGCGTTCTCAAATATTCCATGAGGAAAGGCTAACACATCACATTTTGTGAGTTATATATCAATCTCATCTAAATAATTCATACAGGTTCACATTAAATCAGCCTGCTGGGGCTAAAAGGGACAGTGGACATTTTGTCTTTGAGTTTCTTTCAACCCCATAATTTGTCTCCACCTGGGATTAAGGAAGCAGCCCTGTGACGCACTGCACACAGTAAAGGCTGGTGTGTGTCTGTGTGTATAATCATGTGTTCCCCTGCATCAAACCACAGACATTTGTAGAATGAATTGAAACCATTATATGGTTTGGGTAGCACCTTTAATCACTTGGAGTCTATTCCAAATCTGGATAAAGCTCACCGGTGGCTGTGCTGTTGAAGGGGTTGCTGGGGGACAGAGCCGGCTGGGAACTGCTGGCTGTAGAAGTGAATGGATTTGGGAAATCTGGAGGGGACATGAGATAGAGAGAAAATGAATTCATGTGTCAAACCAAAGGGAAGGTACCTCGTTAATTAGGTGCGCTTTGAATCATGGACCTAAATTGACCATATTACAGTCTGTTTACAGAGGTGTTTCATCCCAAAAGGCCTTTTAAAAGAGTTGGGTCATGGAGAAAGATTTATATCTGTACTTTTTCATTACACACTGCAAAGAATCTCTAAATTATGCATGGACGCGCAAAAAGATTTGTTTTTATTGTGATGAATCAGATTTTAAAGGGCAGAACAAATACCGCTATCTCTTTCACTCTGTTTCTTTTTTGTCTCTCATTTTCTGTCTCTCAAGGAAACACTGTCAGTGCCCTATCAGAATAAAGTGGGTGATGACAGAGCAAAGCTTAAGCTTTGGACATTCCCACGCTCAAATATCTGGGTCTATTTCTAAAGTCATTTCAATCTATGAAATTTTAGGGCTTCATTTATCAGAAACTTGTTTAGCAAGCGTTGAAAAGGCTCTATTTGTACAATATTTAATAAAAAAAAAACATTTGTACAGTATATAATTATAGCTCTTCAGAGTGTTTAAAAAATGTTTGAATCCTAAACTCCTCACATTTTAAAACTATAAAAAAATGTGTGTATTGTTACACCCCTATTTAAGGATGAGTTAAACCACAGTACAAGCATAAATCTGAAAATAATAGAACCAAGGCCTGTTAGACTGCATTACTACACATATACATAATTTACTCACTTGCAAATGTCTGAGTAGATGTAACTTCAGGAACACCGGGGGAACTAACAAAGGGAAAAAAAACTCCAAATGAACTCAAAGTGCAAACGCATAAATCCATTGTATTAATAAACTTTGAGAATAATGTTTTGATTGGTTGCATGAGAATAATGTTTGGTCTAAATAATAAAGTTTTGTGATTTGGAGTAACCTAGAGCATATTTACCTTGCAGGTGTTGAACTAGAAGAGAGCCTGTTGCCAAATAGGGTGCTGTACTGTGGTGGGCCACTAGAGGGGACTGTAGAGGGGGCTAAACACAAAAACACACCCTACTTGGTTCATGCTGAATCTTCAAAAATTTTACCTTATAATACCAACATCATTTTCATTAATACAACTAAACACAGCTGCAGATGAACAGATACATAAAATGCATGCACTCATTCTTACCTGTGACAGGTGTGGTATCAGAGAAGACCTTGTCAAGCTGAGATACGGCGGCGTACTTATCCTGAGAGACAGGGGGAGGTGCTGGATGGTTTTGGGCACTGTGAGTGGAACCAAGCCCCCCAAAATCCAAACTCAGAGATTTAGGGAAGGCCCTGAATGGAGCTCCACCTCCCGAAGATACAGTGCGACCTAAACCAGAGAGATGAGGTCAGTCAGTCCAGCAGGACATGCCATGTTTATTTACATTTACAATATTCAGTATGACAGGGACAAGTTCCATTTGCACCATTGGTGGCAACTGAGACTGCATAATTTAATTAAACTGAGATGCCATTTTCCTAGTGCTGCACCCACCGCCCCAGACACTCCGTCACACAGCAGTGTGTACAACCTAGACTGGAGCACAGAAAGCTATTGCATGCAAATCTAATTTTTATAAATATTTTTTATAGGCTTTCTTCATAATTATCAAGTGCATTTAGATGCGGCTCTAACGCACCGAATTCACCTCCCAAGCTTATTAAAAAGCCTTCACTGAGGTTAGCTGAAGGTCAGCGAGCCTGTGAGCAACCCTTTCTGACCTGTTACATTTTTACCACCATTAATCAAAGCAACCTGAGCCTTTCCCACTGTAATGTTACTCTTTTTCAGCCCACATGCCAGCTGAAGCTCACACCAACACATTGCTATGACCATGTTACAAGGTGTTGGCATTTGAAAAATGCAACAAGATCAAAATTATTAATGATAAGGAAATTCCTAAAAATCCAAACAGTTCTCTGCAACATTCTTCACCTTCAGCAGAGGAGATGTGCACATCAGTGACCAGCACACAGCAGTACGGGGCCACGTCCTAAATATATCTGGGCTTTAAAGTATTTTTTTCCCTCTATTTTTTATTATCAGAGAACAGAGTGTCTCTCCTTGACCTGTTGACGCTCTGAGGCATAGCTTTGAAGTCAGGTTGGAAGCAGTGCAGAACCAGACTCAATAGCATTCCATCACTGAGTGTGCCATGGCTGGCATTTCGATATTGATTCACATATCGCTAACACTTCACACACTCGCCATTCCTCTCCGCGGTCTTGGATGAACATGGGTACATTTCCACACTACACGGCGTGCTGTGACTAAGTGTGACAGTTAGCCGAGAAGAACTGCTAGCTGCAGGACGATCTGCTGGCTGCTTCCATACTAATGACAGGCAAAGCCATGCAAAACCACTCTAAAGCAAGCTGCGGCTACATGCATATCATTAGCAAAAATAAACACTGCTCAGATCATTTCTCTCCCTCATAAGCACACAGATTTTTCACGGATTTTTTCTTTCCCAACCCCATCAGCTCTCCATCAGCCTTGTGGTCAGGCGAATGACTGAAATGGCCACGCATGCACATGCATACAGACTATTAGTGGTTGTGGCTTACCTAGCGTGAAGCTGTTTTTGAAAGTGCTACTTGCTAAGAGAAGTAAAGAGTATGTAAAGACAGAAAAAAAACAAGAGTGCTTGTTCAGCCCAAAATGAGATTTACACAGTTGTTCCCTTATGTCATCCCAAGACTTGTATGTTGAGGCTTCTTTAGATAGTTATGCTAAACGGTGATAGAATAATCTATTAATGTAATAATTTAATAAACACAATCAATCAGTACTCTATAAATGAAAATGTGGTTTCTGACACCACATGGCATTTATTAATATCAATGGACAGAGATACAGACAAAAATCTACCACCAAAATGGAGCCGACTATTGCTTTAGCCATGGAACACGCCATAAAGTAAGCAAGATTGACTGCTGTTTGCAAGGGCTGTCACTATCGATTATGTTAATAATCAAGCAATGTATTGATTAAGCAAGCTCCTGTATATACATAAAATCCGTAATTCCAAATATAACCCACATTTGTGAGATCCTACTGGTGCTCACATGATAAACACATGAGATTTGTGTGCTAGTAGCTCTTGTAGAGAATGCTCGGAACTGCTGAACATGGCTTTATAATCATGTGGACACCCTGTTTTTTATTTTCTTTTCAAATTAAAAGCCCTGTTTCATTGAGAGAATTTGTTTTAATTGTTTATTTTATTTAGTAATCAGTTTCAGTTGCGTAATTGTAAGTCTTAATT
Source organism: Nannopetersius ansorgii (assembly GCA_037974605.1). Lineage (NCBI taxonomy): Eukaryota > Metazoa > Chordata > Actinopteri > Characiformes > Alestidae > Nannopetersius > Nannopetersius ansorgii. Next base: position 336,722 of record JBBPDE010000011.1, read on the forward strand.
TGAAGTAAGGGGTAAACTGTGTAAATTTGAAATTATTTTTTGTCAAACTGCTGCAAAGTACTTGAAACCACGTCTCCTTGACGACGCATTTACGTGTCTGTTAGCCCATACCTGAAGGACGTGGAAGGGCAGGGAACGAAGGAAGGCGACTCTGGGGGCCCATTGCAGGAGAAATCGTCCCTGGCCTCTGCCTTTCCATCCCACTTAACAAAGAATCTTCAAGAGAAAGTGAAACACAGAGAGAGAGAGAGAGAGAGAGAGAGAGAGAGAGAGAGAGAGAGAGAGAGAGAGAGAGAGAGAGAGAGA
>JBBPDE010000011.1:350662-365144 GCA_037974605.1 Nannopetersius ansorgii
ACACACACACACACACACACACACACACACACACACACACACACACACACACACACACACACACACACATTTATTATTTATGAATGTGTGGTGCTAACTTGCTGTGCTGTAGGCTGAATATCTAAATGTCTTGGATTCTGTGACATTTCATTAATAACAACAGTTTGTTTGTTTTATGTTATATGGCTCTTTTAAACAATCTAACACAGGACTAGATTACAGTAGAACAGGATGGAAATGGTTTCACAATGTGCAGTGAGTGGCTCCATGGGATGACACTGCATAAGTTGAGATAAAAATACTGCACTCTGTTGCACACAGGCTGCAGACAGCACTGTTTTCCAATTACGATTAAAAATAACTTTTGGAGCTAATATCATTATTTGAGGATTTGAAATTGCCCTCAGCCTTACGCTCACACCCTTGTTAATAACTGTTATCTCTATAGTAGGACGTCTAAATACAAAACAAAAAAGTTAAAGGATGTTTTTGTGAGTTTAGAGTCACTGATAAGTTCACTAGTTCATTACTTTCAGGTAGAGTACCCGGAAATAGAGTGCATAAGTCTATAATGTTTTTCCACCTGTTTTCAAACAAGCCCTGCCCCCTTTCCGAACCGTCTCCCAATGTGGATCAATTACAACAAAGACGACGCGCCACTACTAGCCAATCATTGTTTTTAGGGGCGGGATATGTCTGAAAAGGGGTGGTAAACAAAATTAAGTGGAGGTGGGTCATAGGCACAGGCTAGAGAAGTGTACGTCGTGTGTCAAGCGACGTAAGCTGATTCATTTGGGAGTTTTTAATGTCTACGCGTGTTTTAACAACACAAAACGGGCTACACGCAAAGAGACAACGGTAAAGAAGAACTTATTATCCATGAATTGAGAGGCGGAGTATAGGACCGTTGGACACATTCGCGGGATAGGAAGAAGGAGAGCACGCTGAAGTAACGCTGGCACAACTCCCTCATATTTGTTATCCTTATATTTTATCAGCATTTTATTGTGTACATATGACGTGCGTTTAGATCATTCTGGATGTATGGAAACAGATTAGCAGTTTGGAAAGTATGAACTTTATTCCCGAGGCTCTGTGTCCCAGGTTCAGAGGTGATCCGTGAGATAAATGCCAACATCTGACTTTCGAAAGTGTTTCAAAAGGGTTAGAAATGAAGATCAGGTCTCACGACACTGTTTTGTAGGGTACGCACGACGAAGCAGAGGTTCCGAAAGTTTGCTCATATTTGCGTCTCTCTATGAGTCAAGGAGGGGTGATAATTATTTTAGTGTGAATTGTACGTTTCAAATGTCAAAATGACCGTGAAGCTGGACTTCGAAGAGTGCCTGAAGGATTCCCCAAGGTTCAGGTAAGATATGAGCATGAACGGCCTTATCCTGTTGCAGCAAAGTCATTTGTAAAGTCTCGTTGATTTTGCTTTATTCCAAATCTGTCACGATATCTGAGCAAACATGTTTAGTTTTTTGTCTTGACTTTAGTGAGGACTGCTAGATATGTGTGTCTTTTAGTGGAGGAAAAAACTTAATAAGCTACAGGAGGTAGCAACACTGATATTAACTTGTCTCATAGGATTAAAGTTTTGCTGACTTAAGCTGGAAATAGTGCGTGTGTAGAGGGGAATGGATGGAATGAATGGGATCCTGAGGACAAGGAGTGAATCAGCACTGATGACAGGGAAGGGGAGGGGAAAACCTCTCATGCCCAAACCATCGCCAGTTTTAGTGTGGTGTTTTTGGTGAAGGGGGATTGCATTGTGTTGTTGTTGATGTTTTGTGAATGCTTTAATTGTTAACCACGGTTTTAGGGGAGGAAACAATTCTCTGAGCATTTTACAGATGGGAAAGCAGAATCAAAGACAATCTTGGTACAGTTAGGTTCAGTAGATTCAGAGAAACAGGGATTTTGAAAGGTCCTAATACAGGGTTGGTGTTTTGGGTGCGGCTGTATGTCAGCTATGCCACAAAGCAGTGACATGACTTTTGTCACATCAGGTCCCACCTCACTCTCGTGTGTGTGTGTGTGTATATATATACACATACATTCATACATCTGCATATATTTTTTCCCCAATTTGGTCTTACTTGACTCTATTAGCTCTCTCTCTCTCTCTCTCTCTCTCTCTCTCTCTCTCTCTCTCTTTTTGCCTGGTGGACTAAAACGGTGGAAAGTTTGAGTGTGTTCTCAGGGCTGTATGTAGCAGTTCCGACACTCAGAGAAGGGGGGTGGAGTGGGTTACAGAACTAGGCCACAGCCAGCCAGAAATATACGCACACACACCTAAATGTGCACATACACTTTGTGTCTTTCTCCCGCGCTCTCTCTCTTGCTCTCTCACTATCTCTCTCTGCTTCGTTACTTATCTCTGAGTGCATGCACAGTAGTGTGAGTTTGTCTCTGTCCACCCTGCATTCTGTGCTCTGTGGCACCCTGGCATTTATAGTCTCCCACTTACGCAGGCATACGATAATTAAATGATGGAGATAGTGATTGAGAAAGTGGGAAAGGGGCCTCTATCATAAGCACAGTCCAGGTCCAGTTGATATTACACTGCTGCCTCCCATTGCTAGGCAACGGTGGGGTGCGGGCTGGGGGGGATGAAGAGGAGTCAGGAAGTGAGGCGATACCAGCATGATAAACATGAGACAGGAAGTGTGTGTTCAGGGGTGGATCACTACGGAAACTTTAAGTTTCTCATAAACATGTACACACACACACACGCACACACACTCACTCACTCATACAGACACACAAACTCAGCCACTCACAGTCCAAGCAGAATAATTATGATGTTGAAGTTCTCCAACAGTTGGATCATTTTACACTAATGACAGTGTTCTCATTGCAAAAATATTCTGTTTATTATAGATTTACCCTGGATCTCTTTTTCCCCACTTTTCTGCTTGACAGCTTATATATGACAAGAAAACTACAGTGTCTTTATATTTTCTTCTCTCTCTCTTTGTTTCTCTCTGTCTTCAAGTCTTTCTCTTCGTTCTCTCTTTATCTGCCCAAAGAGCTAGCGGAAGCCACAAGCTTTCAGCATCATCTGTGTGTGCGTGTGGGTGATGTGCGCATGCATCCCACTCTCAAAAACACATGCTGAGGATTCTGACTCACACGCATGCACTTATATAAAGTCACCCCTAGAAACACAAACATGGCAACCATTCTTGACTTACCAAGTGCATGTGCAGTGTGTTTGTAGTGCAAGGAGTTGTGCAAGGTTTAAGCGCTGAACTGCCTGAACAGGGTGTGTGTGATGGTGTGCCAGAAAGAAAGAGCGATGGTCCAGGACAGTACAGGCCAAAGTGCTCAAAAATACACAAAATGACTCATCACTTGCTCTTCATGAAATCTTTGTTAAATTCTCGTACTAAATTCAACACAACCTTTTGGCCAGAACAGCCTCAGAATGCTTTTTTAAAGTGGAGTTCAGTTCTGCTTCGTGCTGAAACAAACTTACTGAACATGGTGACTAACTGCTGAATTGAGAAGGAAATTCACCAAACGGGGTCGACTTGACTCTATTCCAGCCCCCCAAGACCGCATTTAGAAACCCCACGTCAAATAATTACTAGCCTTAGCTCACTGTTATTTTCTGTCATTAGGGCGGCCATTGAGGATGTGGAGGGGGATGTGAATGAGCTAGAGACGCGTCTCGAGAAGGTAAGAGAGGCGGAGCAAAAAATGCACTTAATGCTGGACAATATTTATTTTATTATTTATTAAACATACAGTTTCATAATTTTTTCCAAATATAATGCAAATCTATGTTTGCATGAACATGGTTAATGAATCTGTGCTGTTACTTTGTGGCTTTAATTGGCTGATTGCACCGAGCTGTTGTTCTCCACATTGCACCTAACACATAAATGTATATATAAATGTAAAAGATATATTTAGCTCCTATGTGTTTTAAATGATTCCTTCAGTTAGCACAATGTGCAGTTAATGTTTTTCTTATATTTTTTTTATTCGTCACTGTTGCTAAAACTAGATCATCATTGTTGCATGAGACCAAGATGAATATATCAACCAGTGCTACATCCAGTGTCTGCTCTTAGAGTAATATTAAATTTATCCTCAGAAGTCATTTATCATCTGCTGCACTCCCCATTTGGAGCCTTAATCACACCCACCTTGTGAGGAGAAGTGATATTCTTCCCCTCATTCTTCTCTGACAGCTCCTACTGGCAGAGTTTAATGAAGAGAGGTAGTATTCAGGTTTTTTTTGGAGGAACTTGAAAGAGGAATTACCAGATCAATGGCTTTCAACCACTGTGGTCCGATTCCTGTTCAACAGTCCAACCAAATATTCTCAATTCTGTCCTCAGTAGAGGCAAACAGGGTCTTTGAACTTCCTCCTTAGGATTCATGTTAAGGTACTGATGATGTCAAATGTCTACAAAGGTACAACTGATAGTTAAGGTCAGGATTCTTTGGCTGTGTAGGTGTTTGTTTCTCTGTTTGTGCAAGCATGTCTCTGTATCTGTGTGTACAGTTGGTGAAGCAGTGTAACTCCATGCTGGAGGCAGGCCGTGTGTACTGCCAGAACAGTAAGAACTTTGTGAATGGACTCAGAGAGCTGGGAATTCAGTGTTCACAAGACAGGACTATGGGGGTGAGGGCATGACACTACTAACTGACTGCTGCAACTGAGTTTTGCACTACATTGAAATAACAGACTACCACAGAATCTTACATCATGGAATGGCACATGAATAGTCTCAGTACCAACAACCTCTAACTTTAAAATAGCTTACTTGTGGCAACTTCTCTTGCATTGGCTGTTTTGAAAGCATCAGCAGCCTTCTGCTGTGTATAGGTGTCTGTAATTATTTACTTGTAACATTGTGAAATGTTCTTTGTAGTTCTAGTAGGCAACAGTACACCCAAAAGTTTGGGTACATCTTTTCAATTCACACTTTGTTCTGCAGAACTGACATATTTCTGCAGATTTTCCACTTTTAAAAAAATGTATCATATTGGGGGAAATGAATATATTAGGGCTGCACAATATATCGCAAATTTACCGTCATCGCGATATCAGCATGCGCAATATATATATCGCGAAAATATATACATTTCGCATTTATTGACTGAACTGCAATAAATGGTGTTTTTCCAAATCTCTTCACCAAGTGCCACAGAGAAGAGGGCAAAAACATCACTGGGCAGTTTCTTCAGCTTCTGTGCTGCGGTTTTCTGGCTACGAACTTACTATAATTTAAATCATGTTTACATTTATTTAAAATTTTAAATTATTAAACATTTTCAGATTTTTTTTCAACAATGTTCAATGGTTCAAATGTTTTATGGGAGGCATTAAATGCTCTGTTTAAGTAAATTCTTTAAAAACATCTTGGAATGGAAATATTACATTTCATTTTTTTCCTGCATAGACAAGTCAGCGTCTGGATTCTTTATTACCAGCAAATCCAAAGCAGAAAAACATTAACACTAAAGGCTAAGTTTTTACTCACTTATTGCATGTGATATCGCCATCACACCACTCAACTACATTATCGCATATCGCATGTTTTACTAATATCGGGCAGCCCTAGTATACATATATAAAATGTTACTCAAAAGTACAAATATAAATGTCATAACTTTAGGTAGGTAGAGAATTTGCAGATAAGTCCTCTGCAGAGAACATATTTTTTATTTTCTTTGTAAAAATCAATTAAGTATAATTTCTGTTTGGCTACCATCAATTGCTCAGTAAATCCAGAGTGAATATCGTGCAACAGCTGGGACTTATCCTAAAGCATATCCACATAGTGGAGCCCGCAAGTTATTATAAGGATGTGATCACAAAACATTATTATTATAAAGAGGAACTTTAACAATGTGACTAACTATTTTGACCACACGCTCGGCCGGTATGGTTTGTGCGCAGACCTGAGCAACATGCTGTAGATGCTTTAAAACAAAGCCATGCAAAAAGGAAGTCTAACCATGAAAATGTTAATTTTAGGTATTTTTTGCAAGGACATTTTTGTGGAATAAAGCTGTTGTCTATTAGAATCTAACAGGGTTTAATTAAATGACTGACTGCTTGCTGTTTCTCCTGCAGGACTGTTTAGAAAAGTTCTCAAAGAAGCTGTCCATCATCATCAATAATCAGGAGGTACATGCAGCATGCAAAACACATTCATCCTTTTTACCGTTGCTGACGGTAACCAGAAAATATTCCTGTCCTGTCCCAAGATGTGTCTCTATGTATATTCAGTCTTCACTCTCTCCCCCTTTCCTCTCCTATTTATGCCTTTTTTTCTTTACAGGAGCTCATTGAATCCACACAGAAGTCAGTGAGAACAAAGCTCCATAGTTTTGTTAAGGAGTGAGTTCTTTCTTTTTTATTATACTTAAATAAAATTGAGGCCGAGTTGGAGCCAAATGTATTTCACTTGCTGAAGAATGCTGAAACCATCATGCTAGTTTGAGCTTCAGTGAAAGGTGTTCCTGGAAGTGCTCTTGTTTAAAAGTCACCAATTTCATTTCAACTGGTAAACGTTTGATTCTGGGGCTCCAAGGTGGCGCAGTGGGTAGCACTGTATACATCTATAACATTTGACCTCACACCTACAGGATGTTCTGACCTCTTGTGTGTAGTTCAGAGACATGCACATCAGGTGAACTGGGCATTCTAAATTGACCATAGGTGTATGTGTGTTATCCTGTGGGCTGACATCCCACCCAGGGTGAGTCCCTGCCTCACACCCACAGACCCTGGGACAGGCTCCAGGTACCTGTGACCCTAGTAAGGATTAAGTGGTTACAGAAAATGAATGAAATGTTTGATTCTGATCAACAACTGAATGCATCATCCATCTCAGACTAGCACTCTTACTGGAGCTCTACCATGTGACCAGCAGGGATTCAGCGGTGTCATTTATAGCAGATTTGACTGACTAACTTGTATATTTATCTTTGTAATGTGTTATTCTTTTATGGTCCCTTGCTATCTTATGTTGACCAGAAAAGGCTTGGTTCCCCTTTTGAGTCTTGGCTACTCCTGAGGTCTCTCCTCCAGCTTTAGGCAGATTTTCCTCACCTCTGTCACTTGTGGCATGCTAGGGGCTATATTCACTCTTAACCCTAAGTTGCTCCAGGGAGACTGTCCCCTGTAGTTAGGAAATGGAAGTCGCTTTGCATAAAAGCGTCTGATAAATGCCGTAAATGAGCCGTAAATGTAGGGGCTCATACCTGATTCTGTGAAGCTGCTATGTGACATTTGTAAAAGGCACGATTTAAACACAGTTGACATGACATGATATTATATTACTAAGTCAATTTGAATAGGACTGTTATTGTGGAGATGGATCAAGGTTCAGAATATTTTAAATATGCATTAACATATTCTGTGTGTGTGTGTCTCAGGGATGTAAAGCGCTTTAAAGACGTACGTAAGGAGTTTGAGCGCAGTAGTGAGACTCTGGAGGCAGCATTAGGAAAGAATGCTCAGGCTCCTCGAGGGAAACAGCATGAGGTGGAGGACGCGAGCCAGGCTCTGTTGAATGCCCGCAGAGCCTTCAGATCAGTGGCTCTGGACTATGTACTGCAGGTACATGCACACACACACACACACACACACACACACACAGGTACGCGCACATGCTATGCGCACATGCTATAATGCATTTACATATGCTCATGCACTATGCATATATTCAGTTGCAGTTTAATGTTAGAAAAAAGGGGCTGGTTAGAGATGATAACCCTCACTCCCACACTGCACCAGACTTGATACCTTACTGCTCAACCAAACTGAAGGCTGAGAAATGTATACACCTCATAAGAGCTGCAGGGTTGTCTAAGAAGTGGGGCAGATGAGCAGTAGAAATGTTTCAGGACTGACTGGACTGTGGTCAGAATCTGCAGAAGCTACTGGCTGCATCATCTCAGTTTTAAGAAATCCCACAAGACTAGCAGCCACAGCTGTTTTTAGCAGTGATGTTTTTTTTAAGGCCCCCCCCACCACTGACTCTCATTCTCTTTCTCCTTTTCTCTTCTTTTCGTCTCTCGCTCTCCATCCTTTAAATAGATCAACGTTATTGAGTCCAAAAAGAAGACTGATATACTGATGGCGGTATGAGTATTTATGTAATAAAAGCTTATTTATACAAATTGTTGTTTATCTTATGCCTAAATAGGAACCAAAACTGGCCAAGAAGACTGAATGGCCTCTTCTCTCATCCCTGTGTGTCCCCGTGTATATGTGTGTGTGTATTTGTGCATGTGTGTGTAACAGATGCTCTCCCTGATGGAGGCCCAGGCTCTGTTCTTCCAGCAGGGCCACCAGTCCCTCACTGAACTGGAAGAGTATCGCAAACAGCTCAGCGATGAGGTGAGGGAGAGAAAAATTGGTTGAAGGAACGAATGAGTGTAAATAAGAAGTCAAACAAAGGGGTTAGAGGAGGAGATTTATCTACAGATGATGTATTTGACTGGTAATTTGCTGTTGGATGGAAAAATGGAGAGAGGTTTTCAGGAACATGCCTTGTTTACTCACTCAAATTTGTAGGGAATATAAATGTCACAGACACTGACTATGCTTATCATGACAGGAAGTGTACCAGCAGCAAGAAACAGTCTGCATCACACTCCTAGTCGCGTGTGTGTTAGTGTTAGCCATATTTGTTAGTGTTTAGTTAACCTGTTAAAATGCACCATTGCTTGTGACAGATATAAGGCCATCAAAGTATTATTACTATTTGTTCATTATTGTAAAAGTATTATCATTTATGGTATATATTGACCTATATTGATCATATTTTGCATAAACCTTAATAACCAGCAGTTTCAGGCTCTCAGGTGGACAGTAAGCCTTTAGTGAAGTCTTCTGTTCTGGTTGTCTAGCAGCTGAGCCGTTTGAGACAGGAAACACAGTCACCTTCTACTGGCCTGTGGAAGCCACAAAACCTGCTACAAAACTTCCTGCATGTACAGGAAATGGTGACAGACTAAGTCAAAGGATTGTACCAGACTGCACAGATGTATTTAAAACTTGTAAAAAGTGCTTAGGTTAGATGCCTAGAAAGAAAAATGTAGAAATGCGTGAAAACGGTGTACATTATGCAAAGGAAAAGGAGAAAAAAACATTTTTTTTCTAGATGTAAAAGTGTGTCGTATCAAAAATGGGCTAAACCTCAAGGGGAGACAGAGTGATTAGACTCAGATAATCTCACTGACCTATATCCTGGACCTCTGGACAGGAAACTGGTCAAGCGCCAACCTTTCCGTCTTCCTGTTTCACTCACAGAAGTCTTGAATTCCATGCAATTTGACCTCTAGCTGATTATGGCCTCAGAATGAGTACAATTGAAAGGGAAGGATGAAATAAATTATACAGGAGCAAACATAAAAGAAAAAAGAGAATAATATTTTGAGGCTGTGGCAAAAAATAACCTTATTCAGAGGTAGACGGGAAAATAAGAAAGATTCAGAGACGGGTAAAGAGAATAGTCATATACTGAGACAAATACATCCATCATGTCTTTTTTGTTTTCTTGTGTACTCATAAGACAAAATGTGTCATTTTCTCTCTTGCTCTCACGCTCTGCCCCCATATGTCTTCAGCATATTCAACTAGATCTGAATTCTGCGAGAGAAAAAAGGGACATGGAACAGAGACATGCTGCCATCAAGAAAAAGGTGATAAACTTGTACACATTGAAACAAACTCCTGCAGACCAGTCAGTATATTGCCCACTATATATTTCCTCTACTGTGTTTCTGATGTCATGGTGACATATTTGCCATTCTTTTATCAGGATATATCTTATGATGACGTAATCATGGACTTCAGTCCAGATGCACCCAGTGGCATTGTCATGGAGGGCTACCTTTACAAGAGAGCGAGTAACGCCTTCAAAACATGGAGCAGGTGCCAAAAATCTCTTTCCCTCCCTTTTTGTCCGCCCTCATCTTTTAGTTCTAATCATCACTCTCATACTCAAATATTCTTTTTCAACCACTATGGTGTCTTTTGTAGTTCTTTTACTCTTAAAAAGTAGATACAAATTGCTGCAATAAAGGCTCATTTATGCCCTCACAGTCCCTTTTTTTTGTAAGACAGTAGATTGCGAGTAACAGTGGTTTGCTTGATTGCATTCATTTGTGTTTGTGTACGTGTGTGCATGCATGTGTATGTGTATCTGCTACAGGCGGTGGTTCTCTATACAGAAAAACCAGCTGGTCTACCAAAAGAAATTCAAAGTAAGGACCTTGTGATTTTACAACCTTTAGTACAATGAATAATCAGTGACGCAGACACTCACACAGTCACTGTTTATCTCCTAGGAGCAACCAACAGTGGTTGTGGAGGACCTGCGGCTGTGTACAGTAAAGCCTTGCACTGAACAAGACAGAAGATTCTGCTTTGAGGTTGTGTCTCCTTCCAAGTGAGTGAGGGAATGAGGGTTGTGTGTGAGTGTGTGAGTGATGTGACATGCTTATAGTAGGATTGAGATATTGTGAACAAACTGTTGTTTTACTGAAACTGTGATGGTTATCAGGTGTCGTGTGTGTGTGTGTGTGTGTACGTGCATGTAGGAGTTGTCTGTTGCAGGCAGATTCAGAGCGACAGCAGCAGGGCTGGATGAGCGCCGTGCAGAACAGCATTGCCTCAGCATTTCAAGAGAGGAGAGAGGACACACTCAGCCCTGTAAGACACACACCTAAACATGCATGTGTTTAAAGCTCCATTTGCCCATGATGCAAAAGTTGCTTGAGTATTAAAGATACCGAATAACATACAGCTGTATATAGACCCATTGTCTTTAAGTCTTGGTCAGTGATGGTGTGTGCTAGAAGTTTGTAGCCACAATGTTTACAAGTCAAATATAAGCCACTTTATTTACTTTACAACATGACCAGTAAACATAAATATGCTGGCTTTTTATATGTGTATTTTATCATGGTACAGTAATGGTAAATCTAGGGGGGTGAAGCTTTAGGTTACTATTTTGTTATACAACACCCTGCATGTACACCATGAATGGATTTTTGATTTTAATATAATAAAGAAACAAGTTCTTATGTATAGGCCGGTGGGGGTGGGGGTGAGTTGGGACGGCTGTGAATTGACAACATAAAAAAACAATGGCCAAAGAATCTGCAGACAATCAAGAGAGTAGAAGGGGAAAAGCAACATCAGGTGTTCATCAAAGTAAAAGCAGATTTTAAACTGGTAAAGCCTGTTTTCTGCTTTATACCCCACTGAGCATGTCTGAAGTGGATTGAAGAAGTGTATGAGAATTTGGGCCTAGAGTTTCCATGATGTTAATTGGTGCCGTACATGCGGTGGTGTAGTACATAATTCTACTTGTGATCTGCAATAGCCTCATAGCTCCAGACCAACTCTAAATTCAATGTTGGAAGGCAAGGCAGAGAATTATAAAGAAGATAAGAACATGACGACACCTGGTAATGATCATAGTTTGCATACTTTTAGTTTATGTGCCAATATTTATCAGTGCTAATGCTCATCTGAAATTGGAGGACAAAGAACAATAAATTACAATATTCAAACATGTTTGGAAACATGAGCTAGAATAAAAGCTGCCATTCTGTGCTATTGTCTGCTATATATCTCGGAAGAACCCATTTCATTAATACAATTTCTTCACTGTCCCAAAACTTGTGCTTCTCAACAGTGTGTGTGTATATATATATATATATATATATATATATGACTGTTCTTGACTGTTTGACTCTGTGTGTGTGTGTGTGTGTATATGTGTATGTGTGTGTGTGTGTGTGTCTCAGAGAGAGCGCTGTAGCTCTGTGTCGGCAGGCAGTTTGAGCTTGGCTGGAGGGGAGCCACAGGATTCAGGCTGTAAGGCCCTTGAGGAGGTACAGGCTATCCCGGGAAATGGGCATTGCTGCGACTGTGGAGAACCAGGACCAGACTGGGCTTCCATTAACCTGGGCATAACACTCTGTATTACATGCTCTGGTATACACAGGTAACCTCCCAAGCACACACACAGTACAGCGGTAAATGCTGCTGTACAGAGATGTAAAATGGGATGTTCTGTAAGGTCATAATAAATAAAGCATGTGCTATTTTTAGCTAACTTTATTTTAAAACCTATTTTAAAAAAATCTTTTTTCTTATACATTCTGCTGTTGAATGGTTTGTTCCTCCAGTCACATTTATGCAATCAGCATATTTGAGAACGCAGTCATACGACCGTTAATAAAGCTGAAGCAATTTGTGGTTATTAGAGATTTAGTGATGGATTCATCTGGTCAGGTCAGATTAACTCCTCTGCTGCTGTACCATTACATGCTTGTTTTTTTCTGTACTTATAGAAGTCTGGGTGTTCACTTTTCTAAAGTACGGTCTCTAACTCTGGACTCTTGGGAGCCAGAACTCATCAAAGTAAGAACGAACACACACACACACACACACACACACACACACACACACACCTTTCTTTTTCTGTCTCTCATTTGGACGGTTTCCTGTTAATAATTTAGATGTCCTCAGTTCTTCACAATCTTACATCATTTTCACACACACACCTCTTTCTTACATTACCTCCCTACATCTCTCTCTCTCTCTCTGTTTCTAGCTAATGTGTGAGTTAGGAAACACTGCCATTAACCGGATCTATGAGGCCCGCATTGATGAGATCACTATAAAGAAACCACACCCTTCCAGTCCCAGGTGAGTAGTGTCATTTGTTGTTCACTATCCTTCTAATTTGAGGCAGCTGGTGGGAGCCACCCCTGTGATCAGAAGATTCAAATTTAAGGACTGCTACACTAGGACACCACTGAGGTCCCCAGGGTACCGTCCCCACACACTGCTCCCTGGGGACTTTGTTCCTGGCTGCCCGCTGCTTCAGTTGGTAAATGGGTTAAATGCAGAGAATAATTTTGTGCTGTGGTGTGTTCATGTATGACAAATGGTCACTTCCACTACCTATGCATGTGTAAATGCCCTCTACAAGTCTGTTTTAGATTTAGGCACAGAATGCAAATGAAGTCTGTGATCATGGCCCAAATTTATGAACGATATGTATACTCTGCCCTCTGCTGTCTTCACACTGGCAATCTGCAGAATTTTCTAACATTACTTAGATATTCTAACATTACTTAGTTCTGTTGAAAAACAATGACATTTTCTTACAATGACAACTTCCTTATTCTTTTTTTCTCCTACATGCACCTCAGACAGGAATGACAGGTAACACTGTTGTTGGTGTTACAGGTGTTTTTTGTTTTATTTTTTGCTGCTCATATAATAAAAAAAATACATTCTCCTTACATTGTGATGAAATGTTGCCAGAAATGATCTACGCAGGTTAACGCAGTACTGATTTAAACTATATGCCAGTGAAAAACTAGGTTTTTCTCATCTAATTCATTTTTCTTCCTGAGCAGCAGCTGTAGGGAGCTTTATATTTTGAGAAGTCAGACAAAAAACTATTCCTGCTTTTTATGATTTACAAAATTAGTATATGTACATGTCTGTTTTAACTTTAAATTATGAACTAAAACTGCTCTGATGGAAGCAAATTATGTAAGTGAATATGGCCAGATCTAGCATATAATTAGTTAGTCTTTACAAATTCACCTCTAATGAACTCATGTGTTTTATCTTTCTCTGCCTTAAATTTGGACCCGTGTAGTAAAAATGCAGACAGTCATTTTCGTGTCTTATTCAACATGGCATTCATGATACTTTGCAAACAAGTTGATTTCTTCTTAGACTATGCTTTCACTGAGACTCTTGTATTCTTCATGTTAAACTACAGTTTAGTAGTGTATTCAACTGTATGTTTTTCTTCAAGGTGTAAATATATTGTACAAATAGAGAAATGCATCAAATTTGACTTAATCCTTAAGATAAAATCAATCTTGGAAATAATGCATTACATAATCACCTTACCAATAAAAACTCAAACCATTCTGTCTTGATTTGGCCCCTCCAGTAATGACCTTTAGTGTCTTGTCATATGTTGGGTTTGAGTCTTAGCTTTACTCGAAAGCAATAAACAGTAACAGTCTGTGTGTTGATGGATAAAATGCTGCATTGTTCTGTTTTTTTTTCCTTAGGCAGGATAAGGAGTCATGGATACGCTCCAAATATGTGGAGAAAAAATTTATTCACAAGCTTCCTGAAACAGGCCGTGCTCCACCTCTCCGTCGCTCCAGTGCACGGCGTAACCGAGCAACCACACAGGACCGACAGGGCACTCGCCCGGCACTCAAACCCAAACCCAACAGAGCCACCCTACCACGTCTCACAGGTTATACACACACACACACAGGTTACACACACACAAATAAATATATATATATATGTAAGAACTGTAAAGCGATTAATTAAAATTAACTAGTTAATCGTAAATCTGGGGAAAAAATAATCGCGATTAATCGCAATTCTATGTCAACCCAATATATAATATATAATGAACACACTAAGTCATCAATTTTACAA
>JBBPDE010000011.1:422193-446737 GCA_037974605.1 Nannopetersius ansorgii
CTCTCTCTCTCTCACACACACACACACACACACACACACACACACACACACACACACACGCACACACACACACACACTGAACTAAAGAACAAAAGTACTTGAAAAGCTGACTGGTCTGGAATGTTGTTATGATGAGTAACATAAAAAATACCATTTAGAGATTAATAAATATACTTTTGTTTACATCAATAATAGTTTGTTAGGTGTAAGATCTACACCCTTACTGCAATATTTTAATTATCTAGAATATATACAACTGGTAGAAACCCATAATAAAACCATAGCATTTTTTATTGTGACCCTCAAAATATTAAAAATGTTTACATAAAAATAAAAAATATTTAAAATATTTAAAATGCTGGGAGAGACCTGATTGTGGTTCATTACCATCTTAATATCTTATTTATTGTTATTCAGTGGAAGAGTATGAAAAAATAATTATACAGTTTGCCACTTAATCCAGATATGGGTCGATTATCAACATGACAATGATTTTTAATATATATTTATTTATAATTATATTTACCAATTTACTTGCGCATATCTGTTTTTAACTGCTCTTTGCTTTAAACGATCAAAGTCAACCAGATCACAAACAAAACATATATACTTGAATGTTTTAATCACTTGAAAATTGCGCATCTTCAAATCTTGATTATAGACAGACTATCGTCCAACAACTTTTTTTCCTTGCTCCAGTCAAATCAGTGTTTCCAAGATTGTAATTCTTTAATGTTAATTAATTAATTAATTCATTCATTCATTCATTCATTCATTCGTTAAGAAATTCCTTTAGATAATTTGTAAGGTACATTTTTAAACTGTATTCTAAAAAAAAAAACTAAAAAGAATACAAAGGATTCCTTATTTTAATTCCTTTAATTCATGGCGGAATGCAATGAATTCCTGCTGGTGAGAAGAAGTCCTGCTAAAATTTAATTCCTAACATTAAAAAAAGTGTTTGTTTTTTCAAACATACAATATGTATAAAACATGCGATGCATTTGTAAAATGTATATATGTACTAACAATGCACAGGTGCGGGACTTTTATGCTGCCGGGACTTTTATGTGATGATTTTGGGCTCGGCTCTCAGGTTCCTCTGCAGAGAGGAAGCTGGCTGTGTGTGTGTGTGTGTTTGTGTGTTTAACTGGAGTTTTGTTTCGAGTGTATGTGAAAGCGGGTTTTTTGGGTTTCTGTGTTGAGAGAAATTCGTACTGAGGGGTTCAGCATGTCTGACACATGGAGCAGTATCCAGGCTCACAAAAAGCAGGTGGATTCTCTGAGAGAGAGGATTCAGAGGAGGAGGAGAGACCCCACTCAGCTGGGCTTCGGTACAGAGCTTCATCTTATTCCAGCTTCTACACACCTCACTGTATCGTAATAATCACAACAACTATAATTATTATACTTATTTATGTAGTTCATCTAGGTCTCTTTACAAGATTATAAATACAAAGAACACTGCCAGAAGAGAGGTATCTTTTATAAGGTTTTGAAAGAAGCAAGAGAGGAGGTGTTGGAAAGATTCAAAGGGAGGGAGTTTCATAGTTTGGGAACACTAAAATATCTCCCACCCCTTAAAGATGGTCATAATTTGAGGACATTATGCAAGCTGGAACCAGATGAAGGTAAAGACAGGGTAGATGAAAATTAGTAGAGTAGTTCGGTGAAGTAGTGGGATGCAGAACCATGGAGAGGTTTACAGCTTACACGACGTAACTTAAACTGAAAACCATAAGATTTGTCTCGCCAGTGAAGTTTGAGGAGAGTTCAACATTAATCTAAAAGTCTTTAGTCACTCAGAATGTATTAATACTGTAGGTTTCACAATGTAGAGAGAAAGAGCATACAGCACTGGCTGCATGTGTGCTGCAAGTGATGTCTGTTATAGTTTCATCAAATCTGTACTTAGAACCCATCTCAAAAGTCCAGTACTGCTGTTCCATTGCAGTTTTTCTTCTTATTTAGGTCTAGGTCATTTTTCTCCTGTGGATATATTTACAGGTCTGAAGCTAACTTGATTTTCCTCTGTTTATTTCTCTGTCTCTCATATCAGAGGTTGGAAGTGCTGACGGGACGACCACACGAAGTGACAGTCCTGGCCCATCTGTCCAAACAACCACACAAGTTGAGGTGGAGCGTCCTCCTGACCCAGAATTAGAGAATAGACTACTGGGATACCTGTCTGAACTGAGCCTGTCACTACCCACCGATTCTCTCGCCCTCACCAACCAACTCAACTCTGTATGTATGATGGCATGCATTTCATATTATGTAGTGTGATGTATGAATGACTGTATATTCTGTATTCTGATGATCCTGTACTTTTAAATACTCAGCCTTTTTCCTCCTTTTCTGCACACATATCGGCTCTTTGTTGTCTCTCCCAGTCTGAATCACCAGTGTCCCACGCCTGTATCCAGAGTCTACTACTTAAATTTTCTGCTCAAGAGTTGATTGAAGTCCGGCAGCCAACAATCATCTCATCTTCCTCTTCGTCCACCTTGGTCATCTCTGTGGATCATACTAAACTCTGGGCCATGATTGGCAGTTCCACCACCCAGCCTCCAAGAACTGGTGTCAAAAGAAAAGGTGATGATGCCATTCATCAAACAAGGGCCCCTGGATCCTCCCCTTTGCTTCAGTCTCCATCTTCACCACCCAAGACATCGTCTATTTCTTTGGCATCATCCTCCAATTCACAGCCAGGGGCTTCTGATTGGAAGTTGGGAGGTGGAGGAGCTGGGCCAGAGAAAAAAGGGCGAACCAATAAGGGAAAGACGTCTCATCTGGATATGGAGATAGAGAGCCTGTTGAGCCAACAGTCAACCAAGGAGCAGCAAAGCAAAAAGGTAAAAAGCATTATTAAAGCCACCCCAGGTTTGGTTAATATTTTCCAGGAACAGTTTTTTTTTTATCCCTGACAGTGTGAACATGTATAGATTTGTATTGAAATTTAGTGCTATAGAAAAAGTTTGATAGGTCAAGTATTTTTTCCTGGGTTAAGACTGGGATGGCGAGTCCTTGTCCACTGTGCATATCCACTCACACCTGGTTCTAATATTCACTTGAAGACCTTCATCTGACTCAGGTGTTATGTTAGAAATGAAGCTTAATTCTGCAAGGTGGTAGATCTGCAGGACCAGAACTTTGGGCTTATTATTCATCCCTGCCTTTAGGCATGTAGAAATACCAAAAAAGAAGATACAGAGAGCAATGGTTTGTAGCACTGGAGTATATAAGATCTTTCAAATGTTGGTGTTTATTACTCCTATTGCATCACTTTTTTCTTTAATGACTTATTATTAAATCAAGTTGACCATGAGCAATTAAAAGTCATAATACACCTATATTTCACACGTATATGCTCCCATTTCAATTAGTAAAATGTAAAATGTAATCAGTTAGGATACCTATTGCAAATCTGCAAGCATAGTAAAATTGCAAGCAAAGTAATAATGACTGTTATATCTATGCATCTGTGCACATGGGGTAGGTGAGCAGAGAGATTCTTGAACTGTTGAACACCAGCTCAGCCAGGGAGCAGTCCATTGTGGAGAAGTTCCGTTCACGGGGTCGAGCACAGGTACAAGAATTCTGCGATCATGGGACGAAGGAAGAGTGTATGCGGTATGGTGACACCCCACAGCCCTGCAACAAGCTGCACTTCAGGTGGGTTCACACTGTATAAGGCTTGTTTAGCTGCTGCTACTACTACTTGTGTACTTATCCCAAGTCCTATTCTTAATTTAGTTCCATTTCTATTCAGATTTATTTTTACAACAGATACTATCTTATATATATACACACACACACACACACACACACACACACGCTGCTTTTAGAATTATTTATCCAAGCTCTTAAAGAGTAAACCTTGGGAGACAACCTCTTAAAAAGACTTCATAATATTGTTAACATAATAAATACAAAAAATTATTTTTTTAAATTCATGATAAAAGAAACTATACTGAGCAGAGGCACTCTGACGAGGAAGAGAGGCACAAAATAATGGCTAAGATGTTTTTTTTATTATTAGGTGTTGTTGACTAGCACTCGTGTCAAATACATTCAGCATGTTAGATATAAGTACATGGAAAGTAAGGAAAGCAGTATAGTGTTTTATTCCATCCGATAACTCAAGCCATACTGGTTGACCCTGACATATGCCCTCCACAGACGAATCATCAATAAGCACACGGATGAAAGCTTGGGTGACTGCTCCTTCTTGAACACCTGCTTCCACATGGACACCTGTAAATATGTGCACTATGAGATCGACAGCCCACCTGAGACAGACATGGGGCCCCTGGGGCCACAGGCCGGGGCTGCAGAGCTGGGCCTGCATTCTGGAGATGCGGATAGCAATGTGGGAAAACTCTTCCCAGCCCAGGTTGGAGATCCACAGTGTATTTGTGAAAATATTGTAGATCTTGGCTGTTTCTAAGACACTTTATGTAGTTAACAGAGATTTATGGTGAATTTAAATCATCATATGATGTTCATTTCTCTCTGCACCTCAGAAGGCCCTCTTTATATTGACCTCATCTCAGAATACTTTTGCGGAGTTTTGCGCAGTTACCTAGTTGACAGTTTTGTGCAGTTTCATATCTGAGATTCTGAATGCAAGCTCAGTTTTTGCTTTTCACAAAAATTCTTTCCACTTATGCGAATGCTAGTTGTTTATTTGAAAAAAAAAACCTGGCAGATATTGGAATTCATGTTGAAATTGGCCAGTGTTGCTGTGATTTATCGTCACACATGTTTTCAGACTTCAGAATGCATGCGTAAGATTTTGAATGGGTGCCATTATGCCCTGTTTCTGTTTGTAGTCCAGTACATCCACTGATATAGCCCAGATGTGGCAGTTTCTGGTTTTAAAAGAATATTTTATTTTGTGCTGTGAAGTTTTCAGCATGGTTTAATGATCTTCTGTGCCTTCATCAGTGGATCTGCTGTGATATACGTTACCTGGATGTGTCCATCCTTGGCAAGTTTGCTGTGGTGATGGCCGACCCTCCATGGGACATCCACATGGAGCTTCCATATGGAACACTGACGGATGACGAGATGAGAAAACTTAACATCCCCATTCTCCAGGATGATGGCTTCCTTTTCCTTTGGGTCACTGGCAGGTAGATAAATGTGGCTATTGAGTTCTATAAAACCAAATTCTTATATGAACGTGTTGCGGAGTAAAGAACACACGTTTTAAGTACGTAGAGCGATCCCTCGCATTTCACAGGTGTTGCTTTCCAAAAGCACCCGTGTATAGTGAAAAACCATGTTGTGTTTTGGTTAAAAAAAAATTTTATAGTGTAAACCCTAAATATGCTCTCAGAACACTTTCATATCATTTTAAAGTTTAATGCATTACTCTTGTAAGGTAAACCCGTATTCAAATATAAATTCCCAGCCAAGATATGCAACTTTAAAGGTTGATGGACAAAAGTATTGGGACACCACGGCGAGGGGACGGTTTTCTAAGAATAAAACCTAATTTACTCGGGCTAAAAATACAAATGAGGGCTCGCTGGAAAGGTCTCATGGAGATCTACCGAACAGTGGAGTTTGAAATGTCAAACTTTTACATCGAAGAAATTGTGCATCGAAAAAAAACCTACCCTGAGTCCCCTTGTGGGAAAACATCTAGAAAAAATATTTTATTTATTGCCACAAAAAAGCAACAAAAGGTGGAGGATATTTGCAATTTCCACGTTGTTGTGTGTATTTCCGTGTAAAATTGAGTTTGGTTCTCAAAAAAAATATTCCACTTGTGCTGCCACCCTCCCCTGTGCACTCTTTGTCCTGCCTTTAAACCGTTTTCCTTTTTTATAGAGAGCCACAAGAATGTGATTCTTATTTTACATCAGAAACTTAAGAAATGTACATTGCTCACTATGACTTAGCATAAGTATTTTCATAATTACAAACATAAGAGTTAATCTGTTAGGTTAAATTACTTTTTTTTCAGTGGAAATGATCTTTTATGTAGCAAAGACACAGTTTTACCTGTTTAAAACTTATTCTTGGCCTGGAGAAATATTTCTTCTTGGCCTGCAAAATATTTCTTCTTTAAAGTCGGTATATTGCCATAAAATGTTGTAGTAAAGGTATTTAGGGATCAAAACCTTAAACAGGAAGCATTTAAAAAAAAATTCTGACCCCTTTGGTGTTTGAATGTTTTCCATTAATTTCAATCTTGTGTAATTTTCTAGAGCTATGGAACTTGGCAGAGAGTGTCTAAGCCTCTGGGGGTAAGTGCATCCATTTTTGGAAAAGTTATCTACACAAAAATCATTTCCAGCGAATTTTTAGGGTGTGTTGTTTATGTAAATGCATGGTTCTGTTTACAATATCAGAATGATCCCTCACTCACTTTCTCTCGCCCAGATATGAGCGTGTCGATGAGATAATTTGGGTAAAGACCAACCAGCTCCAGCGAATTATTCGCACAGGCAGGACTGGACACTGGCTTAACCACGGCAAAGAGCACTGCTTGGTGAGTTTTTTTGTTCTTATAACTAAGTTGCGTGTTATGTTCTGCCTCTTGTGCTGTGTTGCATTACTCTTTCTGACTCTTCTTTATTAGGTAGGGGTGAAAGGAAACCCTCAGGGATTTAATAGAGGACTGGATTGCGACGTGATCGTTGCAGAGGTAGAAGCAGAATATGACTGCAGCGTTTTTCTTGATATGATATTTTGTTAATGTGCATTTACTAATAAAATACAAAACTTTTCACTCAATTGTGTTAGGTGCGCTCCACAAGTCACAAACCAGATGAAATATATGGCATGATTGAGCGTTTATCTCCTGGCACAAGGAAGATTGAATTGTTTGGGAGACCACATAATGTCCAGCCAAACTGGTAAATACTTGTATTGTATGTTTGCCTGTCTTTTGTTACACTACTATTTCTCACTTCTGTATTATCTTTAATTCCAGGGTAACTCTGGGAAATCAGTTGGACGGAATTCACTTATTGGACCCTGATGTTGTAGCTCGCTTTAAGAAACGCTACCCAGATGGAGTGATCTCCAAACCCAAGAACATGTGAAGAAACGTGCCCAAATCGGACTGAGGCATATAAAGTCTTATCAGAGACTTGCAGGTGACAGGATCAGTTAATGGCTGGATATGGCTCCCCTGTGAATTTTTTGTATTGTTTTTAATAAAACGGCTGGATCACAGAATGTTTTTAGAACTGTTTTATTTGCAAAATGGCACCAATCATAAAATTAGACTTTAAACAAAGGGCAGAGGGAACTTTAAAAATATACTTTTTTTTGCCTAAATCTTTATCAAAATCTGTCAAAATATTTTGTCACATTTTAAAATATTTCCCGTTTTATGTTCAGCTCTAAACAATTGAGGAGAAAAATAATTTTGAAATGAATGAAATCTCTATCAACCTCATTTGTGAGGACCATTTTTTTTTCCTGCAAGCATTTTACATATTTACACCAAAAAACACATAACATTTTGAGTAGTGCCACTCAAGATAGGTTAGAAAGATGTCTGGAGAGTCACTAACATTAACAGTACTCTAGGATGAAGGTAAGCCAGTGTGCTGTGGCGTTACTACATGAAGCTGTTAGCATACAATGGGTGAAAAATGGTGTGCGATATTTAACATGGTGTGTGATATTTTTGCATTTGCATATTAACCAGTCTGAACTGTCAGTATGAAAGGCAAAAGAAAAAGAGCACTTGAAAAGAAATTAAAACTGGCTTAAAAAAAAAAAATCCCTGTACCTAGTTTTAAAGTGCAATCTGCAGCTGTTGAGCAAATGATGGGAACAGAATCATTTTTGCTGGTAAAATGTGAACCAAATACTCTTTCCACAAAATAATAAACAAAAAGCAGACACATGGAGTACCAAAATATATGAAAGATCTCATGCCAGACAGAAACTGAAGAATAATGAAAGCACTTTTTGTAAACTAAGAAACATCTTTCCAGAAAAGCACTCAGGACCTTCCTTTTCCCTTCTTCTCACTACTTCCGTGGTAAACCCACTGCAAGATTCCATCTTTATTTCAGCATACAGAGGAGGCCATCATGGCGAGGCCATGGGACATTGGAGCCTCCTTGTTTCAGTCCTCTTTCTATCGCCGGTAATAACGCCCCCGTCTTTCCTTACAGTCTGTGTCTGAGCGATCAGAGTTCATTTTCAGGAGCTTGGCAACAAATGGGAGTTAATATGTGGCATCCACTGCGTTGATATTGCTGTCCATCTGGTGTCTAAAGGAGACTCGAGCCTTCTGGGAGAAAAACGCCTGATGGCTGCCCAGGCTGCTCCCACTGTCGCCCTCACTGCCCATCGATGTTGTTGATGAGAGACGTAGCTTCGGTTCCTCACTCGAAACTGCAGGTTCTTAAAGAGAGAATCACAGTGGAATATTACAACCAGCAAAAGTACACTTAATGGCTTAAGTTGATACACTATATGGACAAAAGTATTGGCACATCTCTTAGTTATTGAATGTAGGTGTTTATATCATACTCCTTGTCACAGGTGTATGAAATCAAGCATACCAGCACATTTTGGACAACTTCCAACTTTGTAGACCCAGTTTAGGCAACTTTTGCTACTCCAGCATGATTGTGCCCCAGTGCACAAAACAAGACATGGCTGGATGAATTCAGTGTGGATGAACTTGACTAGTCCACACAGAGCCCTGACCTCAACCCCACCCAACAGTTTTGGGATGAACTGGAACGGAGAATGAGCCAGGCCTTCTTGTCCAACATCAGTGTCTGACCTCAAAAATGCTCTACAGAATGAATGACTGGGGACAAATTCCCCTTATAAACTCCAAAATCTTGTTGAATGCCTTCAGAGAAGATTGGAAGCTATTATTGCTGCAAAGGGGGATCAACTCCATATTAAAGTATAAGAGTATAAGTATACTCCCTCTTAGCATTATGGTCTGGTGTCCCAAAACTTTTGTTCATATTGTGTATATATCGTCTTTTAGAAGAAACTGCACTACAGGGATTCGTTTTCATGTTCTTTGCAACATCCCACACTGCTGAACTATGTTCCTATGTGTTTGTCAGTTTTCTTAATTACTATTTTAAAAAGGCAAGCTTAAACATGCCATATATGTCTTTATGCATTCAGCATGAAGTATTACTTTAAGGGCCAGTTTCCTAGACCTAGAATAAACCAAAGCCTAGACTAACGAGCATTTTCAATGGTGATTCACCATCAGCACTGCAATTTAGTCTGAGACTGGGCTTAATCCTTGTCTAGGAAAACAGTATGTTCAGTGTATTTTAATTAAGGAGTGTTTGTCCTCAGATTAAATCCAAAATCCATACAACTCCTCAGTCACTTGTGATGGGTTATTACCATGCTCCATTAAAGGAAAACCAGCTTCACAAATCATATTAACACAGAGCATTGTAAGACTGGTAGATACCTGGATTACTACTATAAGTAATAGTAGAGGAATGAAATTCAACACAAGGGTCTTTTACCTGTCTCAGGGGGGCACTGTCTGTTCTTGCATTTTTCTTTGCAGCGCCTGTAGAAGGGGAAGCACAGGAGCACCTTCACACCCATTCCTCCAGGGGACGCTAAGGGATAAGAAGGGGAGCAGTGTAAGTAATCGAGAGTAGCTTGAAGGTGTGAATGTTTTTGTTTTGTTAAATGACGACAGAGGTCACATATCTCAAATCCATTAGGTCACCTTAATTCCATTTAAGAATTTTCAGCAAATCACCCAATTAAATCATGATCTGATTACAACCAAGGTAGTATTGATGGAACAATTTGAGTGATTAAGAGTTAAGGGGGATAATGTAATCTCGATCCTCCGCCACTGTGCCTTCAGAAAAAGAGATGACCGCTCACCGCTGTCCAGCGTTAACTAATCCTGTGAATCGACGTCAGTGGGCTAGACAGGCTGCCTGCTAAACCCTTGATTGGCATTAGTCTGGCTGGCAGGTCATGTTCTCTTAGCAGGCGTTGAAATCTCTCTGTGATACTATTGTGGGTACTGAGAATAATAAATCCTCGTTGCTAATTATAGAACTGATTTCAATTTTAACTGTACTTTTTAAAATATTTTCCAATGATGATACTTTATGTATGAATGAACATATTTTATATTTTAGTCATTACTGATTATTTGCTTATTCATAATGATTTAATTTATAGTTGAATTTAATTTACACTGGTGACAGCATCTGTACTGCTGTTTATTAGCCAACAAAGTTACAATTTAGTACAAAATCTTAATGAAGTGCTACAGATCCTACACTGGGTGTCTTCTGCTGGAAGTTCTGCTGTGGAATGAAAGAGTCTTGATCTGATATTTTTGTACGTTTACAGATATTTAAACTACTTTTTCTTGAACTGGAGTCATTTTTCATTGTTATATCCAACGAAAGCCAATAAAACACAGATACTCATTCATCATTCAGTAATGGGTTCAAACATGAGCACTGAACCAGTTGTTCTGGTTTATATTTAAAACATCCATCAGGTTACATTATAGCCACAAGGCCTTCTTATCCATACTCTTATACAGTAATGTTCAGTGAAACTATTCAATCAGTTTGCAGGTCCTATATAAACCAGGCTGCTCTCTGTCAGTAGTGTGAAAAATACTGAAAATCTATTCCATATTTTTCATGTAACACATAGTGAGGTGTCACAGATTCATGTCAGTACATGCCTGAAATTCCGTGAAAACAGCCATTAAAACCTAACATTTTTCTTGTCCCCTCTGAGGTTGAATAGTGAACTGATCGTTTTTTAACCTTAAAACAACTTAATGAGATTTTGGTTTATATACTGAATACTCAAATGTGACTGGAGCGGACATTTGTAATATTGTTTGGTATAGAAAATGTGAGAATAATTGAATATTTTATATAAAATAGAGTACATACTTGCTTAAATATTATTAGAATGTATCCTTCTCTCTATCTGTCTGTTTGTCTCTCTTATTGTCTTTCTCTCTGTCTCTCATTCCTCCAATTACTCCATACCTCAGTTATGAGGTAAACTCTCATAGGCCTGACAGCTTTCTCACACAACTGATAATCTGGCACATGATCAGCTCCACTCAGTTCTAGCTCACAAAAAAACTTGTTCTTAAACAATGTCAGTTCCCGTTTTGCACACAATGGCATTTGTGTTTTCATTTGACTTGCCAGTGCAGAACAGTATAACACGGTATACGTGCATTTGCAGCCTGAACACCACTGAGGGTGTAGCTGCAGACTGGGTGTTGCTTATGTAAAGGGCCAGAGTTTTTATGAAGGTTCTTGGAAACAGTAAAAACAATGACAATTCTACAGGTTTCTAACTCTTCAGTACTGACTCTAGAGGTCGGCTATACTGTGAAGAATAATACGGTTGCTATGGGGATAAAAACATGATGCTGTTTGTGGTGCAGAGTGTCTCCTGAGAGTGGTGATCTTCTGGGCTTTACACCTATACACCTATAGTTATATAACTGTTATATAAACATGCTCATCTGTACATGCTGCGTTGTACATACTTCTTTTCCAATGGCTTTACATCTGCTTACTATGCTTTATTTCAGCTGGAAAACTAGTTATTTGGCTGGTTAGGCGGTATAAGTATTAGGTCCTTTACAAATAGAGTCTCCTCGTGATCACACACCCCACAGCTTGCTCTAATGCAGGACTGTAGGGAAAAGTACAAATCTGTGTCTATATGTCAGCCAGTGTCACACCAGTGTTCACCGAATGGTGTTAGTAATGTAACCCTATTCCATTTCTGTGCATTGTAATTGTGAACTACCCAAGCTTTTAAAGCAACTATGGTGTTTGTCACTGGATCAGGCTTACCCCCCTGAGCTTACTGGGAGAACGCAATGTTATAGGGATTTTCTCCAAGAACTTTCCCACTACTAAAGCCCCAAAGCAATAATAAAGTTATTGTTTAAGTTTAGGATTTATTGCCCTTAAAGAGTGACTGAAGACTTAAATTTGATATATTTTCCGTTTGAGGATTCTGAAATACTGTTGTTTTGTTACAACAGCAACGATATGCAGTCTTCTCACTTACAGCTGTGAAGAATGTAAAATGAAACAGATGATCGAGATTAATGGCATTCTGCTCACAAGCTCAAACTGCATACTCCTCCTTCTCACTCCTTGTGTCACAGCCTTAATTCAACACAGACACATGTTGTGTAGACTGTGTTGTCAGTAGTGAGGAACTGTAGGCCCTTGTTCTTTCTGCCTGAAGCTGCGTTCTCTGGCAGCACTCAGGAGGGATATAGTCCAGAACAGATGAACAGAGGGTAAAATAAATCCTAACTGGGGACTTGAAGGCCTGAGAGATCCAATTTTTTCCCTGCCTGTTGTATTTTTGTAACTTAAGGTTCTAACCCTGAGTCCCAGGATGACGTGGGAAACCTGCAGTCTCATTTTATGTTGTTTTTGCCGCTTAAGTGGTCATTTACTTAAAAACCAAAAGTATGTACGATGTGTGTGTCTACACATGTCCGTGCACTGAGCGGGATACATATCAGCGTCTGTGTGTTTTGAATCTTTCTTAGGTTAAGTAAACACAAACGGAGGAATTCGCCTTGACTTTTTCCAAATGGTTCTCCAAAGTTTACTCACAACACGTGGCCTCCATGACCTACACTCCCTCATGTAGGTCTAGGCTTTTCTGAGAACTGAAAGTTCCCGAGTTCCCCTGGTTATGCAGCATACACTAGTATACTGTACTGCATTTGCTCTGCTCACTTTCTGTATGAGAATTTTCTCCAGCTTTGACTTCATTTGTAAAAAATCAAGGTGCCATAATGGGCTCTTTGAAGTAGTGTTTATTAGAAGAACCGCTTTTAGTTCCTTGCAGAACCTTCTAGGCTTTGATAGAATGTTTTTTTGCCTAGAAGCAGATTCTGTTAAATAAGATGTGTGGGACTGAAGAATTTACATAACATAAAGGTCCCATACTAGTCATAGGTCAAACGACCAGGCCAACAGTAATTTTAGAATCTTTGTGTTTGAGAGTCAGGATACCAAGAAAATTGACCTAGCATTAAAAAATGCAGCTCGTAAAAATGTGTTCAAAGGAGATCTTAATTCTTTGGTCAGGTCACTAATTTACTGCACATGTTAAACAATGACAAGTACATTCTTGCTTTTTTTTTAAAAATAAAATTGCAATTTAGTGCCACAATTCCATGGAATGTGTGGCTGAGTGGCTTACAAGCTGGAGATGCTGAGCTGTGAGTCTGTAGCTTCATTCCTGCCCTGACCCCTCTGAGTCAGGCACTGTGCCCAGCCCACAGTAACGCTGCCATTTCACGTTAATATGCTTGGACAAACTGGCCTACTGAAATGCTCCCTGAATAATTTGTTGGGATATATTTATATAAAAGTCCTTCAGGAAGTCTCTCTATTCAGCATGACCATCATTAAATCATTCGAAGGCTTATTTTATCTCCCATGCCCAAACTCCAAGTCTTACATACTGCAATACATATTCCCTAACACTATGACTAACTATCTTCAGTCTTGTATTCACATTGTTTGGATCTTCATACTGGAGACAAAATACTATGCAGAAACTTCATTCAAAATACGTAGTGTTCGGACCCATGTAATACATCCCCCAGAAACTGTAGAATGGATGTTTAACTCTTAAATCAGTGCATAACACTCAGTTCATAACAGTCAAGATGTGGATTAATGATGAAATACAGACTGCTGTACAGAATTTTTACAATCTGTACTTGATCATTTACGAGTCTGAAGTGGAACATTTAGCTAATAATAACAAGTGAGAAGAATTGAGATACTCAAGCTACTTAAAGTTGACGCCAATTGATTTGTAGAGTCCTCTGCTGCCAGCGTGATCTGGTGCTAAGTAGAAGCAAATATGTAATCCAGACAGTCTAATACCGAACCCAATTCCCTGTATACTTGTGGTTTCCAGCCAGGTTTGTGGAGTCGTCCTCTCCTGCATATTCTGAAATTTTTCCTGATTTGACTGACCTACAATGAATTAACAGGCCCTTTCTGAACTGAAATGGGGACATTAGACCAGTATTATGTACTTTATATAATTTACATAATAATGATATTTATGCTCTGTTCCTGATTTTTCAGTATGAAGAGCTGGGAGTGTTTAGGTGGATATCATTGCTGTCAAAAAAAGGCAAAATATCATTTCTGGAGAAACTCTTTTAACCTAATTTGAATGAACGTCCTTATAGCACTTGAGCTCTTTTCACTCTGTGTATATTTGAGTCTTCTACAGCAAATTTCCTTTGATGTACTAAATGTACCAAAGTCCACAAAAGAAATCAAAACACTCAGTCACTGTCAGATTCTCAGAAGCAGTTTTATATTTATAGTTGGCTGCAGCTGTTAAAACAGCTTTTTAAATGCTATTTAAAGGGCCAGTATCCCACATTTTTCTTGTATTTTATTACTTCCACCCCATGATATTTTTTATCCACTAAAAAGTCATGAATGACATCTTAATATTACTTTAATATTGCAATCTCTCTCTTTTTCCTCTTAGAATTCAACAAGCAGCTTTTCTTAATGTGTTTAAGATTGATTTATAAAAAATAACTCTCTTTTGATTTGCTACTCTGTATTGAGCCTCGCTGCAAAAACTGTCTTGATTGAAACACTTCTTTTAACATCAGTGGGTGGGGCTATCAATCTGCTGTGGGCTGAATAGGTGGATATGTGTAAACAGTTATGGCCTCATGAAAACAGTGAATCCGGAATGGCCTGATTTACCGCTAATTTTGCCTGGGGTGCTCCAACAATGTGTCTAAAACACATCTACCTTTTTTGTAATATAAGAAGTTATTGATATGAGCCTTGTAAAAGTGATCATTGCTGTCTGTGAGGTGTAAACACAGTATTAAATGACCGATATCTGAGGCTGAAAAAAATAATATTGAATAATAATATAAATGCAAAGTTCACACCAGCCGCCCCTTTTACGGCTTGCGACAGTTGAGGTAGTTATTATGAGCCGTTAAGGACGGACAGCGATTAATAATCCTGGACACAACCATGATAACACCTTAGTCTTGAGGTGTTAATTGCAAAGGCGCCTGCTTTCCGAATAAACAATCATAAGGGAATGAGAGCTAATGTCATCAGCCTGTAGGGAGGCTGGTAATGTGGAAATTGTGCAAGAGAGCCGCCTAAACTGCTTCTTCAGTCCGTGTGGGACGTGACGAACGGCAGCAGAGCTCAGACCAAACCACTCACTGCAACAAATCTCTGTTCACTTCTTCTACTGCTCCGCTACCCTGCAGCTTTCTGTGGGCAAAACATCTTACATAAAAGTCGGGACGAACTAGAGTTCAAGAGAAAGTGGAGCACCACACAGAGGACACTAAAGAAAGCTAATCTCACAAATAATCTCACCTACCTGCCAATAAAAAACAAGACACGCCCATTCACCAGGACTACTTTTAATTTATAATGCTGCATTCATAATATGGTATTACTCAGGAATACAAATTACTACATCTTATTATAGAGCATACAGTTTGACCGTAGACAGACAAGCGATCGACGATATAATATTTTACCGTATAATATAGTCCCGCATGTGTAGCAAACGTTTTATGCAAAGCTTATTATAGATAAACATGCAGTCTTAGGGTATTATTATAGATAGACAAGACAGGCAGGTAGTTCGGTGTTATTGCTGTGGATAATTTTTATCTAAATATACTACAGATAAGCATCGAATCGAAAGTTTTCCTTTTTTTTTAATACCCTTCAGTAAGGTGCGTGGCAAGACTGGTAGCACTGCACAGACGCTCCCACCGTGACACACCTCCAGGAGAAGTGGGGTAGGTAAACAGCCTATTACATGTGTTCACTAACAAACAGGCTTCTTATAAAACAGCCTGTACCACATATTGAACCGAACACAAATAATAATGTTCAACGTGGACTTACCAGTCAGAGCAAGCAGTGGCGAAGGGGAAATTTGGAGACGTTCTGCCAGGTGCAGTAAAATCGTGGTTCTTCAAGTCGTGTCAGAGGCTGGTCAGCAGCTCGTGGCTTGACTCGTCAGATTATTAACATTTCACAGCGTGATTCTCTCCTAACAGCACTAGAGAGAACTCGGAGCTCTTCAGCTTTAAATAGCTCGATCTCAGGAGGGCGCGCACGGAGAACAAACCACGCCCCGTTTACTCTTAGACCACGCCCACACCGTCTCTTGTCAATAACCGCCTAAGACTGGTAAAGCTCCACAGACGAGTGATAAACCATTCTTTACTCAGTTCTCTACAGAACAGACAAATTGTACTTGATCTAGTTTAAAACCAATGCAAAACACCTTTATACTGACTCATCAATTGTTATTATTTGTGTATGCAGCTCCTTTTCATTATTTGCAACAGACTGTAACCACCTTGTTCAATTTGTATTTTTTGTATTAATTCACCAGTGCAATTTTATTCCTGTCTTTAACTCCTCACACTGAGTCGACTGCACCTTAAATTTCGCTGTTCCTTGAAAAAGTGACAATGAAGATTTATCTTATCTTATGCTAAAAATCTATATGTAGGAGTGCTGCATTATAAGAGAAGATGCTCTCTATACAGATAAGTCTACAGGAGGTTTTTGAAGCTAGACAGAGATTCTGTTGCTCTTGTTGGCCTAGGAAGCTCCTTCCACCAGCAGGGAATCACAAAACCCTATTAATATGTTGCCTTAGTGTATTGTTGCAGGATAGACTCATGACACAATACACAATTTTTGTGCAAATATTTGCTTTAAGTTCTTTTGTAATTTTGTTTAACCCATTTTTCACTGTTTTCGGTTGTTATTACCTGGTTATATTGTCTCTTAATATGTCATATTAGTGTACTGTTGCAGGCTCATGACATCATGCAAGATTTTCTTAAAAAATCTTTGCTCGTAGCAGGCAATGATCCACAAATGAAAGAGTAGCAGTGATTGAAGGCACAGAAAGAAAGAAAGAAGGGTTGTGTCCAGGGAAATCCTCTGAACCCTGTAGGATTAGGGAAGTATCAAATAGACATTACCTGCTGTGTGTGGTGAGTAGGCTGTTCATACACACACACAGCAAGCAGCTGTAGGAGGCACATATGGCCTTCTTCCATTTAATTTACCAAGATTCAGTTCCACATGAATAAAATGCATTACATAACATGAAAGGCTGATGTGAAGGGTTTTTTTATTCGGAAACAATACACAATGCATTTTATTCACTATGATTTTCTTTCTCTAGACGGAAAATAATAAAATCTCTCTTCACCTATGTCTTTTAACGGGAAAGGATTACTGTACACCTGTTGTCAGAACACAGTCTTAGTGTGATATTGTTAGCACAGAGGTGCACCCTTACCTAGATGTCAACTGAAGTTGATAAGGTTTCTTTTAAAGTAAACAAACTTATCTTATTTTTCCAAGTAGCATACCAGGTACACCACTATACTGCCTGGCTAAAGTGAGTAGTTTTACCTGTGTGTATATATGCCTGGAAATAAAGACAAACCTTTATGCAGTAAATATCATGCATTTTTACAATTAAAGTGATCACAAATCAGCTTTATAGAATCTGGGACCAAGCTCCTAGTGAGCAAGCTAAGAGTGACAGAGGCCAGGAAGAATTCTCTATAGCTGGAGAAAGAAACTTTGGGAGAAGATAGCAAAACAGATAGCAAAAGAGAATAATACATTTCCACCGTGGAGAAGACAAAGAGGCAGAAGTACACAGACTCAGCCACTGGTGACCAGTAGTGTCTATAGTTAGCAGAATAAAGCATAAACCGAGCCAGTTAGTGTGTCTCCATCATTTATTGTCATTTCAACTATATACACAGTAACAGTGAAATGAGGCAACATTTCTCCAGGACCTTGGTGCAACACAAAGAGCATAAAGCATGAAGGGCCAAGGCCTATAGAATAGTAAAAGCTGCATGGCTTGTGAGACTGCACCCTTCAAAAGTATTTCTTCAAGGTTTATCACCCAGGCCATGGCTGTGTGCACTAAAGATTATTTGCCAAGTTAAATGGTCTTTCTCTGTGTTTAAATAAATTGTTTTGCTGTTATAGTCATAGAACCTTTGTGTCAGTACAGTATATAGAATTAATTTTACATTTGCTCATCAACGTCATGCTTTATATGATGGAGAATGAAGACTTAACCCTGCAATATACTATTGAATCATTCATTAGTTGTCATGCTTTTATAGTGTCATTGTCTTTGCTAAAGAACCCTCTAAAAACTATTTAGGAGTGGACCAGCTTTACTAACTGGACCCACGCCCTTATCTGCATTGTTGTCTGTGCTAGTCTTTCAGGAATTTTGCCACTGGATTTTCTCCAGTGGAGATTTATAGAGTTGGTTTCCTAAGAAGAAACAGATTAGAATGCACACCAGCATATCTGCTGCACAATCTGGGTTCCAGCCCAGGCTCCCGATTGACGCCAGCTACGCTGTTGCTTTGGGTTCACTTTTTTAGCACTGGCTTTTTTGGCATGGTGATATTTAGAACAAAGTAGGACTGGTCCCTGGCCTGTAATAACTTCTCCAGTTTCTTTTGCAATGGTTATGGTTAGAATACAGCCTCATGTAAATGGTCTCAGTGCTTTAGAAGTGATATCATTGCTCTTCACCTCAGAACCTTTAAGATCCTCCTGATTTTGTGTACATCCTTAGAGCTATGAAAGCACATGGTTGTGTGTATAGTACACTTTAGCAGTAGCATCATAATGTAGTTAGATTCACTAAAGTGAACACTTCATTCTCTCTTGAGACTGAAAACTTCTGAAAAAAGAAGCAATAAAAATTCTCCCCAATTGCCTGTTTTGAACTGCTACTGACAATGTCCACCTCAGCTAGACTGTGTTTATCTCTCTCTCTCTCTGTTTCTCTCTCAATGTCTCTCTCTGTCTATCTGTCTCTTAGTCTGTCTGTCTGTCTGTCTCTCTGTCTCTCTGCCTTTTTCGATTATTGGCCTCCCTCTTCGCCTGTGCATCTGTTTTATTTTGCCCTCTCCTCTGCCTTTTTCTAATTTTGTCATCCATGAGAGTGAATTTGGGTGAAGGACAGTTCTGGAGCTGTGAAGTGGGACGCTATCTGTCAGTGACACACATAAGTGAGCGGTGGATCATTAACTAAGAACCGTGGGCCTTTGATAAAAAAACAACAGAGCAACTAGTTTAACACGAGTGTTTAGAGTCTCCAGTTAGTGTGAACCAGGAGCTTTTGGAAAGCAGGCTTTGGTGCCAGTTAAAGCTGCTGCTTGAACATATTTACACTGAATATGAAGGAGACTGGAAAGTACTTGTAGACAAATATGGAATTATTCTTATGAAATAAACTTGACCTTCTTTACGGACAATGATAAGTGACCCTTCGAATTAACTGCAGTATGATTTATTTAGATCATTCGATTTATGTTTGCTTTAGAAGTAATTCAACTATGTTGTTTGCTTCACTCAGAGTCACTGTGTTTCATGCACCTTTGACACAAGCCTGTCTTAGCTGAGAAAAAAACACCAATGAGAAACAAATCTGAGTTCTGTAGTCATGGAAAGAGCCTAATATATACTGGTTTTCGAGGCTTTGTCTCCGTGCCATTTAGGCGAAAGTGCGTTTCATGTTAAAACATGATGGAAAATGTGATCCGTGACAGTCACCTTCAGTGAATAATGCACACGGTTCTCTGACACAACACGTCTCCCTTGTCCATGTACATCCATTGGTCAGCTGTCACAGTAACTTAATTCACTTTCCATTAGAGACCAATCAGAGACCGTCTTATATCTCATCCCTGGAGAATCTTTGGGCTTTCTGTTATTTAAAAAATGGCTGCCACCTCTGGAGTCAGATAGCACAGGATAAGAATAGCAACTCTATAAACATAAGAAGTAGTGTTGGCAGACAGAAGGAGGCCACCATCAGGAAATTATACACAGTCATGTGGAAAATGATCTCCCGCAGAGATTGAGATCAAATAAAGCTCATTACCAAACAGATTATTAATGCCTATCATTTCTTAATCAAACATCAGCTGTGTTCGTGTTCTCTTTCTGTAATTAAGAAAAATGTTTCAGGTTGCAACCTGCATCTTTGGAGCGATGCCATAAAAGATCAGCTTTAGGTCCCTACGAAACCTTCAAAAGCCTTTTTCATAAATGATAAGCAAAACTGTGAAGATCCCTTTTGAAGTTTAAACAATCACCATGTAATATGAACAATCTATACCAATGAATGTTTGTTTTTCTGCATTCTTAAAATACATGATGCCATAGAACCCATTTAAGTTAAAAGAAGTTAAAAGAAGCACCTTATAATGTAAGTGTTCTGAGTTAAAAGCTATTTCTACAATAGTGAGTCCAAGCCAAAAGCTTTTTAGAAACATTTAAGAAACTATAAGTTGCTTCCAAATTAATGATCCATTCGATGCTGGAAAATGGTTCACATGCGCCTGCATTTAAGGGGAATTCTACTGTTTTGTTATTTTTTAAAGTCATTCAGAGTGGTGTGATATGGGATGCTCCATTCTTGAAACACGCACAGTCAGAATTGTTGACAGTGGTAACTGGAACCAGATTGGACCCAAAGTTTACCGGAAGCTGTTACATGAAATAGTTATGAGTACACTGGTTGGTGCCAAAAAAGTTGTTTTGAGATAAAATTTTTGCTTGAAATTAAAGTGTTTAATCTATTCAAGGCAGAGAGACTCACCGAGGGGGTTTTGCAAGGCAAACCAGAAACTAATGTAAATTTTTTTCATTACTGACCAAAATTACTTCTAAAATCTCATGTAGGTTCAATGATTGTTTTGCACAGTGAATCAAATGGCAATGAATAAAACGGTGATATTTGCGTGATATTCACACCCCCTGATTCCTATCACCAGAAGAAAAGCCAAGTTACCAAGTTTCTCCACAGTGCACCATTTCAGAGTTTTTTGTTTACATCTCAGTTGCTGAATTATGCAGATTCTTTGAAAAAAATGCGAAACCACCCTTTAACATGATCAGCGTAATCCTTTAAGCTTAGCAGTGTTTACTCCCCTATGCAGGGTAGAGCCTATAGCTGGACAAGCTGTACTGAGCTTAGGAACGTACAGACTTATTACTGGCACAGTCCAGCTCAAGTTGGCTCAGTCCAGTTTTCAAGTCATGTTACCCCAAATTCCCCCTCCCTTCCTTTTTTTGGATCCCCACCACTGCTTCCTCCCCTTTTGTTCCTCTCTTCCCTCTCTCAGACACCCCCTTTACTTGCTGCCTCACATTCCAGTATTTTTGCGTTTACATTTTGGAATACATTGAAAACACACTTTCCTATGGGAACAAAACTCAGACTAGTTTTGGTGCATGGCTCAGAGCTGCAGGGTCAGTATGCATGTCACACCCTGCAGGTCTGTGTTGAATTTGTGCCTTGCTCAAATAGAGCTCAGCACCAGTGAGGTGATGTCTCTTCTGAGGTATTAAGTCACACTTCAAGAAAAGTGTTTACGGATTCACACACTAGTCAAAAAATGACGGTGCTTTTATATCATTGTGCATAAGGCCACAAAAACGTGTGTGGAGTGTGTTGGAAAGCAGCAAACGGGAAATAACAGTGTGTTTTGTGCTACTGTGGGGAAGAGCTGCATTTCTACGTGCCGCATCAAGATCACTGGAGAGTACAACAGCGTGGGGCACTGCTAGTGAGTGCCATGCCAATAAGGCCCATCAGACTCATTCATGTGTTCCAACTGGTCTGCTCCAGTTCTGGTCTGTTCTTTTCAGTTCCGGACTGCATTGTGGGGGTTTGTGTATGTTTTGCGCCTGTGCTTTCTGTGGGTTGGCTGGGGCCCGAAAGGCTGTGTTTTTGGCCGAGTGGTCAGACTGAATTAGTCTGTTTGAGTACACACCAACTGTCACTGCTGCCGGTCTGTTCTTTCCCCAGTTTGACCCAACACTTCTGTCTTTTTTTAATGTCTTTTTTTTTTAGCTCAGCCCATCGGCCCTTTTGTCTGCTCAGCCTTTCACCCATCTCGTCCCCCTCATCCTACTGGTGTGTGATCCGCATGACAAGAAGCAGAAAATGTCCTGTTGTTTGTTGTCAATCTCTCCCTTCCTACCACAGTGTCTGGTAAACCCTGTTTTCGCTTTCCGATTGGGCTCTGCACTTGTTTCTGAAAGTTGCTCATATTTTTAAACATTAGCTTGTCTAATGAAAGGAAGCCGTTAGATTAAAAGAATCAGATGAAAAGAAGCCATTAGGCAAAATCTGGAATATTTACATCTAAAACAATGAGGGTGATTACTGTTTATTGACATTGCCAGTTAAACTAATTGTCTGTGTGAACCCTGTAGTTTTGAAATAGTAACTTTATAGAAGAAGGAAATGTGTTCCTAACTGTAAAGTATGTTAATGCAGCTAGGTTTATATTCATTTCCCTTTTCAATTCTACCAGTTCTTCCATCATGGACTATGAAGAGCAGATGCATTTTGAAATAATATGGAATATTGTTTTTGATCCGGTGACTTAGGTGTTATTAAGGTGCGTTTAAACATGTGTTCATGCAAAACAATTTGTGTGTGTGTGTTTATAAAACAATAACAAATGTAATTGTAATAACACTGCTGACACACATGCTGAAATCTCCAAATATTACTGTGTTCAGAGAATGACCCATTTACAAAAATAGTTTTAAAAATGCAAAAAGTTTTCTTTGACATCATCAGATTAAAGTAAAATTTAAAAAGGTATGTCTCACTATTTAAAGAGCTCAAGCACTAAACCAGTGCTACCTTTTCAAGACCTCATATGACAACAAGAGCAGTCGTCCTGTCCACATATGGCCAAAACATGCAAGGTATGTTTGCGTTTATCAGTTGGTGAGGCTACTTCTGCCTGCGTTGGCAGGGTTCTTCAGAGCTGGGCACAGCCAGGCAGTAATACAGTGTTTATCTTCAGGTTAGGTAACAATTACAGTTCACTGGTGCTGTGACAACAAAGATTATGTGCTTAAACTGAGCTCGTGGTCTACAAAAGCGTTTTCTGAGTGAAACCACTGATCTAGCATCAGGGTCTGTCCTGCTATGAGACACTGAGTTTTGAAAAGCTTTACTGATTCAGACAACGAGAAATACCTCATGATTACAGGCTCTAAAAATAGTGTCACCTATTCAAATCTTAAAGGAAAATTCCAACATTTTCAACAATGTCTTTATCTGCAGCATCTGTAGCACATTGTGGATCGCCATGGTTACTAATTTGGTACTTGGTTGATGACAACTTGTTAACTCACCTGTAATTGAAGACAATGGGCAGGTCTTCTCATGCCTAACCTTGTCATTTCCGGTGGCAGGCTTTGGAAGGCCAGCTCTGAATGCTCATGTTTATGTTTTCAATGTGCGCTCCATACTGTTTAGAAGGCTATTTGAGATTGGGCTTAACTTCAGTATGAACAAAACTGCAGTACTGAAATGATCTTCATGCGGGTATCCTGATCATTGACTTGCATCACAACCCCAAACAACAAATGAACAAATTAGCAGCATGAGCCTCCATCGGTTTTCGGCTCTTCATGATTAGAGGTGAAAAAAGGCAAGATGTGATAATAGTTCAGCAGCATTTACTGACAGAAACTGCTGCAGCTTCGTTAGCTGCTGCTGCTACACTGCAAACACGGAATAATGATGAAGTATGTGCATGATAATAGAAAAATAACGCTGAACGTTCACATTAAAGTCACACTGCCTATCCTAACTGGTACTACATATGAAAATGGCTTGTAAAGATCAGATTTGTGTGTCCACACACCTCTGAGTAAATCAGATCTGAATCACATTGAGACAAAAAAAAATCTGATTTGTGTCACTTTAGCCTGGTAATGTGAACATAGCCTTTAACTTTGGCTGACTGCTCCCAGAT
Source organism: Nannopetersius ansorgii (assembly GCA_037974605.1). Taxonomy (NCBI): domain Eukaryota; kingdom Metazoa; phylum Chordata; class Actinopteri; order Characiformes; family Alestidae; genus Nannopetersius; species Nannopetersius ansorgii. The sequence goes on from JBBPDE010000011.1 coordinate 446,099, forward strand.
CAGTGTAAAATGCTATTTTCTACAAACTTCTTACACAGAAACTGCCCACAGGTTATTTTTACAGCTGCAGATGTCACTTCTGACACAGGGGTGCCTGGCCTTTTACCCCTCCTTTAAACAGAATCCAGTTCATACTGGTGTGGGTCTGAAACTGTCAAACCACTGCAAGAGCATTCCAGTCCTTTACAAACATAAGGCTGGTGTGTCCAATTTTTCTTAGTGTCTTAACTCAAAATGTCTGGTGATAACATGTTCTCATAGTCTTAATCTGAACAAAAATCCTTAATTAAAAAGATTTCATTTTACCTTCTCAATGAATGCGCAAAGACAAGATGTTCATGATTAAAATGCTCATTATAAACTCTTCTACTGATCTGTAGAGCAGTAACTGAAGCTGAAGAAGCATCACAGTTTGACCTGCTACAAAGTGTTATCAACTTTGATAACTTTATTAATAATCACAATGACAGCCCTAATATCAAGTAGATCACTATAATGGTGATAATGTGGTGCTGTTTCTTGTGACGATGTTTCTTATGATGTTTGTCCCTAGTTTGGGAACCACAATGTCAAAAGCTCAGAGACATCTAAAGGAGCATACACTGGGCACAAGTACTCTGGTGCTAAGTTGCCTTTCCA